>CM060307.1:34592797-34607797 GCA_030674185.1 Monoplex corrugatus | reverse complement strand
TTTACTAAAGAATAGCATTAACAGAAACTGCAACTTTTGTCTATAAAGGCATGATATTTTGACGAAAGCGTTTACTCTACAAAAAAATCTGATATTTAAGTTTTACTTGACTTACAGTGACTTCCAACACACAAACTAGATAAGAAAACCTCAATATTTTTATGTGTACATACTACCACAGAAATATGGTTTACACACATCCACTCACACAAAGAATGCAATAACCTAGATTACTGACACCTGCGAGTGTGAAAGTAACAAAGCAACACAGGGATATTGGTGTCACTGGAACATACCTACTTGCTATCGGCAAAGTTTGGCATAACAGGGGGTCTAGTAAGTCCCAGTCAGCTATGCTCAGCACAATAATGGATTAGGATAAGTCAGCATTAAAGCCCATGGGAAATACCTAGGCTTTGCGGCAAAGTACGACAGAACTTTATCTTTTGATTTTGAAACTCATATTTCCGTCTCAGTGGGTTGATAAAGCATCCAGTGACATTAAAGTAATAATGATTTTGCAGGGGAGGTGGAGAAAGTTTGGAAAAGTCTAAACGTGATGAATTTCTCTTGCACATGAATGTCATCTTCCCTAGAAGCCAGGATATGTAAATGGTAATATGAACTATGCAATGCTTTCATTCATTCTGCGCTTTGTTTGCTTTTCATTGTTTGTTTATAACTGGTATTTTGAATCCACAGTTCTTACCCGAATGCTGATTTATGAGACACTATATCGTTTTATCAGTAAGCAATCGAAACACCATTTATTCCTTTGTGGTGTTGTTGTTGTTGTTTTATTAATGGGGCATAGTATGTGGCCATGTTTTGTCCCTAGTCCATCTATCCATCCACAGACCATTATACGGGTAGAGGAGACCCACAATTCAGCAAAGCTGTCGACACTTTCTATTTCCAGGTTGTGTGAATGGTTACTCATATTTCGTAATGAAGTGTCAAACAATAAGGAATTTGTATTTTACTCGCTCACTTGGCGTGAAAGATAAAATTTGAGAAACTTGTTTCATAACCATGATGTATGAATCTAATGAGAATGCTGCAGAGTCAGGAAAAAAAATAGAAGAAAAGTGAACAATTCCATGCTGCTTTGCTCTCTGTATAAAATGCCTAAATGGCATAGAGTGAGAATACCTGTCTTCTAGTCTGATTACTGGTGCACACAGAAATTCAAGTTACATTTGTTGCGTGGAAATAGAAGCACAACAGCAACTACCAAACTACTAGTATTTCGTTTGCATGGCATACGCCATCCTTCACAAAATGAAAACCAATACTGTTTGTTGCAAGAGAAAACATAGATTCATCACCAACCATCATTTTCACTGTCATCCTCTTTACGTAAAAAAAAAAACAGCTAATGTTTCAAAAGTAATGGCCTCTAGTGTAATGTATATTCCTTGTTGCCAAAGACTCAAATAAAGATATTCCAATCTAATATTTTATGGCTGTTGTGATAAATGTGTTTTAGACAATTTTAAGTATTTGTGTTTCAGCTATTTACGTACATTTGATTTAAAGAGAAATTTCGTCATTAACAAATCATCATTATCAACTGGTTTCCAAAGTAAATATTTGATGAAACGTGTGAGGTGGGCACAAGTATAGCCTGATCATACGATTTCCTTTCTTTCTCTTCATTGTTTTTCCTTTTTTTTCAACCCTCGCTATGACAGCAGCTTTTGTTGTCCTGGTTGCCCACTCGAGGACGAGATCTGTCAAAACTATTGCTTCTTTCCAATACATAACAGCGGGCACATCAAAGGCAGTTGGAAACTGGAGACAGGTTTTCGGCACAGGCTATTGTACCCTGGCCTCTTGCCGTACGGGGTTGAAGTTTGCACACAAAGGTTATCTATATCATAAACATTTCAAGACATAGACTTTGACTCCCAGCGCAAGTTGCCCTTTCATGCCCTCATCTCCTTTTTCACCCGTGCGATAGGTGGAGTTGAGGGGTTGGGTCGAGTTCTAAAAGGTGTGTGTGTGTGTGTGTGTGTGTGTGTGTGTGTGTGTGTGTGTGTGTGTGTGTGTGTGTGTTGTGTGTGTGTGTGTGTGGTGTGTAGTGTGTGTGTGTGTGGTAAAGAGAGAAAAGATGTGTTTGTATATATATATATATATATATATATATTTTGTGTGTGTGTGTGTGTGTGTGTGTGGTTTAAAAGAGAGAGACAGTGTGTGTGTGTGCGTGCGTGTGTGCGTGTGTGTGTGTGTGTGTGTGTGTGTGTGTGTGTAAGATGAGAGAATGTGTGTGTGTGTAAGGTGTGTGTGTGTGTGTGTTGTGTGTGTGTGTGTTGTGTGAGAGAGAGAGAGAGAGAGAGAAGAACAGAGGAGAGACAGCGTATGTGTGTGAAAGAGAGGGTGAGAGAGAGAGAGAGAGCAAGAGGAGAGAGAGAGAGAGAGAGAGAGAAAGAGAGAGAAAGAGAGAGAGAGAGATGAAGAGACAGACAGACAGACAGACAGACAGACCGACACACAAACAGACAGAGACTGTGTGTATTCCTCTTTTTCCTTTGCTGTCATATTTTCTGTATTTTTTATATACTTCCTTTAATTGTGTTATAAATTGGATAGGCTTTTATGTCTGGTTGTGCAATAGAAATATGAAATCATGCACAGTCCTTATATCTTCTTCTTCTTTTAGTCTTAAATTTACCACATGGTTTAGTCTCCTGCCAGCTTCCAAGTTTTTTTTCTCACTTTGTCACTGCGGTTACCTTTGTAGTAGAAAATGGGATGTCAAACCTTAAATAATTACTTCAGAAACCAAAGGTCCTCGATATCACTGTCGTAGAAGGCGTAGGATAAAGAACTTAGAGAGACTAAACAACTTGTTGCCATTTCTATTCTGCGTTGTATAATGTCTAAGTATAGATAAAAGGCGTCACATCAATCCTCTGCTTGCTTTATATGGTTCACGTTTCAACTACGCAGTTCTTTCTGTTCTATAATTTCAAACTGAATCGTCTCATCTGTCAGGATCGCGTTACCTTGATTTTAAGTGTACTTTTAATTGTCTGTGCCTGTTTGTGTGTCTATATACAGATGTTTTGGCAAAGAGTTCTCAGTTGCCTATTGACTGATTTTATCTGATCAGTATAAGTCAAAGGCCCAATATGTTACCACAATCGCATATCAGTGTTACTGGGTATGACCCATAAGCTGGCTGCTTTTTAAGCACAGTTCTTGATATTACAGAAATCCAATTTACATCAAATGTTCAATGCATCAGGGACTTCTTGATATTTAAACACCATGAGATATTGCCACAAATGCCTATCAATTAACATAAGGAAGAGAGTTCTTGAATGTAATATAGAACCGATAATGTTATACGGTTGTGAGGCGTGGACAGTCAACACGCGAAGCCAGAACAAGATTGAGGCATCCAAATGTGGTTTCTAAGAAGAATGTTGATAGTTCCATGGACAGCAAAGAAAATAAACGAGACAGTCTGATGGAGGCAGAAACAAGAAGATCATTTATAAAAAAAAGATTAGGAAAAGACAGGCAACATTTACAAGCCATTTTATGAGGAAATGGGAACTAGAGCACCTGGTCACAACAGGAAAGCTGGAGGGAAAGAGAGCGCCAAGTAGACCCAGGGAGAAAATATTGGACGGACTTGCACGATGGCTGAGGACGGAAAGGGTGGAAAATGTGCTTTCAGCAAGAAGGAAAAGATACATATGGAGGGCCATGATCGCCTACGCCACGCAGCAGGGCACATGATAATAATGAGTTATTGTCCATATGTTGTGTCCACAATGACCGACCTAAAATTGGCAAACACTTTCGAGAGAAATTTCAGTTTAGTTGTGAATCTGTACTGGAATATGTGCCAGAAACCTCCAGTTTAAAAGTTTGAATGTGCGCACAATTTATGGGACATATAGACTACAGAGAAATAAGATGGATCTCCAAGGATTTCTTTGTTGTCCGAGGACGAACCGGTAGCAAACAAAGCGAGAGTAAATGTCTGAAGAGGTCTCACCAAACTTTAAGACCACAGTCTTTAAAGAACCCAAGGTTTGTTTATGATAAAAATAGAAGTTTGTCACTTTGGCTTGATATCTTATTTATCATTTCTATCTCATCAAACACTGTACAGAATGTACAGATTTGCGCAGTGGATGAAGGCAGAGAGGTGGGAGAAGTACTTGCAGCGACAAAGGATAGGTTCATATAGGGTCATGATCGCCAACGCCATGCGGCAGGACACATGATGATGATAATCTCATCAAAAACGACAGTCAGAGGCCAAAGTGAAATGAATTCTTTTACCTTCTAGGTGACATTTCTGAAAAGTGTTGTTGAGTTTTCAGTTTGGGAGAACAGAGATATGCACAAGATTCCACACAGTATGTTACATGGGAGAATTTGATGTACTGAATGTATTAGATAGAGAGCAATTCAGCAGAATATTTGGATGGTAGTATACTTAATGAATCCCTTTACATTCAAGCATGCGGTGGTTCAGGCGTGGGCGTGGTAGTCAAGTGGGTAAATATCAGACTTCTAATACGAAGGCCTTGGGTTCAATCTTCCAAGATATCTCAGCCTGGTGGGCTAGAGTGGAGATTTTTCTCATCTCCCAGGTCAGCATGTGTGCAGATTTCTAGTACCTAATGCGGATAAGTGGATATATGCATGTATTTACTGTCATTTGTTATCTTCATCTCTACATACTCCTTTATTTGTATTTATTTATTCACCTACTTACTTCTTATTCACTTATTTACTCACTTACTTACTTGCTTGCTTGCTTACTTGCTTACTTACTTACTTATTTACTTACTTACTAACTTACGTACGTACTTACTTACCTATATGATTAAGAAAATATTGTCTTCATCTAGTTGATAGACGGCTGAACATTTGGGCATTGACTAGGGTGTGTGTGTGTGGGGGGGGGGGGGGTCTGCCATGTAATTAATAATAATTAATAATAATAATTACAATATTTATATAGCGCAAAATCTTGATAAAATCAAATCTAAGCGCTGAAGCAGACACACACGCAAGCACGCACGCACGCACGCACGCACACGCACGCACACACACACACACACACACACACACACACACACGCATGGCTATAAATGGGGAGAAAGAATAAAAGCAATAAAAGCAAGAATAAAACCAATGGAAAATTATAGAGAGCATAGCATATACAATTATATATTATAACCATGTGATTCCCTCCGAGCAGAGACAGGCTGCAGAGGGGGGGGGGGGGGGGTTGAGTGAGGTTAGGATTTTATGCGGAGGAGAAAAGGTGAGTTTTGAGAGCGGACTTGAAGGAGACAAAAGTAGGTTGCTGACGGACTGAGAGAGGAAGTTTGTTCCAGGAGAGTGGACCAGAAACAGAGAAGGCTCGTGGACCATAGGTATTGAGCTTAGTGCGTGGAAAGCGAAAAGTCAGAGGATCGGAGGCAGAGCGGAGGGTACGTGAGGGAAGATAGATCTCAAGTAGGCTTGACAGGTAATCGGGGGCTGCGTTATTGAGGCTTTTGTAGCACATGGTGTCTAGTTTGTACTGTATGCGCTTTGATACAGGGAGCCAGTGAAGTTGTGCCAGGAGAGGAGATATGTGGTCAGCTTTTTTCTTTTTGAGTACAAGGCGTACAGCATTGTTTTGAATGCGCTGTAGGATGTGAATGGTGGAGGCAGGAAGACCAGACAGGAGTGAATTGCAATAGTCAATGCGAGACATTATGAAGGAGAGAACGAGTTTTGCAGTTGTTTCGACAGAGAGATACTTCCTGATCAGCCTTATACGATGGAGATGATAGTAGCAGGATCTGGCAGTTTGAGAAACAAAGTTGTTCATGGAGAGGGTAGAGTCAATGCAGACACCAAGGTTTTTAGCTGAATCAGAAATTGGGACTGATGTGTTACATAATGGGAGAGAAAGAGGAGGCAGCTGAGAAAGTTTCTGACGGGTGCCAATGAGGATAGCTTCTGTTTTGTCGTCATTAAGCTGAAGTCTATTGTGTGTCATCCAGTTCTTAATGTCCGAGTAACACTCAGTGGTGCGAGTCAACAGGCGCTGTATATTATCAGGTGAGTCACTGTCTTGAAGTTGGGTGTCATCAGCATAGAAGTGGTGTTTTATAGAATGGGAGTTGATGATGGTGGACAGGGGGGAGGTGTAAAGAGTGAAAAGAACAGGGCCAAGGACAGATCCTTGTGGAACACCACAGGTCAGGTATGCAGGTTGAGAGTAAGTGCCATTGATGAGAACGGTTTGTTTTCTGTTGGATAGGTATGAAGTGAACCAAGACAGAGCAATGTCAGAGATGCCAAAAGTATGATGAAGTCTAGAAAGGAGAATACCATGATCAATGGTATCAAAGGCTGCAGACAGATCAAGGAGTGTGAGGAGAGAGACTTTGCCAGTATCAGTTGCAAGGAGGAGATTGTTGAGAATGTGTAGTAGGGCAGTTTCAGTGCTATGGCACTGGCGGTAGGCTGACTGGAAAGGATTGAGGAGATTGTTGGCAGACGAGTTTATACAGAATAGCTAGTTGTGTTGTGATTCAGACCATTAATTATTCATTTGCTTACTTTATTATGTTCCTTTTTGAAGGTAAGATACGCACATACACACGTCATTTACATGTAACCAAGATTATTCCAATGGTAGGCCAATGAAATACCAGTATAAAATATAAACTAGGTAAAACATAGTCTAGATAGGGTCTCAGGACCTGGCCAGCTCATGGGTTTGTGTGCAGGCTTAAGGCTTGTGCCACGGTTACCATACGCGTGGCACCTGTGACGTTAGTGCATAAGGAATTCGTTCCGAGCGCGGAGACGTCATCTTGAGAAACTGAAACTGAGACTGAAACTAGTACCTAAACCCCTTCACATGCACACGTGTACAGACTATTAAAATGTGCACTTTACAGATCACGTAAGTTATGTCAGTGGATGGGTTTTAGAAACATGAAAATACTCAGCATGTACGCCCACTAAAGATGCAGGCTATGACAAAAACATAGTGGAATGTGGACAGCTGGACTAACAGCTTCAGTTCTTCATCCTCCAATAAACAGTCTGGCTGTGTGCATTGCATAGAGAGTCGAAATATGTTTTGAGAATGGCGGTATATAAAAACATCATACGATAAATTCGCTTACAGGAGAAAGGCTGAGTTTTGTGATTGAGGGTTAGGGGAAACTTTGAGGAAGGATGATTTTGTGGAGTGCATGAGTTCTCTGTCTGGGTTTAAAGCAAGAGGCAGACCATGGAAAGCCTAAATTCCCGGCATGAAAGAGATACTGATATCACGTGGCATTTCTCTCTGCCTAGATCTTCCAGCTTGTTGATGACCTTCAATTATTTCTGCTTGTGACAGACAAATAAAAGAAAGAAGGAAAATCAGCATGATTCTCTCTGTCTCTCTGTGTCTCTCTGTCCGTCTCTCTCTTTCTCTCTGTCCGTCTCTCTCTTTCTCTCTGTCCGTCTCTCTCTTTCTCTCTGTCTTTGTCTCTGTCTCTCAATCTCTCCCTGTCTTTCTCTTCTCTTCTCTGTCTCTGTCTCTCTCTCTATCTCTATGTATCTGTCTGTCTGCCTGTCTGTCTTTCTCTTTCTCTCTCTGTCTGTCTGTCTGTCTGTTTGCCTCTCTGTCCGTCTCTCTGTCTCTGTCTCCCTCTGTCTCTGTCTTTCTCAGTTTCTCTCTGTCTGTCTCTCTCTCTCTCTGTCCGTCTATCTCTCTGTCTGTCTGTCTGTCTCTCTCTCTCTCTGTCTGTCTTTCTCTCTCTCTCCGTCTCTCTCTCTATCTATCTATCTATCTCTCTATCTATCTATCTATCTATCTATCTATCTCTCTATCTATCTATCTAGCTAGCTAGCTAGCTATCTATCTATCTGTCTGTCTCTCTATCTGTTAGTCTGTCTGTCTGTCTATCTATTTGTCTGTCTGTCTACCTGTCTACCTGTCTACCTATCTCTTCTGTGTCTCTCTTTCTGTCTGTCTGTCTATATGTCTCTCTTTCTGTCTCTCTGTCTGTCTTGTCTGTCTTCTCTGTATGTCTGTCTCTGTCTCTATCTATGTCTATCTCAGTCTCTCTGTCTCTGTTTGTCTCTGTCTGTCTGTCTGTCCGTCTGTCTGTCTGTCTGTCTCTTTCTCTCTCTCTCTCTCTCTCTCTCTCTTTCTCTCACGCACACACACAGTCTCTCTCTCACACACACATTCTCTCTCTCTCTCTTTTCTCTCTCTCTCTCTCTCTCTCTCTCTCTGGTTTATCATTTTAAATACTCACACCTTTCAGTACGAATGTTTGCAGGACACAACCATACAATCTCTTTCATGTAAAAACAAACAAACAAACAAACAAACAAACAGACAAACAAACAGGCAAAAAAGAAAACAAAAACCGAACACATACATACTTACGCACACAGAGAGATCATTGTGCAGTCCTTTTAACAATCACTTTTAAAAAGACAGCTTGTTTATGTAAGGCATTGGAAAGCAGCGCATTCTAAACGGGTCAATGCCCTGACCGAGCAATCACGAGGTTATCACATGGTTATGACATGAACCCGATCTTTATCAGGATTATTGAAATAGATAATTTTTTTTCTCTCTGTCTTTTCTCCTATCTTCCTATCCTGTTTGTTTCGACTGGGTGTGTTTGGGTTAACTGATATGTTATATGACCTTGTACATGTATTTAGGACACATTTTGAGAAAGAGGTGCCAAAATTTTCGGGTTTTGTTTGTTTGTTTGTTTTTGTTTTTTTGAGTTTTGTTTATTCTGTTGTTGTTGTTGTTGTTGTTTAACCATTACAATCTGGTTTCAAAGTACATGTATGTGATATTTGGCCCGATAAAGTTTGTAGATGAATGAGCGATTCCTGCAGTGGTTGATCACTTAGTTATAAGGTCAGTCTGTTTTCGACACACACACCCCACCCCCGCACCACACCCTGGGTTTTTCTCTCCTAAAAGGAACAATGATTCATACTGGGCTTTTGGTTACGTGTGTCTGTGCGTGCATGTTTTGGGTGTCTGTCTTTCTACATTAGTTTCAGAAATATTTCTCGATAGTGTTTAGGAAAGCATTTTGCAATTTTGACTCAATAATGATTATCTAAATCCATACATTCGAACTGACATAGTGTTTGTTCTTGTTCTTGTTCTTGTTCTTGTTCTTGTTCTTGTTCTTGTTCTTGTTCTTGTTTCATGTTCATGTTCTTGTTTTTCTTGTTCTTCATCTTTTCTTCTTCTTGTTCTTCTTCTTGTTTTTTCTTCTCGTTCTTGTTCTTGTTCCTGTTCTTCTTGTTCTTGTTCTTCTTGTTCTTCTTTTGTTTCTTCTGCTTTTTCTTCTTCTCTTCTTCTTCTTCTTCTTCTTCTTCTTCTTCTTCTTCTTTCTTCTTCTTCTTCTTCTTCTTCTTCTTCGTCTTCTTCTTCTCCTTGTCCTCCTCGTCCTTTTCCTCCTCCTCCTCCTCCTTCTACGCTGAAAATGAGTGGTCCAAATATAGACGATTAAGTCTGTTTCAACTGGCAAGGAACGCTGCGTATTAGTTCTTCGTAAAGAGACAAAAAACATGAAAAGAAAGGAAAGAAAAGAGAAAAAGAAAGAAATGGTGAGTATACATTTTCCTCCCTCGGATAAAAGTAAAAAAAAATATTAAAAATTTTTTAAATAAAAATAAAGACAGATGCCCTCCCACTCTACGGAAGCAGGTGAAAAGTGTTTTACATCTGCCTCTGCCATGTAGACGACAGTGGAGAGAACAAAAAACTTATCTGAAAAACGTTATTTCCATTACATCAAATAATTTGTGTTATTGTGTCCTTCTCCACCTCTCTTCTCCAACCTCGTGTCTTCCTTCGTCATAGGAACTCTGATTCAGACTGATCTGTAGCGTCTCTGTGTCTGTCCGGATGTGTGTTTTGGTCATTTGCATTTAAGATTTTAGAGTTCTTTTAGGGTTGGTTTTGTTTGTTTGTTGTTCGTTTGTTGTTGTTGTGTTATTGCTGCTTGTTGTTTGTATGCATGTTTGGGGATGTTTGTTTTGTTTTGTTTTTCTTGTGTGTTTGTTTTGTAGACAAGCCCTTCCCAATTGATCAATAGAAGGAGTAGCATAACAATGTATAGATCCATTCTCTCATTATATTATTATTGTTTCTTCTTCTCTTCTTCTCCTTTCTTCTTCTTCTTCTTCTTCTTCTCTTCTCTCTTCTTTCTCTTCTTCTCTTCTTCTTCTTCTTCTTCTTCTTCTTCTTTTCTTCTTCTTCTTCTTCTTTTTCTTCTTCTTCTTCTTCCTCCTTCTCCTTCTTCTTCTTCTGTTCTGTTGTTGTTGTTGCTGTTTAGTTTTTTTTTACAACTAAGAATGACTCGACAGTAGGAATATCCAACAGGTAAGTGTCTATATATTCATCACAAGACATATTAAGATATCAACTCCTGTATACCAGGATATTTAGCTACTTTTTGGTCTGTCTCCCTAAGAGTCAAAGAGATCGAGCGTTACAGGTATTTCTAGTCTTTCAGGTATTCAATTCACACCAGGCATGTGATGTAGATTTGTGAACTAAAACATAAGTCAGTTTCAGACAAACTTGCTCAATCAACATTTTGCTTTTTGTGCAGACCACTTAAACGCGCGCTCGCTCGCACGCGCACTCTCTCTCTCTCTCTCTCATCTCTCCAAAGAAGAAGAGAGAGAGAGACACACACACACACACACATATATATATACATATATATGCATATATATCTGTGTGAATGTGTGTGTATGTGTGTGTGTGTATGTGTGTGTGTTTATGTGTGTATGTATTTGTATATATATATATACACACACACATACACAATACAAACACACATACGGGTACACACACGTGCAAACACACACACACTCACACACAAACACACGTACACACACACACAACTCTCTCTCTCTCTCTCTCTCTCTCACACACACACACACACACACACACACACACACACACACACACACACACACACACAAACACACAGATAGATTAGATAGATAGATATATAGATAGATAGATAGATAGATAGAGAGAGAGATGTGTATACATATACATATATTATACCACATACACATACACACACACACTCACACACGCACACACACACACACACACAACACACCACTCACTCACACACTCACAGACGCACACACACACACACACATTCACACACATACACAAAAAAGCAAACACTCCTACAAACACACTCACAAAAACCCTCACCCACCCACCCACACAAAGAAACACACCCATCAACACTACCTCTACACCACTACCACTGCTACCACCACCACAGCCACTACCACCATCGCCAGTAATTTTGATCATATTACAATCTGATTGGGAAAGCAAAATTAAAATGGGGAGAAAGGGGGAGTCAAAACGGAAACTGAATAGAGAAACTGACAGAATACATGTTTATTTTACTCGGGTTAAGATGAGTTGTTTATATGGTATGACCATTTTGTTGATTCAGTTTAATCATCTTATGCTCTCTGTCTCTGTCTCTGTCTATCTGTCTGTCTGTCTGTCTGTCTCTCTCTCTCTTCTCTCTCTTGTCTCTTTCTCTCTCTCTCTCTCCTTTTCTCTCGTTCTCGTCTGTCTGTCTGTCTGTCTGTCTCTGTCTCTGTCTCTTCTTTCTTTCTTTCTCTCTTTCTCTCTCTCCACCCCCCCTCTCTCTCTCTCTCTCCCTGTTCTCTCTCTGATTGTCTGTCCGTCTGTCTGTCTGTCTGTCTGTCTCTCTCTCTCTCTCTCTCTCCCATTCTGTCTCTTTCTCTCTCTCTCTCTCTCTCTCTCTCCTCTCTCTCTCTCTCTCTCGTTCTCTCTCTATCTCTTTCGTTTTCTATCTCTTTCTGTCACTCTCTCTCTCTCTCTCCCATTCTCTCTCTCTCTCTCTCTCTCTCTTCTCTCTCTCTCTCTCTCTCTCTCTCTCTCTCTCCCATCCCTATTTTCCATCATTAGCTACCTTCACTATATGAACGTTGGTCTCACGCTCTCTTTTCTGTACTTTTCTGTACCTTTTTTTTCTCTGCATTTTTTTCTTTCAAGTTTCCTACAGTAGAGAAATACTAAATTCGGCCAACGATCCGTATTATGTGTGTGTGAAGTGAGAGTTGTAACCTTGTAACTAGTTACACAAGAACATCAATAAAAACCCTTCCCGAACGGATTTCCAAAGAGCTGTCGACATGAGGGGCAATTGCTGGCTACTTTATGCTACCATTCCTGGCATAGCCTCAACGTGAATTATGAAGGATTCCATAGAGTTGACCTATGTAAAGCCAATAACCTGGGTACCACGAAACGGTACTGTCAATCACAGATTAATGTAGTCTTGCAGAAGGTTGTGAGGATACAGATAAACAAACTGTGTTCTGTCTGTTGTGCTGCGTCAGTGGAAAGGTTGGCCTTAACCATTGATTCACGGTTATTGTTGGGGGTGGGTTGCGGTTGTGGGGGTGGGTGGGTGGGCAGCTGGGGGGGTGGGTGGGGGTGGTGAAGGTGTATTGAAGGTGGAGAATCAGCCCACATAAATTATACTGTGAATGGGTGGTGTAGTCTATTCAACAGGGATTGATAAGAAGACTTTGGGGTCAAGGAAAATCTTATCCTGATTTTGTTGGCTGCGGTATACTTTAAGATGAATTTCCGAGCTGTTTGCGTTTAACCCTTTCTGTTTGGGTTTCTTTGCTCACATATTGGCACGATTGGATTACATCTTAGTGCAAAGTTTGAAACTTTTTAAATTAAACAAGCAGTGAAATCAACATCAACAACAAAATGAATGTGAAAAATGATATTAGTTACATCTACGTAGCATGCATCCCTCACAAGTCACAACTACGCTGTTGATAATTTTCCGTTTCTTATATTCTTGTTGTGGTTTCCCAGTAATGGTTATTGAATGAGTACAATATCGTCGCATCTCATTTCGGTTCCATAGGCACACACACGCGCACACACATATACACATACACACACTCAGGCACACACACACACACACACACACAATATAACACACACACACACAGTCACACACGCACACAGTGACTCACACAGAAAACACACACACACACACACACACACACACACACACACACACACACACACACACACACACACACCACAACACACACAAACACACACGTGCGCGTGTATGCAAAGGACGACACCTAGTTATATTGGAGCTGACTGCAATAAGAAACATTTTCTAGGGGTCTGGAAAAAAACTACATACTTTTTTTTAAAAATCATTATCTGATTACATTTATTTTTTGAAAACAAACAAACAAACAAACCATTCAGCAATATCATTGATATTTTTGTTTTTGTTGTTGTTGTTGTTGTTTTTGTTGTTGTTGTTGTTGTTTTTTTAGTTTGGTTCTCTCAGAGGTGTATCACATGACCAAAATGTAGCTATTGTCTTATGTTGAGTGAACTAGCTTGAGCATGTGTGTGTGTGTGTGTGTGTGTGTGTGTGTGTGTGTGTGTGTGTGTGTGTGTTTTTGTGTGTGTGCGTGTGTGTGTGTGTGTGTGTGTGGTGTGTGTGTGTGTGTGTGTGTGTAATTGTGTGTGTAGTATGTGTGGGTGTGTGTAAGTGAGAGATCGTCTAAAAGCACATATGTGAATAGACGTTAAAAGAAATAACGAACGAACGTAAATGAGAGAGTGAGTGAGTGAGTGTGTGTGTGTGTGTGTGTGTGTGTGTGTGTGTGTGTGTGTGTGTGTGTGTGTGTGTGTGTGTGTGTGTGTGTGTGTGTGTGTAAGTGTATGTGTGTGTGAACTAGCTTGAGCATGTGTGTGTGTGTGTGTGTGTATGTGTGTATGTGGTGAGTGTGTGTGTGAGTGTGTGTGTGTGTAAGTGTGTATGTATGTGTGTGTGTGTGTGTATGTATAAATGTGTGTTTGTGTGTGTGCATGTGTGTGTGTGTGCGTGTAAGTGTGTGTAAGTGTGTGTTCATGTGTGTATATATATGAGTGTGTGTAAGTGTGTGTTCATGTGTGTGTTTAAGTGTGTGCGTGTGTGTGTGTACGTGTGTTTATGAATGTGTGTGAGTGTGTGTGTATGTGTATGTGTGTGTGTTTAAGTGTTTGTGTGTGTGTGTGTATGTGTGTGTGCGTGTGTGTGTGTGTGTGTGTGTGTGTGTGTGTGTGTGTGTGTGTGTGTGTGTGTATGTGTGTGTGTGTGTGTGTGTGTTTGTGAATGTGTGTGTCATCTATGTTGGGTTTTTTTAAACAATACAAACAGCATAACTACAGACCTTCAGTTTTCTTCTTTAAAAACAAGCAATACCCAAATAGATCAGTGTCAAGTTCCTTATGTTTCACTGTCAAATTCCAGATTTCACTCTATTTTGATAAATACAAAGGTAAGGAATGATAATGAGAAAACTGTCTTTACGTGCAACAGGTGCAAACCATGCCATGTCGCTTGAAAGTGCCAGCAAAGTCATACAATCATGTTCTAAAAGTATATGCCATCTAAAACGCAGTTTTCCAAGACCAAATCTTCGACATACCTAATCAAAGTTATGTAATAAAGTCTACATAAGCGCATGTTATTTTGACACAAATGTGATTTACGGAGAAACTTGTCTGGCATGCACTTGAATTTGCTTGTCACAACAGAGACCACAGTGAGTTTTTGAACACACACGCTAGAGGAAAAAAAAAATCTCAATATTTTCATATTTACTTGCTTAGACAAACATGTCACGCCGTCCACACATGCCTACGCGAAATGAATGCAACAGTCCAAATCGCTGACACCTGCGAGTACGTAACAAAGCAACACACAGGGAGGGATATTAGTGTCACTGGAACATACCTACCTGCCATTGGTAAAGTTTGCCAGAACGAGGGGTCCTGGTAAATCCCCACTCAGCACGCTGATAATTATAATGATAATAATGATAACGATGAGAGATTTATATGGCGTCAAATCCACATAAACAAACTTCTAAACG
>CM060307.1:34555297-34582797 GCA_030674185.1 Monoplex corrugatus | reverse complement strand
CACCTTGCTATTCGGTTTGTAAACAGGGTGACTAATGACTGGGTCCGAATGGATCATGCAACGCACTGACACCTCCCTACCTCCTCTTTTGCTTAACGAAATGACTATCGAGTGGCTTCGGGAGCTTCGGAAGTAATTGTCCGAGGAGTGGTGAGACATTGTGCCCCTGGGTCCCATCCATACCCTCGGGTTATGTTGCTCGTTAAGTTTGCGTGCTGTGATTGTACTCAGAAGAATGTTGAGAGTTCCATGGACAGCAAAGAAAACAAACGAGACAGTCTTGATGGAGGCAGACACAAGTAGATCACTCATAAGGAAGATTAGGAAAAGACAAGCAACATTTATAGGCCATTTTATGAGGAAGGGGGATTTGGAGCACCTGGTCACAACGGGAAAGCTGGAGAGAAAGAGAGCACCAGGTAGACCCAGGGAGAGAATGCTAGACGGACTTGCAGAGTGATGGGGATGAGGAGGGTGGGGGAGATGCTGGGGGCAACGAGAGATAATGATGGTTGGAAGCCCATGGTCGCCAACGCCATGCGGCAGGGCAACTGATGATGATGATGATGATTGTACCAAAGACATAAAATCTTGAGTCCATGGCTCAATCAACAGTACCGACCTGCCGGCATGAACAGCTTTTTTTATGCTTTTAGCATATACAATAGATAAATAAATAGTGAATTAATGAAGTGGACCGAACAGAATAAAGACAGACAGAAAGAAAGAAATTAAGGGACCGAACAGAATAAGTAAACAAATAAATAGATAAATAAGGGGACCACACAGAATAAACAAGTAAATAAATGAATGAACAAATAAATAAATAAATAGTGAATTACTTAAGTGGACCGAACAGAATGAATAAATAAATGAATAAATAAATTAGGGGATCAAACAGAAAAAAAACAAATAAATAAATAAACAAGGGGGACCAAACAGAATATATGAATAAATCAGTAAATGAATAAACAAGGGGACCAAACAGAATACATAAATAAATCAATAAATGAATACACAAAGGGACCAAACAGAATATATGAATAAAAAATAAATAAATAAATAAATAAAGGGACCGAACAGAACACGGCAATTAGGAAGATACGACCCGTGTGCTGTGACACGCTTGTCCACCACACAGACTGGACAACGAGACACTATAAACAGGCAAGTTAGTCGTGAGCCACACAGCCCGACACCGGGACACTAACAAAGAAACACAGGGAACAGGACGTCACCAGCAAACAGCAGCTACCTAGCGGTCAGTGTGTGGGGCCAAGAAGGCCGCGCCAACATCAAAAGGGTTTTCCGCTGACCACTGTGGCACAGCAACCCTGACCGCCGTGGTCAAGCCTTCTTCAAGTGGGCACTAACACAAAAGGGCAACAAGGCCGCGGCACACACCATGGGTCAGTGACAACAAGGCTTTCTTGCTTTGCCCTGTGAGTCGTAAAGACCAGGAGGGGCCTCTCTAAAGCTCATACTTTGACTTTCTGTTTGTTTGCCTGAGCCCTTGTCTTCACAACGCTTTTCTGAACGTACGTACGTACACAAACACAAGGCCGGTGTCGACGGGTAACTTGGTGTCACTGATGGAATTGTGTCTCGCTCAACTCTTTTCATAATTTCATTTTGAGTTTTAGTTTCAGTGTCTCAATTTACTTTACATATATATACATATATATATATGTGTGTGTGTGTGTGTGTGTGTGTGTGTGTGTGTGTGTGTGTGTGTGTGTGTGTGTGTGTGTGTGTGTGTGTGTAAAGTAAATTGAGACACTGAAACCAAAACTGAAATTATGTATAAATATAAATATATACATATATAGATATATAGATATATGTATATATATATATAGAGAGAGAGAGAGAGGGAGAGAGAGAGAGAGAGAATAGATGCATAGATAGATAGATAGATACATAGATATACATGTGTGTGTGTGTGTGTGTGTGTGTGTGTGTGTGTGTGTGGTGTGTGTGTGTGTGTGAGTGTTCCTTTTTCTGAAGATAAGACACACAGATACACATATCATTTACATGCAACCAAGACTGTTCCAGTGATAGGCCAATACAAAACCAGTATAACATGTAGACTTCGTAAAACATAGACTAGGTAGGGCCTTATGACCTGGCCAGCTCATGGGCTTATGCGCAGGCTTAAGGCGTGTGTCATGATCAAATTCCACACACATGGCACCCGTGACGTTAGTGCATATGGAATTTGTTCCGAGCGCGGAGACGTCGTCTTGAGAAACTGAAACTGAAACTGAAACTGAAACTTCAGTGTCTCAAGATGGCGCGGTCTCGGCGCTGGGAATGAACTCCAAATGCGCTGATGCCACTGGTGCCATGTGATGGAGTTTGGTGTTTGGAGTTTGTTCAAGAGAGATTCATCGCAATCGGACAATTCCATACGTGCTCCACCCCAATCTGCTATCAATTATCTGGCAGACTCCGTAAGCCTGCGCAAAACCCTGTGCGATGGCAATGTCTTGAACTAAAGAGCGGAAAGGGGGAGAAGTGGAGAAGACCTTTGAAACACTAAGCTGATACAACCAGAATGACAAAAACATTAAGATGGGCAGAAAAAAGACCAATTTCAAATGTTGCTGGCTGGGACTGAACTCAAGATATCAGAGTCCACGGTTCTATCAAAAGAACCAACCAGTCCTGGAGAAGATGCCAAACGATCATAGCACAAGCTTAAAGCCTGCACATAAACCCATGAGTCAGCCAGGTCCTGATGTCTTACCTAGCGTATGGCTTTTGTATCTTATATCTGTATCAGTCTGTCATTTGAACAGTTCTGGCTTCATTGTAATGACACGTGAATCTGTGTATTTCATCTTAACAGACAGATGAAGACACAACCAGTCACTAAGTGTAACTTATCTCACCAAAGTTTTTTTTTTCAAAAGAGGACACCTCAGTTCTTCCTCCATAGAGTATCTACATAGTCATCTGCATTTTATGAGGCAAGAGAAATTCGAGCACCTAGTACCACAGGAAAGCAGGAGGGAAAGAGAGCACCAGGTAGACCCAGGGAGAATTTTTTTTTATTGGACGGACTTGCTGAGTGGCTGAGGACAGAGAGGGTTGGAGATGTACTTGCACGACAAGGGATAGATTTGTATGGAGGGCCATGATCGCAAACGCCATGCAGCAAGGCACATGATGATGATCGTCACGTAAGATTTGGTGCTGACTGTGGCGTTTTTGTTTTGTTTTTGTTGACTAGACGAGGCGGCAGGGAAGTTTTTAGTCCTGTTTTTATTATCCATTGTTTGGTGTTTGTGATCTGTTTGTGACCGTGCGTTCGCGCTTGACAAAGGCCGGTTGGCAGAAAATTTGCGCTTGTTTTGTTGAATACGCGCTTGCATTGGTTTTCTTGTTCTTCTGGTTCCTGTTTGCTTGGGCGCGGGCAGTCACACTTGTTTTGGATCTTGTTTTTGTTTGTTTTTTTGTTTGTTTGTTTGTTTGTTTGTTTGTTTGTTTGTTTGCGTGTTTGTTTGTTTGTTTTTTCCCATTCTTGCCAGTTGCCATGAAGCTTAGTGGTCAGACAGACGGACAGAGGCGACATCGCTGCACTGACACTCACCTAACATAGGCAGCATCAGAAAATATATACAGACACACTGGTTGCTGGCGAGTCATATTCCATCTTACCTACAGCGCATTTTCAGACACAGTTGCTGCACACGCTGTATAAATGAATACGTGAGTCTGTTTAGAATTGGATAACATGAAGCAGCGAGGGTGAGGCTAAGACACCGTCTCATACAGCTGGCCCGAAAGAACTAAGAACCCTCCTCTTTTTCTTTATTAATTACGGTCTTCGGACAAGCTTCATCTTCATCAACATCATTATGTGCCCTGCAACATGGCGTTGGCGATCATGGCCCTCCACATGAATCTATCCCCTGTCGCTGCAAGTACATCTCTCACCCTCTCTGTCTTCAGCCACCCTGTAAGTCCATCCAGTATTTTCTTCCCGGGTCTACCTGGTGTTCTCTTTCCCTCCAGCCTTCGTTGTGTTCTAATTCCCCTTTGTTCGTAATATGTCGTGTAAATGTAGCTTGTCTTTTCCTAATCTTCTTTATTAATGATCTACTTGTGTCTGCCTCCTTCAAGACTGTCTCATTTGTTTTCTTTGCTGTCCATGGAACTCTCAACATTCTTGTTAGAAACCCTCTTTCAGTTGCCTCAATTTTGTTCTGACTTTGCGTGTTGACTGTCCACGCCTCACAACCATACAACAGTCGGATAAGCTTACGCTTGATCAAGTTTGCAATTAGGCAACAAAATATTAACAAAGCGAACAAGATCCAAAACAAGTATGACTGCCCGCGTTCAAGCAAACAGGAACCAGAAAAAAAAAACCACGAAAGAAGAATACGAACGCGTATTCCAATACAACAAGGCAAGACAGACGCAAATTTTCGGCCAACTGGCCTTTGTCAACACCAGATACAAAAATTTTGAGAAAAAGACTGAAACTTCCCTGCTGATGTGGCCAAAACATATATAAAAACAGACATAAATTACCTAAAATTGCTTCCGGATATCTCACCTCCTTAGAACCAAAAATGCATTTAATACGTGTACACAATTATTAATCCTAAGAAAAAGTACGTAAGACGTAATCGAACACATACAGATGAATGGACCAGCAAAGCAGAAGATGATAGGAAGAAATGACACAAAGCACAGAAACAAAGAAGAAACAAAGAGAATGACAGAAAAGAGGAAATTTCTAGCACAGAATTTCCAGAAGGTGGGGATACTATCTATACTGAAAGAGCCCCCGGCAACCCCACAGGGGGGGAGGGGGGGGAAGGGTAGTGGCAGACGAGACACATTTTGTGAGTGTGAAATTGTGTCACTGGGAACAGATATCCCGGGTGACTCTGCATCATGGGCGACAGCAACCTGTTTGGCTGGGAAGAATGCATGATAATTGCTGTGGTCAAGCGGTCAAGAGTTAATTTGTAGCGACCCGCTCCACAGGTGGTCATACACAGTTGGATGAACTGGGGACCTCACTCAAGATTCTGTCACGCCAACAAACAGTCAGAATTGACAGAGAGAGAGAGAAACAGAGACAGAGAGAGAGAGAGAGGCAGAGACAGAGAGAGAGAGAGCGAAAGAGACAGACAGACAGACAGAGAAAGAGAGAGATACAGTAGAAGGAGAGAGAGAGAAAAAAAGAAAGACAGACAGAGAGAGAGAGCGAAAGAGAGAGAGAGAGACAGAGAGAGAGCGAAAGAGAGAGAGTGAGACAGACAGACAGAAAGAGAGACAGACAGATAGACATAGAGAGACAGACAGAGAGACAGAGAGAGAGACAGAGAGAGAGACAGAGAGAGAGAGAGACAGAGAGGGAGAGACAGACAGACAGACAGAGAGCGAAAGAGAGAGAGAGAGAGACAGAGAGAGAGAGGGGGGGGGGGAGATGTCACAGGGCACGTTATTCGGGTGGACAACTTAATAATTAGGAAGCATTAACCGTGTAGCGAACTCTCATTGACCGAACAAAGTCATGGGAAATCTGGACATGTGTGGCTAGACTGTTTGAAGACCAGGACCCATAACGAGATTGCTTCAACTTGTAAGTGCCGAACAATCTGCATGACAGTACAGGCTAACGTGGTTTCATAATCAGAGTCTACAGCAGCTTTGAAGGCATCCCCCAGGGATACCGGGGGGAGGGGGGGACAGTATAAATAGTATCCCCATCTTCTGGAAATTCTGTGATGGAAATTTCCTCTTTTCTGTCACTCTCTTTGTTTCTTTCTTGCTCCTTTGCTTTCTGTCATTTCTTTCTATCGTTTTCTGTCTTGCTGGTCCATTCACCTGTATGTGTTCGATAGTCTTACACACTTTCTGTAAGCATGCATAACTGTGTACATATATTAGATGAATTTTGGGGTCTAGGGAAATGAGATATGAGAAAACAATTTTTGGTAATTTAGGCCAGTTTTGATATATGTTTTAGTGTCCTTAGTTATGTTTTAAATTTGTATTCAGGTATATTTTTAAATCCCCTGTGTGATAAATTGAACGGAGTAGTCAACGCCAGGGGCATCTCCTTAGAATATGTACACGAATGCATTGATATGTGTACTTAATTTTCTTTTCCATTTTTTTTCCTGTTGAAGTATTGTGCATGTTTTGAAACGATTACAGCCCTGATATGGCTCTACGCAGTCGGCTGGGCTTTAAACAAAAATAATAGTGACAGCTTTAAAGGATTGCAACTACTGGAATAGGCCAATACTAATGAAAGACGTGAAATGGGGTCAGCAGCACTATTTGTTTTTAGCGGAGCAATGCCACAGGTCCTTGTTACGAACCAAACAATACACGGCCCATCAAATACGTGAGTTGGCTTTGTCAAGTACTGCAGCTGACCTTATTCTAAGTTATACATCTTTGCGCTGCTCTATTCTTCAGACTCAGTTGAACTCACTTTCATATTACATATTATCAGAATTTTTCACATAGAGCACGTAGAAGTCAAGCTGTGAGACGAACAGTCCAAACAGTCCAAACTCCACTATGCTGCTGAACAGTCTGCATCTTCGGTGAGCGTGTATGCTAGGGTTTTCACGTTTCAATAACCCAGCCACCGGAAAGCTGGAGGGAAAGAGAGCACCAGGTAGACCTAGGGAGAAAATATTGGACGGACTTGCAGCGTGGCTGAGGACAGAGAGGGTGGAAGTTGTGCTTGCGGCAACAATGGATGGATACATATGGAGGGCCATGATCGCCAACGCCATGCGGTAGGGCACTTGATGATGATGATGATAACTCAACTTGTGAAACGAGCTGACCAAACTCCACTATGCTGTTGAACAGTTTGCATCTTCGATGAGCGTGTATGCTAGAGTTTTCACGTTTCCATAAGCCAGCCTCTGACATGACTTACGGGATCTTTGACAAAACATTTTTGTTATCATGTAAGCGTATACATACTTGAGGTTCAGGCACTAACAGGTCTGCACACAAGTTGACCTGGGAGATCAGAGAAAAAATTATCTACACTTGTATTTACCAACCAGGCAAGGGGTATCTACTGCGTGTAAGACTCAAGACCTTCTTAGTTGAATATCCTGCGTTTACTCACTTGACTCCCGAACCCCGGCAGACGTGGCCTATGACCGGAAAACAAGATAATCCCCCCTTTCCCTCTCGTGAAGTCTCTCGTCCGTGTCCATGGCTGTCTACACACATCCCTTGTCAAGCTTGACGATTGCTGACCTTCACAGCCAGGTGCTGGAAGACTTGGGGATAGGCAATGCAGGTGACGGTGGAAGCTTGGGGACGCGAGGCTGTGAAACAAAATGCCGTCATTGTTTTTTTCACCTTGTTGGTATTCTGATCATTTTCTGTTCTAAGCGTGTTTCGTGTCCACATAGTTTCTGTCTCTTTACTCGGCCAAAGTATTGAATGTCCAGAGATCCCTTGCACCATACTTTTTTCCCTGTTAGTGTTGTGGTTTCTCTCTCTCTCTCTCTCTCTCTCTCTCTCTCTCTCTCTCTCTCTCTCTCTCTCTCTCTCTGTCTTTCTCTCTATCTCTATCTGTATCTCTCTATCCTATCTACATCTCTCTCTCTTCCTCTTTTTCTGTCTCTCTCTCTATCTCTGTATCTCTTTCTCTCTCTCTATCTCTTTCTCTCTCTCTCTTTCTCACTGTCTCTCTATTTATCCATCTATCTCTGTCTCTCTGTATCTCTCTCTCTCTCTCTCTTTCTCTCTCTCCATATCTGAGGATACTTGGGAGATGATCTCTTAAAACAACATATTTTGTTTCCTACACGCGCCAGAGTTGTGGTTTATCATTTCTTATAATACACATATCAGGGGCAGATTTGGTCTCTCACGTTTCGAAGTATCCACCGTGTTGTACAAATCATTACTGCACAAATCCCAACTGCACGAAACTGTACATAAACGTGTCTCTGTAAGCGAGTCTCTCCCTCTCTCTCTGTTTGTCTGTCTGTCTGTCTGTCTGTCTCTCTCTCTCTCTCTCTCTCTCTCTCTCTCTCTCTCTCTCTCTCTCTCTCTGCATGCCTGAACAAGCCTGCACGCTCTCTTTTTTCCCCTCGTTCTCTCTTCCTGTCATTCAAAGATTTGTTGTTTATTCGGACATCTTAATTTCACTGACACACACGTAACACACACACACACACACACACACACACACACACACACACACACACACACACACACACACACACACACACACACACACACACACACACACACACACACACACACACACAGATATGGCAAAAGTCTATTGTTATACCCATATTAAAAGCAGAAAAGCCTAAAAACAATAAAAACAGTTACAGACCTATTGCGTTGACGTCCCATACGAGCAAACTAATGGAAAGATTGGTCATAAATAGACTTATACATTACTGTGATAAAAATAATGTTATTCCGGTAAACCAGGCAGGTTTGAGAAAAGGGAGATCCACAGTTGAGCACCTGGTTAAACTTACAACTCAGATAAAACAACAATTTGCCCGTAGAAAAAGTCTTTTAGCAACTTTTTTTTTATGTGAAAAAAGCTTATGATCAAATTTGGCATACACGTTTATTGTACAAGCTGAAATCTATTGGTCTGACTGGCAATATGTATAATTATGTCAAGTCCTATTTAGCCAATAGAACAATTGAGGCAAGAGTGGGAACAAGTTATTCTACTTCACGATGTCTTGATATGGGAATTCCTCAAGGTTCAATGATAGCACCTATATTATTTAATATTCTTATACATGATCTTCCTAATGTACTCTCAAATCGTGTTGTTTTGGTACAGTCGGCTGATGATATATGCATATGGATGAATATTACTTTAAAAAAGACAACTCCCCAGAGAGCACAGAATTACATCAGGAAGGTGTATCAATCTGATCTTGATAGTCTTGGAAACTACATGTTAGAAAATGGTCTGTCGTTAGGTGTATCAATCTGATCTTGATAGTCTTGGAAACTACATGTTAGAAAATGGTCTGTCGTTATCAACTGAAAAAACTAACATGATGCTATTTAATCCTGATGGTACTTTAAATAACTTGCCTACTTTCAGACTGCATGGTGAAGTGATACATTACAAACAGGTGGTAAAATTTCTGGGAGTTTTTATAACATCGAAATTAAACTGGAATGTCCATTTTGATTATATTATAACAAAAGCAAGAAAAGCCTTAAATTTTCTAAAGATAATAAGCAGATTACCCTGGGGAATGGATACAAACATACTACTTCATCTATCAACAGCACTTGAAAGATCTAAATTATCCTATGCACAAGAGGTGTTCTTCAGTGCACCACAATATTTACTAAAGAAGATTCAAAGCTTAGACTGCAAAAGTCTTAAAATTGCACTAGGTGTACCAGTCCATGCTTCAAATCTGGAAACGTACAAAGTTGCTGGAATTCTGTCTCTGAACAACTATCGTGAGCTAGCGACAGCAAAGTTTGCAGTCAGAACTACTTCACAAACGGACAATTTTGTGAGCAAGGAAATTAAACTAAGGTCTGATGTTGACTTTCCAAAACGAGCAAGCAACATTTCATCACAAATGACTGTTGCAACTTATGTATCTGACTTAGTCAAACAGTCTAACATAAATTTGGATGAAATAGCTGAGACACCATCCACAACGCCTATCCCTACATGGGAAATGCTTAAAGCCACTTTTGATATTGATTATACAGATGCTAAGAAATATGAAAATATTAACATTTCGATATGCACAGCGAGAGAACACGTCGATGAAAATTACCGTACCCACCTCCATATTTTTACCGATGGGTCAGTCTTAGAAAATAAATCTGCTGGAGCAGCGTTTTATGTTCCAAAATTTAGAATACAAAAGTCATTTTTCATTGGGCCAAATATATCTATATTTACAGCGGAATTAGTCGCTATTATACAAGCGTTGCATTATTTAGTAGACCTTAAACCTGTATTTGTCAAAGTAGTTTTGTTTGTTGATTCAAAATCTGTATTATATGCCTTACAGTCTTTTGATACAGACACAAGACCTGACTTAATTACTGAGGCAAATCATCTTATACATCGTTTAAGGACAAAAGGTACAGATATCAGTTTATGATGTGTGCCTTCTCACGTTGGTCTTCACGGCAACGAAGTAGTAGACAGAGCAGCTAAGCAAGGTGCACACAACACTGATAATACTATAGAATTACGTATTAAAACTTCCGTAAAAGAAGCTTGCGGCTTGCTAGAATCAGCCTCATGGATTCGTTTTCATGAACATTTCAATGAAAAGTTTGTGACACAACAAATGATAAAACACTCTTTTCAAAATGTATGTAAAAAATTGCAGTATTCTTCCATATATCATTCGAGGTCGATTGTTGCTGCTCATTTTCGTATTCAACTAAACGCGTTGAAAACAAAATATTGTAAAAATATCAAGTGTATTTGCGGAGAACAATCCACACTGTTTCACTGTTTATTTTATTGCAAAAAGCTACGTTCTATTTTCCCAAAAATGTTTACACATGAAAACTATTCTGAAACTCATTTTAAAGAAGTAACTTCAGATCAATCTTTGTCAGTTAAAATTTCAGAATCATTGGTTCACAGTCCTGTTAATGTGTTGCTTTAAGTTTATGAAGTTTGTACTTTAGCGTTAAATTTTCCCTTCGCATTGTTAATGTTAATTGTTAGTGTTAAGATCTTGTTCCATTTTTATATTTACCCGTTTACTCATGTCTCATACTCTGTCTCCCCTCTGCCCCCAATCCAACTCGCCCATCTCCCATCCTTCATTTTTTCCCCCGTCTAATATCACTCATAGTGAACAGACGTTAAATCAAAGAACGAACACACACAGATCTATCAATCTATCATCTATCTATCTATCTATCTATCTATTTATCTATCTATCTATTAATCTATCTATCTATTTATCTATCTATCTATCTATTTATCTATCTATCTATATATCCATCTATCTATATATCTACCTATCTATCTAATTATCTATCTATATATCTATTTCTCTAACTATTTATCTCTCTCTCTATGTATGCATATATGTGTATATCTATATAGATAGATAGATAGATAGATAGATAGATAGATAGATAGATAGATAGATAGATAGAGATAGATAGAGAGAGAGAGAGATAGATAAATAGATAGATAGATAGATAGATATAGATAGATAGATAGATAGATAGCTAGATAGATAGATAGATAGATAGATAGATAGATAGATGAATAGATATGCATATAAACATGTAGATAGAAAGATAGATATGCATATAAACATGTTCGCACACACACATATACACACATTCACACACCACACACACATACACACGCAAGCACATGCGCAAACTCCATTCAACAAAACATGAGACAGGCGCATACGTTTTGCAAAGTTCTAGTAAGTTCAGTCTTTGGGAGATTTGCTCAGTATCTTTCACCCATTAAGAGTTATTGCAGTAGGGCCGCCCTCATTTTAAACCCGTTGACTCCCGCATTCTATCCACCAGCTGCAAAAACTTAACCCTTCCTGCAGGATGATCTTGGATAGGGTGAGGAAGTCAAAGGGTTAAGTTTTTTTGTTTTTTTTGCTTTGCCCGTACACAGACATACGCACATACATTCATACAAACACGCCCATATCCACACAGCACGATGGCCGACAACAACAGCTACAATAACAACAGCAGCAACAAAAACGCTACCAGCAAAGAGGAAACACTCATATACACATATGAAGACCTTGACGTAAAATGTACCACCTGCATGGAAGTAGGGAGAGGAAGCAGACAACATCACTATGAGAGGAGGCCACGAAAAGCTGGGCCATTTTCACTCAATATTATAAACATTTCTTGTATAGCTCTATTCTACAAATTCGTTTGTACTCACTGAGCGTTACACATTATCGGACTTTTTTTTTTTTTTAGTGAAGCTCAGAGAAATCCAGAAGTTAGACCAGCTGACCATGTTCCATTGTATTATTGTACAGTTTGCGATTTTGGTGGACGTACATGATGGGTGTTTTCAAGTTTTCATAAGCCAGCCACTAACATGACTTTTTAAAAATATTTTTTAGAATCATCGCACTCAGGGAGGTTACCTTTGTGCTCACCTTTTTTTCCCCCGTCCTATTTTCTCCACCATCTTATTGGCTACAGAAGCTGGCACAGTTTTTACAATGCGATGATGGTGTTGTCGATGAGGATGATTATTATGATGCTATGCATTTCCATCTGGGATTGAAATGTGTGACAGGGCGGTACTCTACGCTTACTATCATAACATATCCTGGCGTCAACCAGGCCCGAGAGATACAGACACTTGCGGTACTGATCAGAAGATTTGAGCAACACCCTCAATGACGCATCCGTGAAGTGGATGAGACTCGACCGTGTGGTCTAAGTTATCTCAATGAGCCCATAACATGTTCAACTCTGGGTAGGAGCCGGTTAGAGCCGAAAAATCCTACAATAAATTTTGAAGGGATTGATGGGGATTCGAACCCACAACCTTCCAGTCGGTAGTCCGTTGCGTAAATCACTACACCACAGCGACTGGTCACTGACATGACTTACAGGATCTTAAGCTTGCCTAATAATATCCTTTATTCGTATACACACAAATGGGGGTTTAGGTGCTGGTAGGTTTGTGTACATGATCGGAAAAATCACCTTTTACCCACCAGGCAGAAGTGTCTGAGCAGATCGAACCCAGGACCTTGTGATGTGCCGTCCAACAACTGCGCCCATCAACGATGTCGACGATGATGATGAGGGTGGTGGTCATATTGCTAGGAGTTCCGTTCATGATAGTTCACGGAGGTCACTAGGATGAGTGGTGCCAGCAAAGAGGAGAGTAACAGCACACTCAAGCTTCTAGTGCTATTGGAGCCCGTCTCAAACATGTTATTGCAGTTACTGTCATCTTTGTTTAAAGCCCATCCAACTGTGTAGAACCATATCAATGCAAAAAAAAAAGTTTGAAAAAATACACAATGCTTCAAGCAGAAAAAAAGGTAAAAAAATTAAGTACACATATCAATGCATTCGAACACATAATCTGAGGAAACGCCCTGACGTTGACCACTCCGTCCAATTTATCACACAGGGGATTTGAAAAAACATTCTTCAATGCAAATTTAAACATAACTAAGGACACTGAAACATATATAAAAGCAGGCCTAAATTACCTAAAATTGCCTCCGCATATCTCATTTCCCTAGAGGCAAAAATGCACTTAATACATGTACCCAATTATCAATCTCAAGAAAAAGTATACAAGACTTTATCGAATATATACAGGTGAATGGCAGAAAATGACAGAAAGCAAAGGAACAAGACAGAAACAAAGAGAGTAACAGAAAAGTGGAAATTTCTAGCACATAATTTTCAGAAGATGGGATACTCTTTATACTGAAAGAGCCCCCTCCATCCCCACGGGGGACGTCTCAAACCTGCATGCGACCCTAGGACGTTTCTGTTTATACTGTCTTTTGGATGACCTAATCTACTTCAAAAGATCATAATAATCTACTTCAAATTATCACCATAATCTACTTCAAAAGAGATCATCATATTCTACTTCAAAAGATCATCATAATCTACTTCAAAAGATCATCATAATCTACTTCAAAAGATCATCATAATCTACTTCAAAAGATTATCATATTCTACTTCAAAAGATCATCATATTCTACTTCAAAAGATCATCATAATCTACTTCAAAAGATCATCATAATCTACTTCAAAAATCATCATAATCTACTTTAAAAGATCATTATTATCTATTTTGAAAGATCATCATAATCTTAAAAGATCATCATAATCTACTTCAAAAGATCATCATAATCTACTTCAAAAATCATTATTATCTACTTCAAAAGATCATCATAATCTACTTCAAATGATCATCATTATCTACTTTAAACTATCATTATTATCTACTTCAAAATATCATTATTATCTACTTCAAAAGATCATCAAAATCTACTTCAAATGATCATCATTATCTACTTTAAACTATCATTATTATCTACTTCAAAATATCATTATTATCTACTTCAAATGATCATCATTATCTACTTTAAACTATCATTATTATCTACTTCAAAATATCATTATTATCTACTTCAAATGATCATCATTATCTACTTCAAACTATCATTACTATCTACTTCAAAATATCATCATAATCTGCTTCAAAAGATCATTATATCTGAAGCCAGTTCTCAACCCAGCAGTTGCCCTGAAGAAGTCGACCGGATCGCCGATGAAAGCTACGCAGTAAGTAACTTTTTTCACTGAGAGACAGGTTCAGCCAGGTAGCCATTATATCATTATATGTGTTTCAAAAAATCATCATCTACTTCAAAAGATCATCATGATTTAATTCACAAGATAATCACTCACTTCCATTCAATCACGATGACTCAGCATGGGAATAGGAGGCCATAGTGCAAAATGTTCATTACTGAGTTTTTAACTCTCATCGTAGAATTTCAACGTTTACAAAAAATAAACATGCGAAAAACAGAACTAATGTATCTACTATAGTTCTGTTTTCTTTTTAGATGCGTTTGTAAGTGTATTTTTGATAAGTAAAGTAATACGTCATCACATTTTTGGGAAACGAACATTAATGAAGAATTGATTTTTAGAGTATTCTCAGCTATGAAATATGACAAAATTTCGGCAAATTGAAGGTTACATGTTAAAAATTTGAACTAATTACGAAAAGATCCCAGCTCTCCCAATTTTAACTCTCCTGTTTTTATATTTTTTTATTTTCATTGTTATTTTTTTTTAGCCATGACTATGACTGACTGGCTGCGTCATTAGCCTCCTTTCCCCATGTTGTAATAAGATCTTATGGTGGCTGGAGATAAGTGATGGTGAAATCTTCAGTGTCACAGTAACCGCATTAATAAGGAACTTTTTTTTCGTGGAAGAAAGATGTCGACATGCCACGTGCGTGGTCAGAACTGACGTCACAGGGATCAGTGTAAGTGTGTCTTTTCAGTATCACCTTTCACCCACGTCAGGCCCTGGATTGTGTCAAAGCATATCTGTCTGCTACAGCCCAGCATGCCTACCTGTTGTCAACAAAAGCGAAAAATTCCTGCGGCTTACACTTAGCACATATCAAGTTTATTCTTGACATGCTAAGAGATACAAAAGTTTTAAATTCTTCAGCAGGACATTCGTGTTGTGAATGACCGACTTGAGTGTGTGCTCCACCCAGTTACTATCAAGCTAAATGCGAAAGTACGTTTCTTTGAGATCAACGTTTTATGGCTTTAGTGACAATTTGTGACCAGGACTTTTCAACCAGGCGTTTTTTTTTGTTTGTTTGTTTGTTTGTTTGAGCGCTGTAAATGGCATCTGACTTTATATCTTTTTCATGGGTGCTGTAGTCAAATAGGTAAACGTTGACCATCCAGTCGGAAGATCCCAGGTTCGATCTGCCTGTCAATTAACATCAGGAAAGAGAGTTCTTGAATGGTATATAGAACCGATACTGTTGTACGGTTGTGAAGCGTGGACAATCAACACACAAAGTCAGAACAAAGTTGAGGCAACTGAAATGTGGTTTCTAAGAAGAATGTTTAGAGGTCCATGAACAGCATAGAAAACGAATGAGACAGTCTTGAAGGAGGCAGACAGAGAAGAAGAACATAAATGAAGAAGATAAGGAAAAGAAAGCAGCATTTATAGGACATTTTACGAAGCAAGAGAAATTAGAGTACTTGGTCACAACAGGAAAGCTGGAGCGAAAAAGAGCCAGCGAGAAAATATTGGACAGACTTGAAGAGTGGCTGAGGACAGAGAGGGTGAGAGACGGATTTGCAGAGACAACAGATCGATTCATATGGAGGGCCATGATCGCCAACGCCATTAAAAAAAAAATTTGGCAGGGCACACGTTGATGATGAGACACCTCTAACCAACCGAGCTAACAGGCAGCTCTTGGCATCCCTAACGGGATACGAGCCCTTGACCTCTGGATTAAAAGTCCAGCGCTCTATCCATTGATGCACGGGGATCTGTGACGTTAGTGTATATGGAATTTATTCCGAACGCAAAGACGTCATCTGGAGAAACTGAAACTGAAACTGAACACCTATGTCTGGTTGGTAAAGGTACAAATGTTTCCGATTTCCCAGGTCAACATGTGTGCAGACCTGTCAGTGCCTAAACCCTCTCCGTGTCTACACGCACGAAAACTTCAAACATGCGGGATAAAGATCATGTCAATCATGTCAGTACTCCAGTGGGGATGCCGGGGGCTCTTTCAGTATAACTAGTATCCCCACCCTCTAGAAATTCTGTGCTAGAAACTTTCCTCTTCTCTGTCATCTCTTTGTTTCTGCCTTATTCCTCTGCTTTCTGTCATTTCTTCCTATCATTTTCTGCCCTGCCTGTCCATTCACCTGTATGTGTTCGATAAAGTCTTAATACTTTCTCATAGGATTGATAATTGGGTACATGTTTTAAGCACACTTTTGGCGCTAGAGAGGTGAGATATGCAAAAGCGATTTTAGGTAATTTAGGTCCGTTTTTAATTTATGTTTTAGTGCCTTTGCTTATGTTTAAATTTGTATTCAAGTTTGTTTCTTAAATCCCTATGTGTGATAAATTGGACGAAGTGGACAACGCCAGGGGCATGTCCTTAGATTATGTGCGCGAATGCATTGATATGTGTACTTAATTCTCTTTTCTTTTCTGAAGTATTGTGTATGTTTTGAGACGGTTTAGCCTGATATGGCTCTATGCGGTCGGCTGAGCTTTAAACAACAATAACAATAACAATAGTCATGTCAGTGGCTGGCTTATGGACACACGAAAATACCCAGCATTCACACCCACTTAAGATGCAGATTATACAACAACATAGTGGAATATAGTCAGTTAACCTGACAACTTGAATTTTCCATGCTCCACTGGCACTTTTTACTTGTCATTTACATGTAACCAGGATTATTCCAGTGGTAGGCCGATAAAATACCAGTATAAAATATAGACTATGTAAAAGAGTCTAGGTAGGACCTCAGGACCTGGCCAGCTCATGGGTTTATGTGCAGGCTTAAGGCATGCGCCACGGTCACCATACACGTGGTACCTGTGACGTTAGTGCATATGGAATTCGTTCCGAGCGCGGAGACGTCATCTTGAGACACTGAAATTGAAACTGAAACTGAAACACTAACACTAAAAAAAAAAAAGTCTGATAATACGCAAGAATAAGCGCCATACAAGCACGATAACGATTTTATAATGTATAATAAATCTATTCCTATTACAGAAACCGCGTCAAAACGTAGGGGTTGACAGGTATGACTGTGTAGAGACCTTTTAATGGGACGTTTTAAACGCCATAAACGGCAACAAGTGTAACCAACTTGTGGCCACTGCAATAAAAATGAGGTGAATGTAGTTGTGGGTTTTGTTAGCTATCGACGTCAAGTTAGAGTCAAAGCCAAGAAGAATAATGGCTCCTGTGTGCTTACTGAGCTATGAGAGTTGAAAGGGGGAAAAGGCTGTAAACATAAACCAGAAGTAGCAGGGCAATCAAGACCAGCTAAATCTGAGAGCCAGCATTATGCGGGTCGCGATTATAACACTTATGGTTCGTTTTGGAAAGTTTGACTGCTTTTCACAAGATCCAGCCACATCAACATCGTCAGTAAATCGTCAGTATGGCTGTTATTTCAATTCCTACTATCATCAAATGGATCTTCAATTTTCTTTTTTCATTTCATTTGCTTGTTTGCTTGTTTGCTTGCTTGCTTGCTTGGCTTGCTTTGCTCGTTTGTGTTTGTTAGTTGGTTGGTTGGTTGGCTGGTTGGTTGGTTGGTTGATTGATCGATTGATTCATTCATTCATTGATTGCTTGATTGACTGATTGATTGGTAGACCACAGAACATAAAGATAGGGAACGTATCATCTGATCTACTAGTGATGAATATCTTGAGCTCCACAAGGATGTGTCCTGTCACCACTACTCTTAACCATCTACACCGTTCAGTGTCTCACACACCTGACAGCACCAACCTTTAGATCCAGTTTGCTGATGACACATCACTCACTAGACTTCCACACAACGATGAGACACCTTACAGTGTGGCCATGAAAGACTTTTGTAAAATGGTGTGACAAAAACTGTCTCTAGAACTTAACATGAAAAAGACACAGGAATGATCCAAAAGGGTAAAGAAGTGTATAGTGGTCGGTCAGTATTAACACCTAGGCAAAATTTCGACGAGAAGCTGGAATGGACTGCAAACGTTGACACGAACATCAAGAAAGCTTGCCAGTTGTTAGTCTTCGTGAAGAAAATTAACGTAATTTTAAGTTCGGTAGCAGCACCCTCTTCATTTTTATAGAGAAGCATTTCAAAGCACCATGCTGTACAATTAAAGGTGCTGCTATAACAACGTCAAGAAGAGTGATGCTTTCAGGTTTGATCATCAATAAGAACATCAGACCAGTAGACAGCGCGTACAAGGACACTTGCTTCGACAGATTCGCTAAGATTATCAACACAAAATGTCAGAACAAAATTGAGGCGGCTGAAATGTGGTTTCTAAGAACAATGTTAAAAGCTCCATGGGTAGCAAAGAAAAGAAATGAAACCGTCTTGAAAGAGGCAAGCACAAAGAGAGCATTGATGAAGAAGATTATGAAAAGACAAGCAACATTTATAGGACACTTTATGAGGCAAGAGAAATTTGAGCATCTAGTAACGACACGAAAGCTGGAGGGGAAAAGAGCACCAGGTAAATCCAGGGAGAAAATATTAGACTGTTTTGCGGAGTGGATGAGGACAGAAAGGATAGGAGATGTACTTGCATTGACAAAAGATAGATTTGTATGGAGGGAGGGCCATGATCGCCAACACCATGCGGCAAGGTACATGATGATGATGTCCATCTCCATCCTGTGATGGTACAATATGTGATGAAGTGTGAGAAAAGCGGTCAACTCCTCTTCATCAAAACTAAGACCAACCTCTTCAGAAACGCCTTCCTTCCATCAGCAGTCAGTTTTCAACGAGCTGAGCGATGGACCAGCAACAAAACCATTGTGTATGTGTGTGTACATGTTCGTGTGTGTCTGTGTCTCTGTGTGTGTATGTCTGTGTGTGTGTCTGTGTTTTGTGTGTGTGTGTGTGTGTGTGTGTGTGTGTGTGTGTGTGTACGTGCGTGTGTGTGTATGTGTGTGTGTGTATGTGTGTGTGCGTGTGTGTGTGTGTGTGTGTTTGTGTGTGTGTGTGTGTGTGTATGTGTGTGTGTGTGTACGTGTGTGTGTGTGTGTGTGTGTGTGTGTGTGTGTGTGTGTGTGTGTGTGTGTGTGTGTGTGTGTGTGTATGTGTGTGTGTATGTGTGTATGTTCGTTCGTTCATTGTTTCATTTAACATCTATTCACATACGTGCTTTTAGACGAAATGTGCGTGTGTGTGTGTGTGAGTGTGTGTGAGTGTGTCAGTGTGTGTGTCTGTATGTGTCTGTGTGTGTCTGTGTGTGTCTGTGTGTCTCTGTGTCTCTGTGTCTGTATCTCTGTGTGTGTGTGTGTATGTGTCTGTGTGTCTGTGTCTGTGTCTGTGTGCACGCGTGTGTGTGCGTTTAACCATGCTCATTTATTTTGATTAAAGCCTACTTTTATCGTTCTTCAGATATTTTTACCTCTGTTAACTGTTAAATACATGTCCTTGTAAAAGAACAATGAATCATGTTATTTGTCATCTGCCATATGTTGTCTACAATCTATTATCAATTATCTATTATCTATTAGCTATCATTTATTATCTGTTATCTGTTATTTGTTATCTGTTATCTGTTGTCTGGTTCTGTTATCTGCCATCTGTGGAACATGTGCCCATGGAATTGTCTGTTTCATTGAACCGGAAAATTTCCCAAACATTAAATCTTTCCAGAGAAACGAGCAGCTGAAATGGCTGTATTTACGAGAAAATGTGTGAATAATGTATACCATATATCTGGTACAAGTAGAGGACCCAGACGCAGTACAGCTAAATATGTTGGGTCTATTTCTATGAGTCACAACATTTCAAAAACATAAAAGAAATGTGAATATATAGTAATAATCCAGAGAGAAGGAGGGAGAGAGACGGGGAGGGACAGAGACAGAGAAAGACAGACCGACAGAGACAGACAGACAGACAGACAGACAGACAGAAGAACAGAGAGAGACAGAGAGAGCAAGCTTGTGTCCCTTGCAGAAGTACGAACAGACAAAAACAAAGCAGACAAAATGGGCCTTCTACTCAACAGAATAAACTGTTCTAAAATACAAAACGAAACAAAAACCTTTGAAGAAGAAGAAACCAGGAACAAACAACCACAATTGAAAAAAAGAGAAACAAACAAACAAACAACGGGGAAAACGAAGAAAACAGCCTGTGGGTTGGAGAGCAGTCCAGAAGACACTGTCAGAACTCTTTGATCCTTCCGTGGGACGGTATTATAATGACATTTATTTTATTCGAGGTAAAGGCCCCTGATAATCATTCTCCTTTTACAAATTTCTGAAAATGGTGTTTCAAAAATGACATAGGGATGACATATCGGCAACACATGAAGCCCAGGACATTATGACTTGGAGACGCTATAAGTGTGATACATGGAGACGCTATAAGTGTGACACATGGAGACGCTATACGTGTGACACATGGAGACGCTATACGTGTGACACATGGAGACGCTATACGTGGGACACATGGAGACGCTATAACGTGTGACACATGGAGACGCTATACGTGTGACACATGGAGACGCTATACGTGTGACACATGGAGACGCTATAACGTGTGCAACATGGAGACGCTATACGTGTGACACATGGAGACGCTATAAGTGTGATACATGGAGACACTATAAGTGTGATACACGGAGACGCTATAAGTGTGATACATGGAGACACTATAAGTGTGATACACGGAGACGCTATAAGTGTGATACATGAAGACGCTATAAGTGTGTGATACATGGAGACACAATTATAAGTGTGATACACGGAGACGCTATAAGTGTGATACATGAAGACGCTATAAGTGTGTGATACATGGAGACGCTATAAGTGTGATACACGGAGAAGCTATAAGTGTGATACATGGAGACGCTATAAGTGTGATACATGGAGACGCTATAAGTGTGATACATGGAGACGCTATAAGTGTGTATACATGGAGACGCTATAAGTGTGATACATGGAGACGCTATAAGTGTGATACATGGAGACGCTATAAGTGTGATACATGGAGACGCTATAAGTGTGATACATGGAGACGCTATAAGTGTGTGACACATGGAGACACTTACTGGATACACGGAGACGCTATAAGTGTGTGATACGTGGAGACGCTATAAGTGTGAACATGGAGACGCTATAAGTGTGATACATGGAGACGCTATAAGTGTGTATACGTGGAGACGCATAAGTGTGACACATGGAGACGCTATAAGTGTGATACATGGAGACGTTTTGAGTGTGTATATATGGAGACGCTATAAGTTGATACATAGTAGAGTCTAAAGTGTGATACATGGAGACGCTATAAGTGTGATACATGGAGACGCATAAGTGTGATACATGGAGACGTTATGAGTGTGATACATGGAAACGCCATAAGTGTGTGATACTGGAGACGCTGTAAGTGTGACTACATGGAGACGCTATAAGTGTGATACATGGAGACGTTTGAGTGTGGATATATGGAGACGCTATAAGTATGATACATGTAGACGCTATAAGTGTGATACATGGAGACGCTATAAGTGTGATACATGGAGACGCTATAAGTGTGAAACATGGAGACGCTATAAGTGTGATACATGAGACGCTATGATGTGTGATACATGGAGACGTATAAGTGCGATATATGGAGACGCTATAAGTATGATACATGGAGACGCTATAAGTGCGATACATGGAGACGCCATAAGTGTGTGTACATGGAGACGCCATCAGTGTGATACATGGAGACGCTATAATTTTGATGCATGAGACGCTATAAGTGTGATACATGGAGACGCATAAGTGTGTGATACATGGAGACGCTATAAGTTGATACATGGAGACGCTATAACTGTGATACATGGAGACGCTAAAGTTGTGATACATGGAGACGCTGTAAGAGTGTGATACATGGAGACGCTATAAGTATGATACATGAGAGTTATAAGTGTGGTACATGGAGACGCTAAAAGTGTGATACATGGAGACGCTATAAGTGTGATACATGGAGACGCTATAAGTGTGATACATGGAGACGTTATAAGTGTGATACATGAGACGCTATAAGTGTGATACATGGAGACGCTATAAGTGTGATACATGGAGACGCTATAAGTGTGATACATGGAGACGCTATAAGTGTGTGATGAATGGAGACGCTATAAGTGTGATACATGGAGACGCTATAAGTGTGATACTTGGAGACGCTATAAGTGTGATACATGGACACGCTATAAGTGCGTGATACATGGAGACGCTATAAAGTGGATACATGGAGACGCTATAAGTGTGATACATGGAGACGCTATAAGTGTGATACATGGAGACGCTATAAGTGTGATACATGTAGACGCTATAAGTGTGATACATGGAGACGCAAAGTGTGATACTGGAGACGCTATAAGTGTGTACATGGAGAGCTATAAGTGTATACATGGAGACGCTATAAGTTGATACATGAGACGCTATAAAGTTGTTGATACATGAGACGCATAAGTTGATCATGGAGACGCTATAAGTGTGATACATGGAGACGCTATAAGTGTGATACATAGACCATAAGTGTGATACATGGAGACGCTATAAGTGTGATACATGAGACGCTATAAGTGTGATACATGGAGACGCTATAAGTGTGATACATGGAGACGCTATAAGTGTGATACATGGAGACGCTATAAGTGTGATACAGGAGAGCTATAAGTGTGATACATGGAGACGCTATAAGTTGATCATGGAGACGCTATAAGTGTGATACATGGAGACGCTATAAGTGTGGATACAGAGACGCTATAAGTGTGTGATACATGGAGACGCTATAAGTGTGATACATGAGACGCTATAGTGTTATACATGAGACGCTATAAGTGTGATACTGAGACGCTATAAGTGTGATACATGGAGACGCTATAAGTGTGATACATGGAGACGCTATAAGTGGATATGGAGACGCTATAAGTGTGTAATGAACCAAGTGGAGACGCTATAGTGTGATACATGGAGACGCATAAGTGTGTGATACATGGAGACGCTATAAGTGTGATACATGGAGACGCTATAAGTGTGATAATGGAGACGCTTAGAGTGTGATAATGGAGACGCTATAAGTTGATACATGGAGAGTATAAGTGTGATACATGGAGACGCTAAAGTGTGATACATGGAGACGCTATAAGTGTGTACATGGAGACGCTATAAGTGTGATACATGGAGACGTATAAGTGTGATACATGGAGACGCTATAAGTGTGTGATACATGAGACGCATAAGTTGTATACATGGAGACGCTATAAGTGTGATACATGGAGACGCTATAAGTGTGATACATGAGACGCTATAATGTGATACATGGAGACGCATAAGTTGTGATACATGGAGACGCTATAGTGTGATACATGGAGACGTTAAAGTGTGATACATGGAGACGCTATAAGTGTATACATGAGACGTATAAGTGTGATACATGGAGACGCTTAAAAGGTGTACATGGAGACGCTATAAGTTGATACATGGAGACGCTATAGTGTGATCATGGAGACGCTATAAGTGTGTGATACATGGAGACGCTATAAGTTGTGATAATGGAGACGCTATAAGTGTGATACATGGAGACGCATAAGTGTGATACTTGGAGACGCTATAAGTGGATACATGGAACGCATAAGTGTGTGATACATGGAGACGCATAAGTGTGATACATGGAGACGCTATAAGTTGATCATGAAGCTATAATGTGATACATGGAGACGTAAGGGATAATGTAGACCTATAAGTGTGATACATGGAGACGCTATAAGTGTGATACATGGAGACGCTATAATGTATACATGGAGACGCTATAAGTGTGATATGGAGACCTATAAGTTGATACATGGAGACGCTATAAGTGTGATACATGGAGACCTATAAGTGTGATACTGGAGACGCTATAAGTGTGATACATGGAGACGCTATAAGTATGATACATGGAGACGCTATAAGTGTGATACATGGAGACGCTATAAGTGTGATACATGGAGACGCTATAAGTGTGATACATGGAGACGCTATAATGTGTGATACATGGAGACGCTATAAGTGTGATACATGGAGACGCTATAAGTGTGATACATGGAGACGTATAAGTGTGTATAATGGAGACGCTATAAGTTGATACATGGTAGACGCTATAAGTGTGATACATGGAGACGCTATAAGTGTGATACATGGAGACGCTATAAGTGTGATACATGGAGACGCTATAAGTGTGATACATGGAGACGCTATAAGTGTGATACATGGAGACGCTATAAGTGTGATACATGTAGACGCTATAGTGTGATACATGGAGACGTTATAAGTGGATACATGGAGACGCTATAAGTGTGATACATGGAGACGCTATAAGTGTGATACATGGAGACGCTATAAGTGTGTGATACATGGAGACGCTATAAGTGTGATACATGGAGACGCTATAAGTTTGATCATGAGACGCTATAAGTGTGATACATGGACGGACGCTATAAGTGTGATACATGGAGACGCTATAAGTGTGATACATGGAGACGCTATAAGTGTGATACATGGAGACGCTATAAGTGTGATACATGGAGACGCTATAAGTGTGTGATACATGGAGACGCTATAAGTGTGATACATGGAGACGCTATAAGTGGATACATGGAGACGCTATAAGTGTGATACATGGAGACGCTATAAGTGTGGATACATGGAGACGCTATAAGTGGATACTTGGAGACGCTATAAGTGTGATACATGGAGACGCTATAAGGTGTGATACGTGGAGACACTATAAGTGTGATACATGGAGACGCATAAGTGTGATACATGGAGACGCTATAAGTGTGATACACGAGACGCTATAAGTGTGATACATGGAGACGCTATAAGTGTGATACATGGAGACGCTATAAGTGTGATACATGGAGACATATAAGTGTGATACTTGGAGATGCTATAAGTGTGATACATGGAGACCTATAAGTGTGATACATGGAGATGCTATAAGTGTGATATGAGCCATGTGGATGCTATAAGTGTGATACATGGAGAAATGTATACAGTGGATACATGGTAGCACGCTATAAGTGTGATACATGGAGATGCTATAAGTGTGATACATGGAGATGCTATAAGTGTGATACATGGAGATGCTATAAGTGTGATACATGGAGATGCTATAAGTGTGATACATGGAGATGCTATAAGTGTGATACATGGAGATGCTATAAGTGTGATACATGGCGATGCTATAAGTGTGATACATGGAGACGCTATGTGTGTGATACATGGAGACACTATAAGTGTGTGATACATGGAGATGCTATAAGTGTGATACATGGAGATGCTATAAGTGTGTGATACATGGAGATGCTATAAGTGTGATACATGGAGATGCTATAAGTGTGATACATGGAGATGCTATGTGTGTGATACATGGAGACGCTATAAGTGTGAGACATGGAGATGCTATAAGTGTGATACATGGAGATGCTATAAGTGTGTGATACATGGAGATGCTATAAGTGTGATACATGGAGATGCTATAAGTGTGATACATGGAGACGCTATAAGTGTGATACATGGAGATGCTATAAGTGTGATACATGGAGATGCTATAAGTGTGATACATGGAGACGCTATGTGTGTATACATGGAGACGCTATAAGTGTGAGACATGGAGACGCTATGTGTGTGATTCATGGAGACGCTATAAGTGTGATACATGGAGACGCTATAAGTGTGATAATTGGAGACGCTATAAGTGTGATACATGGAGACGCTATAAGTGTGTGATACATGGAGACGCTATGTGTGTGATACATGGAGACACTATAAGTGTGATACATGGAGACGCTATAAGTGTAATACATGGAGACGCTATGTGTGTGATACATGGAGACGCTATAAGTGTGATACATGGAGACGCTATGTGTGTGATACATGGAGACGCTATAAGTGTGATACATGGAGACGCTATAAGTGTGTGACACATGGAGACGCTATAAGTGTGATACATGGAGACGCTATAAGTGTGTGATACATGGAGACGCTATAAGTGTGATACATGGAGACTCTATAAGTGTGACACATGGAGACGCTATAAGTGTGATACATGCAGACGCTATAAGTGTGACACATGGAAACGCTATAAGTGTGATACATGGAGACGCTATAAGTGTGATACATGGAGACGCTATAAGTGTGATACACGGAGACGCTATAAGTGTGATACACGGAGACTCTATAAGTGTGATACATGGAGACGCTATAAGTTTGATACATGGAGACGCTATAAGTGTGACACATGGAGACGCTATAAGTGTGATACAGGTGAACCGACAGGAGGAAGAAAAGAGAGAGCTGACAGGTGTCCACGACAAAGCGCGGATGAGGGGAGAGCAAAGGAGCAGCATGGAATGGGATGAAATGAGGGCGGCATATATGGGGGGTACACGGTGTTGGACACGGTCCCCTTCAGAAGGGGGTGGGATGGGAGGGTGGGGGATGTATGATGGTGGACAAGGGCATGGACATGGGGCTAAACGGGAAATCATTTTGATTAATGGGTGCTGTCTCTTCTGCCCCATTACCTCTGTCTCTGCACGCTTCTAGCCTTCATTGCTCTTCACCTTCTCCATGGTCACTGATTGTATCGCCAGACCTGTCAACCCATACAGCGTGTCTCTTACCCTCCCGCGCTTTGTGACCTTTTGATGGCGTTTTCTCTATTAAAAAAAACAAACAAACAATAAAAACATATGCTTTAATTAACCCTTTGACTCCCGCACCCTGTCCACCAACTGCAAAAACTTGACCCTTTGACTCCCTCACCCTATCCACCAGCTTCCTGCAACGGGAAACTGGTGGATAGGGTGAGGGAGTCAAAGGGTTAAGTTTTTGCTTTGCTAGCATGGTTGACAGTGCAGGATGCTGGTGGACAGGATGTGGGAGTCAAGGGGTTAACTCAGCGTCTCAAACGCCTCAAGAACAGACGAGAGTGGACTAACGGGTGACTGCATTGGTGCCGACTGGAATGAAAACGTTGGTTAATTTGTTTTTAGGCATTCCCCGATGTGTGTAGGCATGTTATTTTGCCCACAATGTGCAAGCGGTATATTGTTCTACAGTCTGTATAAACCTTCTTAGGTGGGTGTGCATACTGTTTTTGTTGTTGCTACTGTTATTGTTGTTGTTGTTGTTG
>CM060307.1:34537797-34550297 GCA_030674185.1 Monoplex corrugatus | reverse complement strand
GACCACAGAATAGCTTTGGTTACTCACTGAAAGTCGTTGTTCAACTAAAAAATTAAAGAAAAAAAATGAAGTAACATTTAACGCTCAGACCAGACTAAAGAGAACATAGGAAAAAACAAAAACAAAAACAAAAAAACAACCAACCAAACAAAAACCTCTCCATATTTATATCTTCTCCCACAACTTCTATGCACCTGTGGAGATTCCTATTATGAGTAGCATGAAATCATCATCACTTGTTCTGAGTTCTAACAACATCGCATGATGAATGAAGGTCATGGCGGCGAGCCAGCGCAGCGTTGGCATGAGTTCATCCCAGACTGCTATGTACAAGATGGCGTCAGTCTTGTTGGGGCCATGAATGTCCTGCACCTCTCCATTCTCCCTTGTCACGCCATTATCACTCTCTTCTCCGATGCATGCAAATGAGCGTCACTTCAAAGACATATTCGTGGCGTGTGTCGCCTTTGTCCGAAGCGAGAAAAGGTTACAGGCAAAAAAAAAAAAAGGGGGGGGGGAACAAACAACAAGTGCGAACGAAATGGACAACACGTATAATAAATGTTCTTCCTTTTTTATGGGAAGTTTTGCACTGGTGTTGTCAGCCACGTTTCACTGAAACTGGGTTTACTTTATGTTGACATTGTCAAATAAATTAGATATGGAACCAGAAAAAAACAGGAAAAAAAAAGAATAAGAACGCGTATTTAATACAACAAGACAAGACAGGCGCAAATTTTCGGCCAACTGCCCTTTGTCAAGCGTAAGATTACAAACAAACAAACACCAGATACAAAAAATAGGAGAAAAACACTGAAACTTCCCTGCTGCTTCGTCCAGTGTAAGAAAAGGAATAAACTGATATGGGTTGGGTAGTCAATTGTTGGCCATTGTCAAAATAAATTAGAACTGGGTTGGGTAGCCAATTTTTGGCTATTGTCAAATAGATTAGAGATAGGATGGGTAGTCAATTGTTGACCATTGTCAAATAGATTAGAGATGTGTTGGGTAGTCAATTGTTGGCCATTATCAAATAGATTAGAGATGGGTGGGGTAGTCAGTCGTTGGCCATTATCAAATAGATTAGAGATGGGTGGGGTAGTCAGTCGTTGGCCATTATCAAATAGATTAGGGATGGATAGGGTAGCCAACTGTTTGCCATCATCATATAGATTAGAGATGGGTGGGTAGTCAATTGTTGGCCATTATCAAATAGATTAGAGATGGGTGGGGTAGTCAGTCGTTGGCCATTATCAAATAGATTAGAGATGGGTGGGGTAGTCAGTCGTTGGCCATTATCAAATAGATTAGAGATGGGTGGGGTAGTCAGTCGTTGGCATTATCAAATAGATTAGAGATGTGTTGGGTAGTCAATTGTTGGCCATTATCAATAGATTAGAGACGTGTTGGGTAGTCAGTCGTTGGCCATTATCAAATAGATTAGAGATGGGTGGGGTAGTCAGTCGTTGGCCATTATCAAATAGATTAGAGATGTGTTGGGTAGTCAATTGTTGGCCATTATCAAATAGATTAGAGATGTGTTGGGTAGTCAATTGTTGGCCATTATCAAATAGATTAGAGATGTGTTGGGTAGTCAGTCGTTGGCCATTATCAAATAGATTAGAGATGGGTGGGGTAGTCAGTCGTTGGCCATTATCAAATAGATTAGAGACGGGTTGGGTAGTCAATTGTTGGCCATTATCAAATAGATTAGAGATGTGTTGGGTAGTCAGTCGTTGGCCATTATCAAATAGATTAGAGATGGGTGGGGTAGTCAGTCGTTGGCCATTATCAAATAGATTAGAGACGGTTGGGTAGTCAATTGTTGGCCATTATCAAATAGATTAGAGATGTGTTGGGTAGTCAGTCGTTGGCCATTATCAAATAGATTAGAGACGGGTTGGGTAGTCAATTGTGGCCATTATCAAATAGATTAGAGACGGGTGGGGTAGTCAGTCGTTGGCCATTATCAAATAGATTAGAGATGGATGAGGTAGTCAGTCGTTGGCCATTGTCAAATAGATTAGGGATGGGTAGGGTAGCCAATTGTTGGCCATTGTCATATAGATTAGAGATGGGTTGGGTAGTCAGCTGGTTAAACGCCAGACCTCCAATTGCAAGGTCCTGAGTTCTTTCCACCTTGACAACTACCTGAACCGGGTGAGTAAAGGGTGAACATTTTTTCCGATCTTCCAGATGAACATACATGCAGACCTGCCAGTGCCTGAATTTCCCCTCTCCTCCTCCACTATGCATGCAGATTATCAAATATACCCATTAAAGACCCTGTAAGTCGTGTCAGTGGCTGGCTTACGGAAATATGAAAACACCCAGCATGCACGGCCATCTAAGATGTGGACTGTGCAATAACATGGTGGAATGTGGTCAGTTCGCCTAACGGCTTGAGTTCTCCGTGCTCCACTAGAACATCTAATTATTGTAACTTGTAGTGAGCTCTAATGAGTATAAAAGAATAGTCTTGTATAAGAAACATTTTCACAATTTGCAAATCTGAACAAATTTAGGGCACAACACAACGATGGAACTATATTCATCCACTCTATAACTAATAACACAAATGAAATATTTCAAAAAAGATAGATGAGATAAGATGGCATAATATTCTTCATTTACACGGGTAACAAATAAGAATTTGCTTTTCTTTTCACATTTGGCACACGCTGGAAGTTGGACTAAACTGCACATTATAAAAATTCTCAAAAATATACATCTAACCATTGTACAGATATGTCAATTATTATCTCCAGACTTTAAAGGTAAATATAGATATCTGCATATATTGAAAACAAAATGCAGAGAGAGAAAGAGATAGGGACAAAGCCACACAGAGATGGCGAGGGAGACACAAACAGAGAAAGAGAGAGAGAGAGAGAGAGAGAGAAAGAGAGAGAAAGAAAGAAAGGTTGAGAGAGAGAGAGTGCTGGACAAAGAGAGAAGGAGAGAGAGAGGAAGAGAGAAGGAGACAGAGGCAGAGAGCGAGTGAAGTTAAAACTGTATTGGAGGTCCCTACACTTCCGTTTAGTTGATTATCTCCGGACTTTTAAAGTCAAGTAAAACAAAAAGAAACCGATGAATAATGATAATGAAAATACATACAGTACACAAGTGACGAATGGCAATTAACTGTGCGAACTGGAGTGTTCACGATATTAACAGTATCATGGCGTCAAATGACAGCAGTCTTGCAGGAACTTCAAGGACTGCACTGAAAAAAATTTCTGGAGGACGTATAGTACTAGACGAATAAAAAGCATTAACTGAAAACAGAGAGGCTATTAGGATTGAAGAAAAAGCCAGAAAATAAAATTAGCAGGCAAAAGAGACCGTTCACAGTGCATTACACCCATAAAGGTTAGGGTGACAATTTTCTTTGGACCTATTGCCGCGCCATTTCACTGACCACAAAATGTGGCATAATTTGAATAGGGAGATGGGAAAACTCCCCACCTTTCACCCACCAGGAGATGCCCAGACGGAGGGACCCCTGTACCCTCCAAGTAAAGGTCCCACATTAACCCACTTTCTTTTTGCACACAGGTTGTGTATCTCTTTCACATTCGGATAAACAAAGACAAACAAAAGAAAATAACAGACCAAACCAAGCAAAAAACGAACTTTACTATCCTTAAAAAACATTTGTATATTTCTGCAAACGTACAAACATTTTTTTAAATTAAAATACAGTACACGTACCACATGCACACACCCTACATCTGATTCGTCTCTAGTTTATCCCAATCATTCTCATCTCTTTTTCCCCCACAAAGGAGAATTGAGAAATTACTGGGGGGTGTGTGTGTGTGTGTGTGTGTGTGTGTGTGTGTGTGTGTGTGTGTGTGTGTGTGTGTGTGTATGTGTGTGTGTGTGTGCGTGGTGTGTGTGTATATGTGTGCGTGTGTGTGTGTGTGTGTGATGTATGTGTGTGTGTGTGTGTTCTGGTGTGTGTCTGTGTGTCTATGCGTGCGTGTGTGCGTGCATGCGTACGTACGTACATACGTACGTGCGTGGGGATTAAAAGTACGAGGTCAGGGGTGGAGGAGTGGGGTGGGTGGGATGGATGGGTGTCAAAAATACTTTAGAAGGGGGGAAAGGGGGTGGGTGAGCACTATATCAAGATGCCCAGCATGTTTGGGTCGAAAAACCATTTTGGAGATGTTTGCGCTGCTTTTAATGTACGTTAAAGAGAAGGATCACTGCTGTGATGCACTGGCTGAACTGTTTCATCAGGATGTGCTGGGTATGAAGTTAACACTTTTATGTGACAGAGGACCTAGAGGCCCATGGCTACACAGGCATGTACGTAGTTAGCTGGATTTTTTTCTTCATGAAGAGGGCTTAGTGAAAAATAAAAATGATCGGCTGTGAAGTCAGTATTCGGCAGTCAGTTCTTGTATATGATAGGCTTTGGGTTCTTTTCCCATCACATTCTTCCTCTGCTACTTCTTGTTTCTCTTTTTTTTTTCTCTCTCTCTCTCTTCTTCTTCTTTTCTTGTTCTTGCTCTTTTTCTCTTCTTCTTCTTCTTTTTCTCTTCTTCTTCTTCTTCTTCTTCTTCTTCTTCTTCTTCTTCTTCTTCTTTCTTCTTCGCTTCTTCTTCCTTCTTCTTCGCATTCTTCTTCGCATTCTTCTTCGCATTCTTCTTCTTCTTCTTCTTCTTCTTCTTCTTCTTCTTCTTCTTCTTCTTCTTCTTCTTCTTCTTCGTTCTTCTTCGCTTCTTCTTCTTCTTCTTCTTTTCTTCTTCTTCGCATTCTTCTTCTTCGCATTCTTCTTCTTCTTCTTCTTCTTCTTCTTCTTCTTCTCTTCTTCTTCTTCTTCTTCTTCTTCTTCTTCTTCTTCTTCTTCTTCTTCTTCTTCTTCTTCTTCTTCTTCTTCTTCTTCTTCGCATTCTTCTTCTTCTTCGCATTCTTCTTTTTCTTCTTCTTCTTCTCTTCTCCTTCTTCATCTTGTTGTTGTTGTTGTTGTTGTTTTGTTTCTTCTTCTTCTTCTTCTTCTTCCTTCTTCTTCTTCTTCTTTTCTTCTTTTCTTCTTCTTCTTCTTCTTCTTCTTCTTCTTCTTCTTCTTCTTCTTCTTCCTCTTCTTCTTCAGGCTCAAGGAATCTGCACGATGATGACCAACAGTACTTGGTGGAGTGCATGTAGAATTATCGAAGTGCAGTTATGAATCCTTCTTGAACAAACCACAGGCTTTAAACACTTGTCTTCTCAGTATAAACAGAGAAACTGTTGGACATGGTTTGACATTAAGTTTTGTATGTGCTGGGAAAAATAAAAACCATGTATGCATTTACGCCTACAGCTTGAACAGATCTCGCTCTGCAAACAATATTTTTTTTTATTAGGTATAAAGAAGGTGCAGGTTCATCTCTGTCGAGTCTGGAAGATGTTAACTAACGTTACAACAAAAATACAGAGAAGAAAAGGACAGCATACATACATGCTTAACGGATAATATAGAGGGGTAAAAAAAGAAAGAAACCAGAGAGAAAGAAATAATCTAGCAGGGAAAATTGTCCACGCAGTTGTCAGTCACATATGTATCGTCACGCCCAGCAAACTCAAGTCTCTATTGAAGCTACTCCCTAGAATAAAAAGGGAAGGCGAAACACAAACCAACCTGTAGGCGGGTTGTACATAAAAGACAGGGGAAAAGAATACAACAATCCTTTGACAGGATAAGTTTCGTAAGACCTCGGCAAACTATAGACATCTGTGTGCTTTGATAGTATTTATCAGAGCCTGCATTATGAAAATAAAACCGCAACAACTGTGTCTTTAAAGATTTATACGATAAAAATGTAAAGGAGATAGATTACATAAATTGTGTGAAAGGATAAAACCGATATTCAAGAAGCGGTTTGAAAGATAAAACAAGTATTCAAGAGTGTGTATGGCGTGTGTTTTGTTTGTGTGATCAAGAGTAGGGGATGGGCTTAGAGAATCACAGTGATAGGGATGATAAATGGTGTAAGAAAGTAAGAAACGGCTGTTGAGTTTCATGTAGATGGGTTTCTGTGGCGTGAATTTAAGGGGCGTTAACACAGTGCAATTATAGAAGTGTTTTCTTTGTTTTGACTGCTTGTCTTGTCTGCTTGTTTGTTTGTTTGTTTGTTTGTTTGTTTGTCTGTCTGTTCGTTCGTTCGTTCGTTCGTTTTTTTTTTTGCGTGTTTGTTCGTTCGTTCGTTCGTTCGTTCGTTCGTTTTGTTTGTTTGCTTGTTTGTTTGTTCGTTTCTTTTTTTTGCGTGTTTGTTCGTTCGTTCGTTCGTTTGTTTGTTCGTTCGTTCCTTTGTTTGTTAGCTCATTCGTTTATTTGTTTGTTTGTTTCGTTCTTTCTTTCTTTCTTTATTATTTATTTATTTATTTATTGTTTGTTTGTTTGTTTGTTTGTTTGTTTGTTTGTTTGTCTGTTTGTTTGTTCGTTCGTCACTTCGTTTGGTTGGTTGGTTGGTTGTTGGTTGGTTGGTTGCTTGCTTGCTTGCTTGCTTGCTTGCTTGCTTGATTAGTTCTTTCTATTTCTTTCTTTCTTTCTTTCTTTTAAAGGACATGGCAGATGAATCAATACATTCCTCTGCCATATTATCCAGGTTGTTTCAGTGGCAGACTAATACCAGGAAAGACATAGAAATCATATCACACATAGGACCTCTCTTGCCAGCCCAGCGTGTAAGGTTTATGCACAGGTACAAGGCCTATACCATGATCTTAATGAATCGTATATATCACGTGGCATCTGTGACGTCAGTGCTTATGGAAATTTATTCCCAAAGCAGAGATGCCATTTTAAGAAGCGAGAGCTGAAACTGAAACTGTACGGCTCTAGAAACTTTCAGAATGGATATTACAGAGACATTTTAGTCCATTGACTTTGACAAAGGAATCCTTCTACAACAATACAGAGCGAGCGTTGTCCCACAAGGTAACGTACTAGGACTGATTTATTTTACTTTCTATAAACGGATTACCTGAAATTATCCACGATGCCAAGATCTCCACTGATGTCCAAACCTGCAAAAAGAAAAACGTATTGTACAGAAGTGGAATCACTTATATAAAACATTTACATAATATTTTGTAAGTCTTAACCATATTATCTCTTGATAGTTTTATTTTGTCTTTTTGTCTTTTTGGTAAGGTCAAGTATTTTTCTTTGTATTGTTTTCGTTTGTTCAAGTCTGTCATCCACTATTTTGTTTACTATACCGTTGTTGTGTATTTCATTGACAGATATATTTAGTTTCTATAAATGGTTTCGTTAAATAGATTTAAACAATGATATCATGACCTTCTATGTGCCATTTATCCGTCCTTTGATGCAGATTATCATCACATTTTTCCAATACATTTGTTGATAAAGACTGGCATTACTGTACATCTACGTTTATCGACAAATATTTTCCTACAACGTCATACATTGTGTATTATGAAAATTTAAAACGTGACAAATACACAGACACAGACACACACAGACACACACAGACACACACAGGCACACACACACACACAGACGCACACGCACACAGACGCTCACACACACACAGACGTTCACACACACAGACGCACACACACACATACACACACATGCGCACACACACACACACACACACAACACACACATACACATGCACACACCACACACACACACACACACACACACACACACACACACACACATACACACACAGACAATATATACACACATACACACGCACCACTCGCACGCAAGCGCAGAGACACATTAAAGATGCATTAGAAATCTAATACCCATTAATGTGATCTGAAATCTTTTAATGACGTAAAATCTCTTTGACGCCGACATATGTTTTCATAGTTCATCATTTCACCCCGACTACCTGGGCTGTTAATGTCTATATGCATCAGATAACCAGATCCAGAGAACACCTAAAAGGACATATTTTACCACGGATATTAATTAAAGCCCATACACAAAGCGCTCAAATATTTCAGTTTCAGCACTGAATAGACCAAAAATTCTCCAAAAGAAGAACTACGAAACCGATCAAAAGAAAATATCCGGTACACCAAATCTGGAATCTGCATAAAGGACCCAGTTGGTCGGGACACGGCACGGAATGTATAAAACACATGACTTCAAAATCTCACCTGGCGCAATCACAAAGGATTCCTTTTCCCACTAACTGCGGGGTCAACCCCCCATCGATATTATCATGCTCAGACTTCATTCACCCAGATGAACTAGTCTACAGACTTCATTGACGCCACAGAACAACCCGGCTCAACATCATAACCCCGTGTGGCGTCACCTTTAGCTCGGATAGATTTCAGGGGTTTTCCGCCTTCGCATCAGCGTTAAAGGTTGACGTGGACTCGCCCCGTGTCTTCAAGGTCTGTTGAAGCCCGTGGCGGGAGTTGTTCGCAGCTACCTGTTAGACGACTGCCATCAAGACGTACGGCGACTCCCTGAGTCTTATCACGTCCATCCGCCATTCGAGATCAGCCGGCTATCTGATCAGCCGGAGCCCGAGTCTTCTTCTTCTTCTTCCTTTTTTCTTTTCTTCTTTTTTGTTTATTTTTCTTTTCCCCCCCCCCCCTCTTTAACAATAGGGACCTCTTTACTTTCTGTACCTTCCCCCCCCCCTTTTTTTTTTTTTTTAAATTCTTCCGTTAATGTATAGGTGGTGCCTAGTTCTTGAATAATGCAACACTTCATGAAAGAGTCTTGTGAAGTGGATCTGGGATGTTTTATATGATGATAATGGACAGCGTTGGCCAGAAAAGAGTACCGACTTTGTTGTTGCCATCATGTTGTGCTTAGAGCGCCTCGGCTAGACTCCAGTGACTGCCGATGCAAAATCTGAAAACAACATGAAAGGGAAAGTGATCTCCCTTGTCTAAGCCATCAAAACATGTAACTTGTTTCATAGAAGGATGTCCTGTTCTATGTGCTTGTGCTGGGAGATTTGGGCCGGGGAATAAAACAGGAGAAAAGGGGAGGAGAATACGAAAGAGGTAAAGGAACGTGGAAAAGGGAGATCTAACCAAAAAAAAATAATAATAATAAAGTGTACGAAGGATGAAGTCAGAGGTACCAGGCTGGCAGTCGCCTTGTAACAAACCCATGATAACATGCGTCTCATATCAGACGAGAATGGCATTTGTCCATCGAAGTCTCTTCAGGGCGACTCAGCAGTATCCACCCTCAGCTCAGACTTACGCTTTCACTCAACCGACCCCCAGGAGGACCAACTAGCTGAACGTGTATGGCAGCGATGTTGCCTCTATCAGGTGGAGTAAATGACTGTACACATGGCAGGCAGGAGTTAGGGGAGATGGGCACAGTCATCGTTGGGTGTGGCTTGACGGATATGGAGGACAAACCAAAAGAAGGAGCAGAAGAAAATGGGCAAGTATTGATGATGATTCAAATGAGTGATCGAAAGGTTGTCTCTTCGTCTGTCATGTCTATGGAAATTGATATAGCATTGTCCAAAACAAGTTTGACTGCCCGCGCCCAAGCAAACACAGAATTCAGACATGCCGTTTCATGTCTCTTCCTGTTCCCACGCCTACCAGATTCTTGGCACCGGGCACAATCTACTCCCTTGTCTCTTGGCTCTTGCACTGTGCCTTCTTCAGAACAGGGCTATACCGATATAGCATGGCCACTTCTCAAAATTGCAGAACTCATCTCACTTCCCTTTTGACATCATAGTTGCCTCCCCTCTCCCCATCTCTTACTACTGCTCATGACGACATGGGCATTCCATTTCTTACCCACTGGACGAGGCGGCAGGGAAGTTTTTAGTCCCGTTTTTATTATCCATTGTTTGGTGTCTGTGATCTGTCTGTGACCGTGCGTTCGCGCTTGACAAAGGCTAGTTGGCCGAAAATTTGCGCTTGTTTTGTTTTGTCTTGTTGGATACGCGCTTGCATTGGTTTTCTTGTTCTGGTTTTTGATATAGCATTGTTATTTGAAACTGATACAGGATTGTTATTTGAAATTGATACAGCATTGTTATTTGAAGTTGATATAGCATTGTTATTTGAAACTGATATAGCATTGTTGCTTATAATTGATATAGCATTGTTATTTAAAATTGATATAGCATTGTTATTTGAAAAACATTTATTTGAAATTGATATAGCATTGTTATTTGAAACTGATATAGCATTGTCGTTTTGAAATTGATATAGCATTGTTGCTTGAAACTGATATAGCATTGTTATTTGAAACTGATATAACATTGTTATTTGAAATTGATATAGCATTGTTATTTGAAATTGATATAGCATTGTTGCTTGAAATTGATATAGCATTGTTATTTGAAATTGATATAGCATTGTTATTTGAAATTGATATAGCGTTGTTATTTGAAATTGATATAGCAGCCTTATTCAGTTTTGTTATTTCTTTGACATTGTGTATGTTATGGTTTATCTTTATTTCATGACAGCCGTAGAGTTTATATTCAGTTCCCCCCTCCTCTTCGTTCCTTTTTTGTTTGTTTGTTTCTATGTTTCATTTACTTTCATCTTTTCCTTTGGTTCTATGTACATACATATATATATATATATATATATATATATATATATATATATATAGATATAGATATATAGATATATATATATGTGTGTGTGTGTGTGTGTGTGTGTACATAATATATATATATACGTATTGCTGTTTTGATTATCATTATTACTATTTAAATTATTGCTACTCCTACTAGTAGTAGAAATTGTAGTAGTAGATGCAGTAGTATGCTAGTAATAGATGTAGTAGTAGTCCAAGTAATAGTACTAGTGCTAAGAGTAGTAGTATTAGTCCTTTTTCGTCATGGCGACGGTCGGCAACAGAAAACTAGTTATATTAAAACACAGCCACGCTCATGGCTAAAACAACCAATGCGCGATCGGCACGGTTTCTGACGACTACAGTAGTAGTATACTGTGGAGTCATCCACCGTGGGGCATTTGCGTCTTTGTCAAGCCTCTATAGCGCGCTCGACTCTATCCTCTTCACAGCTCTTTGCTTCCGCGAAAACAGTAGCTCTCCACCCCACTCGATCCTGGGCAACCGTATCCCAGTTTGCATCATTGATAGAAAAGTAGTATTGGTAATAGTTGTAGTACTAGTAATAGTGGTAGGAGTACGTTGTTGTTGTTATTGTTGTTGTTGTTGTTACTGCTGATGATTCTGCTGTTGTTGGTAAGAATGAACATATATTTTACATGTCTGCCTTCGTCTTTCGTGGCTTTTGTAATACGTTGATCGACCGTCGTATGGAAGTCAGTATTTTGTTATAGTTCATTTTTAAAACTTCTTGGACGATGTATTGTTATGGCTTGGGCTTACCCGGTCAGAGTTGACATGTGCCCCTTCCGAGTCCCTTGCTTGTTATAATGCTTCCTTTACTTTTTGTTTAATTAGGTGCTTATATGTCTAAAATAATGAAAGATGAAGTTAGAGCAGCACTGAAAAAGATGAAACCAGGAAAAGCCCCAGGACCAAACAACATTACTACAGAGATGAGGAATTTGGCATAGAAAAAATAACAGTCCTCCTAAATGAAATTTATGACACTGGAAAAATCCCCAAAGATATGTCAAAATCAATTTTCATTGCACTTCCAAAGAAGACAGGGGCTATAGAATGCGAACTCCATCGCACAATCAGTTTGATAAGTCATGTAACAAAAATCCTGTTAAGAATAATCATGATGAGGACAAGGAATAGAATCAAAAGAGAAATAGCAGAAGAACAGTGTGGATTTGTGGAGGGGAAAGGAACTATTAATGCCATATACATCCTAAGAACTATCATAGAGAGGTCAATTGAGATGAATAAGGATTTGTATTTATGCTTCGTTGACTATACCAAGGCTTTCGATCGGGTACGACATGATGAATTGATCAACCAACTGGAGAGACTCAATGTCGATGGAAAAGATCTACGAATAATCAGGAATATATACTGGGAACAAACAGCTGCAATGAGAATAGAAAACAATATAAGCTCTTTTCAAAACATCAAAAGAGGAGTCAGACAGGGTTGTGTTTTGTCACCAGATCTGTTTTCACTATATAGCGAAAGCATCATGAGAAACCTAGAAGAAGACCCTGGATTAAAGGTCGGAGGGAAAATGATAAACAACATTCGGTACGCAGATGACACCGTGCTAACTGCAGAAAATGAAAGGGACCTACAAAACTTGTGAATATACTAAAAACAGAAAGCAAAGGTAAGGGGTTGGAACTACACAGCAGGAAGACTGAAGTCATGGTGATCAGTAAAAAACATGAAATCCCCTCCTGCAAAATAACAGCAATGGCACAACCTTGACACAGGTTAATAAGTTCAAATATATGGGAGCGGTCATCATCAGACGGTAGATGCACATCGGAAATAGCTGGCAGAATCGGCCAAGCCAAAACAGCATTCAAGAAGATGACAAGCATTCTTACCAACAAATGCCTATCAATTAACATAAGAAAGAGAGTCCTTGAAT
>CM060307.1:34525297-34532797 GCA_030674185.1 Monoplex corrugatus | reverse complement strand
GTCTGTTTCTTTATTTGTCGCTTGCTTTTTTTTTATTCACTTGCATGTTCATTTTACAGGACAATTACATTTTCTCAAACTTTTAAAGTTTTTCTTTTTGACGGTTACATGTGGCGTGCACAATAGGGAATGGGAATTTGTAGCATTATTTGTGAATCAGTTCATACCAAAGTATACTCAAATGAAATACGTACAACTTAAAGCCAAGGCTTCTATCAGTATGCTGTTCTCTGTTTGGCAGGCTCAACAGTAGTGAATTTAAAGGGAACCAGAAAAAGACACGAAAAAAGAATAAGAACGCGTATTTAATACAGTAAGACAAGACAGGCGCAAATTTTCGGCCAACTGTCCAGCGTAATATCACAAACAAACAAACACCAGATACAAAAATTGTTTGTTTGTGATCTTACGCTTGACAAAGGCCAGTTAGCCGAAAATTTGGGCCTGTCTTGTCTTGTTGTATTAAATACGCGTTCTTGTTCTTTTTGCGTGTTTTTTTTTTTCCTGGTTCCTGTTTGCTTGAATGCGGGCAGTTACACTTGTTTTCGAGTAGCGAATTTAAATTAAACTTTTCCAAGCCATTACACTATCTGCGACGTTCTCCAGGGAGAGAAGACAAAAACTCTGCCTATCCTTAGGTTTTTGACCTTCATACTTTCCTGTGAACAATCTGATTTAAGTCACGATATGTTGACCAGTGGTAGCGAAGTTAACCGCTTCTACGCCATAACACCATCTGTGATGTTCTCTAGGGACAGGAGACGAAAACTGTGCCTATCCTTAGACGTTTAACTTCATAGTTTTCCTATGAAAAATCTGATTTAAGTCACGATATGTTGACCAGCAGTAGCGAAGTTAACATTTTTTTACACCATTACACCATCTGTGATGTTCTCTGAGGGGATGAGACGAAAACTGTGCCTATCCTTTGACTTTCAAGCTTCATAGTTTTCCTGTGAAAAATCTAAAGTCAGTCACGATATGTTGACCATATTTCATTTTTTCTGATTTCATTATGCGCCCCTTGACATACCACTGAGTGACGTAAGATTACTGTCATTTCCTCTGCACATGTCCACTGACATATTGGTGGAGAAGTGTATCATATGTCTTGTCATCTTTAAAATATGTAAGACAGTCAAATTCGCCCATCCCTCCGTTCACTCACTGACCAAAAATTTTGGACAGATTTGGGTTTTAAATGACCACTTTTCTGAGTATTTTAGATCACGTGTTCGTGGTAGATTGCCTTAACGCACTTAGATTTTTTTCTGTAAATATTTTCAGATAGATATGAACAACCTTGGCTTCTGTTGCCCGAAATGCATTGATGGTATTTTCGAAAGAATAATTCTTATAAAAGCAACTGTTTTGCAAATATAAGAAAAACTGTATCTGAGTAGCCCTGAGATATGATCTTTTCGGCTTGGCTTTTAATGATAATAATAGTAATGATGATAATAATAGTAATAATAATAATGATAGCAATAATTCATGAAAACAGATGGCTACAAATAAATTTTGACTGAACAGTTTTTGAAGCATTTGTCGTTTTCAAAGAAATGGGAATCATACATAACTCTTTATATTGGTTTTGTTTAGAAAGAGATACAAAGAGTTAATTAACCGTTGTTGTTTTTTTTTGTTTCGTTTCGGGTTTTGTTTTGTTTTGTTTTCATGTTTTGTCTCTGTTTCTGTTTGTATGTCCATGCTGAGAATTGAAAAGGTGAAAACTTCTGACTGTATTTCAAATATCAGGGTAACCACTATTGAAAATATACACAGGCATTCAATATAAGAGTCAAATATGTCATTTTGCTGTAGTTTGTTTTCTTTTCTTTTGGTTTCTTTTTTTTCTTTCATTTTACTATCAATGGTTTGAAGAGATTAATCGAAAACATTTTAAAAATGTGTTACCACATATTGCAACATAGAATTATCCAAAGCAATTTATGTGGACCGGTCGACTTTTAAAACAAATAAAACTCATATTTGTAATTCATTGCAATTGAAATTGTATAAAATTTTCTTTTATTTGTGGCGTTCATGATATCTTTGCGAATTGTATAATCCAACAGCTTATTTTCATCGACCTATCATTATTTTATTTGTATTTATTTTGTCAAATTGCTTTCATTGATTATCTATTACACAGTCGCTTTATGGGTATTGTGCATCAGTTGTTTCAAAAATATTAATTAATTTTCGTAACGTAGTCATACCTTTTCGTTTGTTTTTGTTTTTTGTTTGTTCAAAACAAAACATAAAAGGAAAATTTGAGTCACTTTGACTTTTCAGTGACTGATTACATGTCAGTTTCTTGACGATATTTTATCAACGAGGATTTCTCAGTTGTTCGCAGAGCGATCTTTACCTATATTTGTGGCAGTCAACAGACAGTTATGAAGGTGTATGCGTTATCATTGTTCACACAGGAAAAAAAAAGTCAGGATCACCAGAGACAGAGAAAAAATCAGAAAGGTTTGGCTGTGTTTGATCATAGAAACATTGTAAACTGGGATGCTCTCCGTCTCTCTCTGTCTCACTCTGTCTCTCTGTTTCTCTCTCTCTCTCCCTTTCTCTCTCTCTCTCTCTCTCTCTCTCTCTTTCTCTCTTTCTCTCTCTCTTTCCCCCTCTCTGTCTCCCTCTCTCTCTTTCCCTCTCTCTGTCTCTCTCTTTCTCTCTCTCACACACACACTCAGAAAACGTTGGTTGTTTGTTATTTCAGTAACCGGGCTATCAAACTCGTTCAAAATATTCAGAATGCCTTTCGTAGCACAGGTGTTAACAATCAGAGTCAAACAATCACATGTCTAAACATTACTGCTCGTTCATACTTTATCTTCAAATCTAGAAATCCATGAAAAATCAGAAGTCTACGAAAAAAAAAATATCTGCCTATGTAGAATGGCTACTTAAAGTTTGTTGTTGTTGTTGTTGGTGGTGGTGGTGGTAGTGGTATTTGTTTATTTGTCTATTTGTTTCTTTCTTTCTTTCTTTCTTTAAGCGCTTCCATGTTCCCATGTTTCTGGGATGCGTGAATACGCGTTGCTTTTGCCTGCACTATGCACGCACTAGGTTACTGCACAGTCTGCGTAATCCATCATGTTTCCGGAAGCCATCAGACAACGACATGATATACAGGATCTTAAACGTGCGTATTTTATGCTCTCCCTGCGTATATATACACGAAGAGAAGTTAAGCACTGTACAGATTTGCACATATGTCCACCCTTTACCCACCAGGATGCAGGTACACCCAGGCACGATCGAACCCCAGACGTTCTAATTGAAAGGCTGACGCCTCACACACTCATTCACTATGGCCCGTGAAAACTGGCTTCAAGTACAGCGAACTCATAATATAACCAGTCCCGCAAAGGTTGACAATATGGCGCTATGCTTTTAACACGTCTGGAGCAAAGGTTGTGATTCCTTCAATAAAAAAAAAATGAGGAGTAGGGAGGCGTGGCTGTCCTTGTACTGCTGTGGAGTGGAATGTCATTTAACCCTTTCACTCTCTCACCCTATCCGCCTGCTGCAAAAAAAAATAAAGAAATGAAATAAAGAAAAAAAATTAACTCTTTCACTCCCTCACCCAATTCACCAGCTTAAATCCACCAGCTTACTGCAGAAAGCTGGTCGATAGGGTGAGGGAGTGTAATGGTTAAATTTTCGTTTTGTTGTCAGTGGCTGACAATACGGGATGCTGGTGGATAGGTTGAAGGACTGAAAGGGTTAAAAGTTTTGTTTTGTTGTCAGTGACTGACAGTGCGGGATGTTGGTGGATAGGGTCAGGGAGTGAAAGGGTTAAGTTTTGTTTTGTTTGTCAGTGGCTGACAGTGCGGGATGCTGATGGATAGGGTGAGGGACTGAAAGGGTTATGTTTTGTTTTGTTGTCAGTGGCTGACAGTGCGGGATGTTGGTGGATAGGGTTAGGAACTGAAAGGGTTAAGTTTTGCTTTGTTGTCAGTGGCTGACAGTGCGGGATGCTGGTGGATAGGGTTAGGGAGTGAAAGGGTTAAATGTTCATGGTGGTGTGTCCGATGGGATTAGGAACAATGGAGTGTAGGTCTGTGGTAAAGGGGGGGGGGGGGACTGACTCGCACACTTTTCCTCATGGATTTTTCTTATGTAAGGAAAGCTTTCTCTCTTTTTTTAATCGTATTTCATACGACACATTAACCCTTTGACTCCCGCCCTCATTTGTCAACCATGCTACCGAAGCAAAAACGTAACCCTTTGACTCCCTCGCTCTTTCTACTACCTTCCTGCGGGAAGCTGTTGGACTGGGTGAGGGAATAAAAAGATTGTTTTTGCAGTTGGTGCATAGGGTGCGGGAGTCAAAGGGTTAATGACCATAGCTTATGGGATAATTTTTCACACCAATATGATGACGATATGGACGATAATCATAATGTAGTGGAGTTCCACCTAGGACTGAGGCTGCGTGATAGGGCTGCGCTTTATGCTTACTGTCAAAATATATTCTGGCCATCTACTAACCAGGCCTGAAAGATACACATACCCGCAGTGTTGGTCAGGAGATTTAAGCAACATCCTCAGTGATACAATTTTGGAGTTTGGAGTTTTTTTTAAGAGGGATTGCACTCTGACGACTCCATATGCGCTCCACCTAAATCTGCCAGCAACCACCTGGCAGACTCCTTTAGGCTGCGCAAAACCCTGCTGGCAAGGTCTTGAACCGAGAGGAGCGGAAAGAGGGGCAGGGAAGATCTGAAGATCTATGAAACTCTAAGCTGACACTACCAGAATGATGGAAACATTAAGCTGACACCACCAGAATGATGGAAACATTAAGCTGACACCACCAGAATGATGGAAACATTAAGCTGACACCACCAGAATGACGGAAACGTTAAGCTGACACCACCAGAATGATGGAAACATTAAGCTGACACCACCAGAATGATGGAAACATTAAGCTGACACCACCAGAATGATGGAAACATTAAGCTGACACCACCAGAATGATGGAAACATTAAGCTGACACCACCAGAATGATGGAAACATTAAGCTGACACCACCAGAATGATGGAAACATTAAGCTGACACCACCAGAATGATGGAAACATTAAGCTGACACCACCAGAATGATGGAAACATTAAGCTGACACCACCAGAATGATGGAAACATTAAGCTGGCCAGCGAACAGGCCAGTGTTTAATGTTATGGGCCGGGGTTGAACTCAAATGAACTGAAAAGCCCAATACATTTTTGAAGTAATTACGACTTAACTGTGCGGCCTCCATCTTTTCAATGAGCCCACAGCACACTCAACGCTGGGTTGGAGCCGGGTGTGGCAGAAGAATCCTGCAATGATGTTGACAGGATTATTGGTGTTAGAACCAAGAACCTTCTAGTCAGTACTAGATCTACATGTTTGTTGTACTTACTACTACACCAGGGAGACTGGAATGCAAAAAAGGTATTTACCAGATTGCTGTGAGGATATGAGATATGTTGTTCATAGTGCAGGATTGATGGGGATTCAAAGTTTTGACCAGTAATCCAGTTTTGATGTTGATTGTTAACAGTTTTAAATTGACCCGTATAAATTTTCTTGATTTGATATTTTTGTCAGTGGTGCTATGGCCTTTAATGAGTCTGATCTCTCAGTTGCAATGAAAAGAAAACATCAGCAGCAATAACAACGGCAATAAAACGATAAAGAGAAAATGATAGAATGTATATATATATATACTATATATATATATATAGTTATATATATATATATATATATATGTGTGTGTGTGTGTGTGTGTGTGTGTGTGAGAGAGAGAGAGAGAGAGAGAGAGAGAGAGAGGAGAGAAGAGAGAGAAGAGACAACTTGGATCGAGGGTCATTCGTCGAACAGGCTTCAGTATACTCTACATAAGATCTTTAGTGTGTGTGTGTGTGTGTGTGTGTGTGTGTGTGTGTGTGTGTGTGTGTGTGTGTGTGTGTGTGTGTGTGTGTGTGTGGTGTGTGTTGTGTGTGTGTGTGTGCGAGTGTGTGTGTGTCTGTCTGTCTGTGTGTGTATCTGTGTGTCTGTGTGTCTGTGTGTGTCTGTGTGTCTGTGTGTAGTCTGTATGTGTCTGTGTGTGTCAGTGTGTGTATGTGTGTGTGCGTGTGTGTGTATGTGCGTGCGTACATGTGCGTGTGTGTATGTTGTGTGTATGTGTGTGTTTTGTTGCTGTCATGCTGGTGGTTCTCCTATGTTTAGGTCTGCCTTGTTTTGATTACTGTTTAGGGTGTGTTTTGCTTTGTTGTGTGTGTTGTGTGTATTGTGACGTTGTGTGTTTGGTTGTACAATGCTTGAATATGAGTCATTGTGTACGACCCAATTAATGTTATAAATGGTTTCTACGTGTCGCTTTGTAGATGCTTTTGGTGTTGGTGTTTGTAGAGGGTGAAATGCAAGAAAATGTTTTTGTAAACGCTTAAATTATTTTGACTTGCGTCAAATAAGAAAGCCCATATTTTATTTATATATTGATTATGGTCAGTGTTCTTGGTTGTGTGGGTTAAGTGTTTGTATTTGTGTGTGTTATATGTGTGGATGTTGTGTGTTTTGTGTTTAAATGGTTTCGTCATTTGTGTTTTGTGTCGTGATACTATGCCTTAGATCATCCTCGTTCAATTGTGAGAAACACACACAACAATCCAACGTAAATAAAAATCGAAAATATCGTGTGTTCTGACAACAATTGTCTCATTCTGAGGTTAAGTATACTCAAGTTTCAGCATCTTTTGTGATGTGTGTTGTGTGTGTGTGTGTGTGTGTGTTTGTGTGTGTGTGTGTGTGTGTAGTGTTTGTGTATGTGTGTGTGTGTGGTATTATGTGTGTGTGTGGTATGTGTGTATGTGTTTCTTTGCGTGTGTGTATGTGTATGTGTATGTGTGTTGTGTTGTTGTGTATGTGTGTGTGTGTTGTATGTGCGTGTGTGCGTGAGCACATGTCCCTCAAAGTCCCACACTCATTGTGTACGAAACACACCACAATCAACTGTTACTAAAATGTCTAAATCACCCGTCCCTTTGCTAAACACAAGATGCCTTTCTGTGTTAACAGATGTTAATGGTTAGGACTCGACAGTCAAATACTTAATGTAGCAGAAGTTCTCTTTTCATCTTCAACCTTAAATATTTTCCCTCCTGCCCACAAAGTCAAAAAAGACATGTAAAGTTTCCGCTGACGTGGAACTTGTTACTCATAAACGAACACATGTAACCTAATATAAAACGATTCACAATGGTGCAATGCTTTTAAACCATATGTGGTGAATCTTGCAATTGCTTTAGAGAAGGGGGAAGGCCCGTGGCTTGTCCTTGTGCTTGCTTGTCAGTGGAATGTCAGTGGAAGTTCATGGCAGTTTGTCTAATGGGGTTAGAAGCTTTGAAGCTTTGTAGTTCTAAGGTTAGAGGACGAAGTCACAAATTTCGTTGTGGACCGGTGTTTATGCTACGAAAGTGTAAGGGGTTTAGTGTTGAAATA
>CM060307.1:34517797-34522797 GCA_030674185.1 Monoplex corrugatus | reverse complement strand
CATTGATGTTAGCTTAAAAATAGAGATGCTAAAGGCAACATCAGACAATAAACACGAAACAGAAGTTCATGGTCGTGTGTCTGATGGGGTTAGGAGCATTAAAGTTTAGCTTGAAGATTGGGATGCTAAAGGCAACGTCAAATGTGAAACACGCAACACAAGTTCTTGGTGGTGTGTCTGATGGGGTTAGGAGCATTAAAGTTTAGCTTGAAGATTGTGATGCTAAAGGCAACGTCAGACATTAAATATAAAACAGAAGTTCATGGTGGTGTGTCTGATAGGGTTAGAAGCATTGATGTTTAGCTTAAAGATTGTGATGCTAAAGACAACGTCAGACATTAATAGAAAACAGAAGTTCATGGTGATATGTCTGATGGGGTTAGGAGCATTGATGTTGGCTTAAAGATAGAGATGCTAAAGGCAACATCAGACATTAAACACGAAACAGAAGTTCATGGTCGTGTGTCTGATGGGGTTAGCAGCATTAAAGTTTAGCTTGAAGATTGGGATGCTAAAGGCAACGTCAACTGTGAAACACGCAACACAAATTCTTGGTGGTGTGTCTGATGGGGTTAGGAGCATTGATGTTTAACCTAAAGATTGGGATCCTAAAGGCAACGTGACATTTTTGAACACGAAACAGAAGTTCATGGTGATGTGTCTGATGGGGTTAGGAGCATTTCTGTTTAGGCCTAGCTTAAGGATTAGGATGCTAAAGGCAACGTCAGACATTAAATATAAAACAGAAGTTCATGGTGGTATGTCTGATGGGGTTAGGAGCATTGATGTTTAGGCCTAGCTTAAAGACTGAGATGCTAAAGGCAACGACAGATATTAAATACGAGACAGACCTTTGCGGTAATGCGTCCGATTGAGTAAGCAGCATTAAAGCTTCGCTTAAAGATAGATATCCTACAGGCACTCAAATGTAAAACATGAAAACAAAGATTCATGGTAGTATGTCTGATGGGGTCAGGATCATTAACCCCTTGACTCCTCTGTCCTGTCCACCAGCATCCAGCATTGTCAACCATGAAAGTAAAGCAGAAACTTAATCCTTTGACTCCCTTACCTATCCACCAGCTTCCTGCGGTGAGCTGGTGGATAGGGTGAGGTAGTCAAAGGGTTAAGCTTTCGGGGCTGGTGGATAAAGTGCAGGAGGGTTAAAGTTTACCTTAGAGATTGCGATCCTAGGCGCAACATCAAATGTAAAACATGAAAAAAAAACGTTCATGATGATGTCTCTGATAGGGTCAGAAAATTGAAGTTTAGCCAAATGATTCAAACCCTAAAGGCAACATCAAATATAAAATAACATAACAGAAGTTCGTGTTGTTGCTTATGAAGAGGTTGGGAACAATGCAATTTAGCTTGAAGGTTGGCAGTTTAAGGAAATGTCAAACGTAAAACATGAAACAATATTGTTTTTATATAACAGTATTCAAGCAACTTAACAACAGCGTGTTTGCTATGTGTGATCGTTGAAAGGGCATCCTTGGATGAGGTTCTCTCCTGTGTTCATCGTGTGATTTTAGATTTACTGCTTGCTCTGAACTAACAAAACATATTTCACTTTATTACAGTTCACACAAACACATACACACATATACACAAACATACGCATGCACACAAACATACGCACACGAAGATACATACACATATACGCACACATACACATACACGCACACACAAACACACACACACACACGCACACACACACATATGTATATTATATATTTATACATACACACATACATACACACGCACGTACACACACACACACTCACACACACACGCACGCACGCACACACACACATCCGTACGCACGCGCAAATACACACACGTGAAAAAAAGATACATAGTGACAAAAGAAGAAAATAGGCTGTTCCCATTGAAAATGTACATCGACTACGTCACTTGTTTAATGTACATTTTCACAGTAGTTTGTTCAGTTAAACACACAGATTTATACCGTACACATGATCCAGCTAAAACAAGAAACACCACCAGGATGTGGATGGGAGGGACCCGGAACACCAATGCCTCGTCACTCTCTGGACAATCACCTCCCAAGCTCCCGACACCACTCGATAGTCATTTCGTCAAGCAAAGGGGGGGCTTCCAAGCGTTGCATGATCTATACGGACCCAGTCATCAGTTACCTTGTTTACAAGCCATGGCCAGGTGTTATGCAGGGAAGCTTTTACTCCTTGCTGTCGTAGGCATGGAAATGGGCAGTTAACACATTGGTGGACTTTACCATCTGCTGATACAATCATGATGTTCAGGTCGTAAACTGATCCTTTAAATACCTGGGTCCGAACGTTTTATGAGTGACGATGTTGTCTGATGTGATGGTCGTGGTATTAGAACTATTTGTGAGCGTCAGCGCTGGATGGAAGGTTGGAGGGTTTTTGGAGTTGTTGTACTGTTTGTTGTGTTATGTGAAAATGCGGGTTTAAATACGCACGCACGCACGCACAGGAATGTGTGTGTGTGTTTATGTGAGTGTGAGTGTGTTGTGTGTGTGTGTGTGTGTGTGTGTGTGTGTGTGTGTGTGTGTGTGTGTGTGTGTGTTGTGTGTGTGTGTGTGCACGAACACATGTGTGTGAGTTTTGTGTGTGTGTGTGTCACTGTGGTTTAATGTGTGTGTCACATAGTGTTTAGTGTGTGTGTGAGTGTATGGTGTTGTATGTTGTGTGTGTGCTGTGTGTGTGTGTGTGTGTGTTCGTTGTTCGTTCTTTAATTAAGTCTTTTCACTATAAGTGTATTAGAGTGTGTGTGTGTGGTGTTGTGTGTTGTGTGTGTGTGTGTGTGTGTGTGTGTGTGTGTGTGTGTGTGTGTGTGTGTGTGTGGTGTGTGTTGTGTGTGTGTGTGTGTGTGTATGAGTAATTCTCTGTGTGTATGTGTTAGTGTTTGTGTGTATGTGTGTCTCACAATGCGTGTGTGTGATTCTGTGTGTGTGAATGTGTGTGTATGGGGATGGGAATGGGGAGGGAAACACCTGGCAGGTGGTTGATTTCAAAATATAAAGCAGTAACATTGAAAGTAATGCTATTCAGTTACCGACACCTTACTTAACTGCTACATGACAAGTCACACCAAAAACATAAGATCGCACAATAACCGTGTTATATATTTAGCTGATCAAATCCGTTATTTATGTCAACGAGTGGCTTAACAAGTATGTAGTATATTTACAGGCACCAAAGGGTGCATTCGCGCGTGCTCAACCAATGTCTGTATACACACCCACATCTACATGTACACATACACATACGCCTCCCGGCGGCGATGACAAACAGAAAGGGGGACAGACAGACAGACAGACAGAGACAGTGAGAGAGTAAGAGACAGAGAAAGAGATAGAGATATAGAGAGAGAAAGATAGCAAGAGAGACAGACAGAGACAGAGAAACAGACAGAGACAGGACAGAGAGACAGAGACAGAGAGAGAAAGAGGGGAGAGAGAGAGAGAAAGAGGAGAGAGACAGAGAGAGAAAGAGAGACAGACAGACAGACAGAGACAGAGATACACAGAAAGAGATACACAGAGAGATGGAGAGGGAGAGATACAGAGACACAGAGAGAGACAGCGAGACACAGAGAGAGAAAGAGGGGAGAGAGAGAAAGAGAGAGAGAGAAAGTGACAGAGACAGAGAGAAACAGAGAGAAAGAAAGAGAGGAGAGACGGAAAGACAGAGAGAGAGGCAGACAGACAAAGACAGAGACAGAGAGACAGAGACAGAGAGAAAGTGACAGAGACAGAGAGAAACAGAAAGAAAGAAAGAGAGAGAGACAGAGACACAGACAGAGAGGCAGACAGACAAAGACAGAGACAGAGAAGACAGGAAGAACAGAGAGAGAGAGAAGAAGAGACAGACAGACAGATAGACAGACAGACAAGCATGCCTTCATTTAGTAGTTGGACGAAGAAGAGTGTGCAAGGAGAAGGAGAGTGTACACACAGGCTGTATATTAATAGTCAGATGTCAGCCATTCATGAATACACCCATAGCCATATCGCGAAACATGGTACCTACAAATCATGTGGTCTTTTCAAACAGGTTGTCCACCATACTGTAAGAACGACAGCAGTACTCTGAAATATGCCGACGTGACCCTCAACCCAATCTCTCCTGTCTACATTCCCTAGTCCCAACAAAGAAGCAACAAATCGTAAAGCTGTCTGACGGCACTTTGAGACAAACCTGAGCTTGAAAACAGCTGATATCAAACATACAACACAAGACACTAGTGCGTTGTGCTTTTACTTAGGAGAAAAGGAAACCTGTAACATGAAACATCTATTTTAAATTCTTCAGGCTATTCCTGCAGTCAATGATTGTTTAGAAAGACAACAAAAAAAAAAAAGAAAGAAAGAAAGAAAAAATGAACATGAAATAAAATAAATGAAATAATATAATATGAAATAAGACTTATTAAAAAAACATTCTCAAGAGTGGTGTAAGTGGTACGCTTTAGTAGGGTCGATAGTTGGTTTCAAACACGTCGTTTGCCTAATCTAAAACAAGTCTGACTGCCCGCTTTCAAGCAAACAGGAACCAGAAAAAAAAACACGAAAAAAGAATACGCACGCGTAGTTAATACAACAAGACAAGACAAGACAAGACAAGACAAAATAAGACAGAACAAATAAAGCAGATATGATGAAATTTTGACAGTTTGAACAGAGGTACCCATACGCAAATAGTTTGCCTAACTAGAAAAATTAACCTACTCGATTTTTAGAAAATCACGGGATGATTTTGCTTTAAAACGCTGAACAAATAAAGCAGGTACGATGAAATTTTGACAATAAAGAAGACAGGATACCCATACGCAAATAGTTTCACATTTTTATGACATTTTCACAAAACTGTGCATGCCCGTTTTACAGATGTATTCACTGTGTCAGACTGTCCACAATTTTTGTGGACATTGAGTTACACATAACTGAGAAATCTTTGCTGGCCCATTTCACTTACACAAAAAGAGAG
>CM060307.1:34487797-34502797 GCA_030674185.1 Monoplex corrugatus | reverse complement strand
TCACACACACACACAACACACACACACACACACACACACACACACACACACACACACACACACACACACACACACACACACACACACATGCTTTAAGTAAAATAAAATGCTTTTAAAATAGATTGAAAAGATAGAGACAGAAGAGAGAGAGAGAGGGAAAGAGACAGACAGACAGAAACAGACAGAGACAGAGAGAAAGGGAGAGTGATACAGATATATACATATATATATACAGAGAGGGAGAGATAGACAGACAGACAGACAGACAATCAGACAGACAGTAAGACAGACAGACAGACAGACAGAGAAACAGAGAGAGACACAGAGAGAGACGAAAGAAAGAAAAAATCGGCATTGCAATTCACACGCCATGCATCGCAATTCACACGCTATTCATAGTCTTCAGATAACGATCTGAAAGTATCGAAAGCAAATATACTGACACTGACGCGGATCAAGTTTGAAGTTGTTTGCCACTCCACTGAAAAGGAGAGGCCATATCGTGTTCAAATGCTATTTATTGCAAGATTATCATTTTCATGTTGGATGAAATGGTGAAGAGATTTCACATGGGAACGCCAGGAGGATAAGGATTTAGAGTTTTTCCTTTGCAATGCAGGTTATATTACTTTCAATTAAGACTGGAGATGGAAAGTAAGTAGGAAAACTAGATTTTAAGATAACTTCGCTGTGCAGACGTTCACACATACATAATTAAATCACCTTTATTTTCAACAGACATTGTATTACCAAAACCACTCAGACCACCCACGTTTTCAGTTGGTATCTACTGTCTCAGGGGAATAGAAAAGAAAAATGATGGAGGTGGGGGTGGTGGAGATCGTTTCAATATCGACCGGAGAGAGCGTGGTGTCTGTGTGTATCTGTGTCCATCAATCTGGTCTGTTTGTGACAAAACAATATATGCGAGCAAGGTTTTCTTGACTGTTTATGAATAAATCTTTGACAGACTTGGTTCAACGCTGTGGACTGTTCAAGAAGTTGCGAAAACTTTTGTATGCAAAGTAAGTCTTCAAGGTCAAGGTCAAACTACAGAAAAAAAAAAAACCCGCCAAATTTCGAATTGTCTAGAATCAGCACTTTCAGAGAAATGGTGTGAAAATATTTTTTTAATGATCGTCAAATAATTTTTTTTTTTTCATTATTGTGACAATCTAACAATGTTTTCGTTGCACGTAGAATTTTATTTCAACCGAACTTTCTTGAAAATCACAGTGACCTTAAGAAGTAGAAAAATATGGATTTTATGCCATTAAGTATTAATTAAAAGGAGTTTGTGAGAATGTCTTGATCAGCTTGGGGTTTTGTTTGTTTATGTGTTTCCTTTTGTTTTTTGTTTTTTGTTTCTTTCTTTCTTTCTTTTTCTTTATTTGTTTCTTTTTTCTTCTTTTTCTTCTTTATTTCTTTCTCTCTTTCCTTCTTTCTTTTTTTTTCTGTTGTTGTTTGTTTGATTGGTGATTGTGAGAATGCCTTGACCAGTTTGGAATTTTTGTTTGTTTATTTGTTTTTGGTTTCTTTCTTTCTATCTTTCTGTTCTGTCTTTTTTCTTTTTTTTTTTTTCTTTTTCCTCGTCTTCTTTTTCTTTTGTTGTTTGTTTTTTTCTGTTTTTTTGTTTTGTTGTTTGTTTTGTTTGGTTGTTTGGTTGTTTGTTTGGTTGGTTGGTTGGTTGGTTGTTGGTTGGTTGGTTGGTTGGTTGGTTGTTGGTTGGTTGTTGGTTGGTTGGTTGGTTGGTTGGTTGGTTGGTTGGTTGGTTGGTTGGTGTTGGTTGGTTGGTTGGTTGGTTGGTTGGTTGGTTGGTTGGTTGGTTGGTTGGAGATGTGAGGGTTTTCTGTTCGTTTGTTTATTTCTCTGTTTTTCTGTTTGTTTGTTTTTTTCTTTTTTGTTTGTTTTTTGTTTTGTTTTGTTTAATTTTTGTTTTGTTTGTTTGTTTGTTTTTGGTGTGTGTGTGGTTTTTGTTTTTGTTTTTTGTTTTTGGTCTTCTCTCTATTTTTGTGTCTTCTTTTTTCTTGCATTACGAGTCCGTTCATCCGTACATTTTGAAGAAAGTCTTGGGCACCTTATGTATCTCTTTTGAATTACATTCTCTACCACCGAAGGGCGGCAGCGTCAGCAGACTGCACAGCAGCATAGTCATCTGTTACCTGCTCAGGGTGGGCTTAACCACTGCAACAATGTGCATATGCTTTTGTTTGAAACATTACTCCAACAACGCTGAAGAAGAAAACCCTACCTCATTCTACCAAGGAAAAAAGAGGCTTGGCGGTTTAGTGTCGGTTACATGGACTCTTTCAGGGTATTGTCACTAACAAAAGGCTGGCTTTTCTACTTCCGTTCTCTGTCTGCCCTTTTGTTTTGTTTTGTTTTGTTTTGTTTTGTTTTGTTTGTTGTTTCTTTTGTTTTATTTTGTTTTTATCGGACCTCTCTCTCTCTCTCTCTCTCTCTCTCTTTATTTTTTGTTTTGTCTGTCTGTCTGTCTGTCTCTCTCTCTCTCTGTCTGCCTCTCTCTCTCGCTCTATGCTGTCTGTCCGTCTGTCTGTTTGTTTTTCTGTCTGTTTCTCTCTATCTGTCTCTATCTCTCTCTCTCTCTCTCTCTCTCTTTCTCTCTCTCTCTCTCTCTTTCTCTTTCTTCTTTTCTTTCTCTCTCTCTGTCTCTCTTTTTCTCTTTATCTCTCTCTCTGTCTCTCTCTCTCTTTTTTTTCTTTCTTTCCTCTCTCTCTGTCTCTCTTTCTTTGTCTCTTTATGCATCTTTCACTCCCATTCTGTCTGTCTGTCTGTCTGTCTGTCTGGCTCCCTCTCTCTCTCTCGTTCTTCTTTCTCTCTCGCGCCCCGCCCTCTCTCTCTCTCTCTCTCTCTCTCTCTCTCTCTCTCTCTCTCTCACTCCACTCAGGGCACGCACGCTCGCACGCACATATTCACATACATACATACATGCGAAGTGAGAGATCTTTCTTGACACAGTTTTGTTTCTCTACACACACACACATACACACACACACACTCTCTCTCTCTCTCTCTCTCTCTCTCTCTCTCTCTCACACACACACACACACACACACTCTCTCTCTCTCTCTCCACACACACACACACACAAACACCCCGCTCCCACCCCCACCCTCCACCCCCACTCCTCGGATGTAAGCTGTCAAAACCAAATGACTGTAACCACCCCACTTAAATAGTGTCGCCAGTGCCAGTCAGTTACGGCGCGTGACAACCATACCCAGGTATGTACCCTGAATATATTTTCTTTTGTATAGGTGTCTCCGACTGTCATTTTTTCGCCTTGGCATGTAGGCTGCCATCGTGTCGGTCCTGTACCCAAGGGGTGGCAGAGTCGGCCTTTTGCTTGATGCTACCTGGTCTTCCAGAAAAGAGAAGAAGTTGCTTGCAGTGGCTTGTCAACATTTGAGTATGTTATGGGGGTAGTTAAGCTGCGTATGTCTTTTTTCTTCTCTTTCTTGTTGTTGTTCTTTTTCTTCTTCTTCTTCTTTTTTTCTTCACCTTCTTCTTCTTCTTGCTCTTCTTGATCTTCTTGTTCTTGTTCTACTTCTTCTTCTTCTGCTTCTTGATCTTCTTGTTCTTGTTCTACTTCTTCTTCTTTTCTGCTTCTGCCTCTTGTTCTTCTTGTTCTTCTTGTTCTGCTTCTGCTTCTCCAAAGAAAACAAAGTAAAACACGTAAAACAAAACAAAAAGAGATTGTGTCTTGTCTGGTTGTATCAAATACGCGTTCTGATTTTTTTTTCGTGTTTTTTTTTTTCTGGTTCCTGTTTGCTTCAACGCGGCAGTCACACTTGTTTTGGATTTGTTATGTCTGTACTGTTAAAGAACTTGCACATATACACACGTTTATGACTATCTGTTTAAGAATGAAGGCCAGGGCACATATGTATGACTGTCTATTCAAAATGAAGTCAAGGCGATGATGAAGCTGCAGACAAGGCGATGCCTACCTGCTGGATCCGAAAAAGATGACAGAATGAGCCCACGGTATGACGGGAATTAACCCTTTACCTTAAGCCTGAGGCTACTGCTTGTGGCACGTTTAAACATTCAGGTCGACTCTTCCCTAGTTTTAACCCTCCCCTTTTTGTTTTGTGTGTGGTGTGTGTGTCTGTGTTTTGTGTATATGTGTGGATGTGTGTGTCTGTGTGTGTGTCTGTGTGTGGTGCATGCAAACCCCACGAATGTGTGTGTTTGTCCGTATGCGTATGTCTGCATGTTTGTATGTGTGTGTGTGTGTGTGTGTGTGTGTGTGTGTGTGTGTGTGTGTGTGTGTGTGTGTGTGTGTGTGTGTGTGTGTGTGGTGTGTGTCGGTGTGTGCATGTATGCTGAATGGTGTATATGCGTGTATGTGTATGCATATGTGTGTCTGTGCATATGCGTGTGTGTGTCTGTGTGTGTATGATTGTACCATAGTGTGAATATGTATGCGTGTATGTATGTGTTGTGCGTGTGTGTGTATGTCTATCTATCTGTCTGTTGATCTAGTATGAAAATGTGTTAGCAGGATTTTCGCAGCTATGTCTGTATGGATCTTTTCCAAATGTGTGACAAAGGTGTGAACTGTTAAGGAGTCGTGAATGACTACGATTGGAAGGCCAAGTATCAAAGTCAAAGTTATGCAGACCAGGAAAAAGTGCCTTAAAAGGAACGCTTCCTGTGAAAGGAATATAAACAGCAAATTGTTAGGAACTTCTGACAGGGTGCACATAACGTTTTCATTGTTGTGACAGGGTTGTACATAACGTTTTCACTGTTGTGACAAGGTGTACATAACGTTTTGACTGTTGTGACAGGGTGCACATAACGTTTTCTCTGTTGTGACGGGGTGTACATAACGTTTTGACTGTGTCACAGGGTGTACATAACGTTTGAAATGTTGTGACAAGGTGTACAAACGTTTTGACGTTTGTGACAGGGTGTACATAACGTTTTCACTGTTGTGACAGGGTGTACATAACGTTTTCACTGTTGTGACAGGGTGTACATAACGTTTTGACTGTTGTGACAAGGTGTACATAACGTTTTGACTGTTGTGACAAGGTGTACATAACGTTTTCACTGTTGTGACAGGGTGTACATAACGTTTTCACTGTTGTGACGGGTGTACATAACGTTTTCACTGTTGTGACAAGGTGTACATAACGTTTTCACTGTTGTGACAGGGTGTACATAACGTTTTGACTGTTGTGACAGGGTGTACATGACGTTTTCACTGTTGTGACAAGGTGTCACATAACGTTTTGACTGTTGTGACGGGTGTACATAACGTTTTCACTGTTGTGACGGGGTGTACATAACGTTTTCACTGTTGTGACAGGGTGTACATAACGTTTTCACTGTTGTGACAGGGTGCACATAACGTTTTCACTGTTGTGACAGGGTGTACATAACGTTTTGACTGTTGTGACAGGGTGTACATAACGTTTTGACTGTTGTGACAAGGTGTACATAACGTTTTGACTGTTGTGACAAAGGTGTACATAACGTTTTGACTGTTGTGACAGGGTGTACATAACGTTTTCACTGTTGTGACAGTCTGCTGTTGTTCTCCAAGCATGTCAATTTTTAGTTCATCTTCGGCCACTTCAAGCTCTAAAAAAAATAAAATGAAGATAATAATAATGATGATGTTGTGCTGCTGCTGCTGCTGCTGCTACTGACGACGACGACAACGACGACAACGACAACGACGACGACGACGACGACGATGATGATGATGATGATGATTATGATGATGATGATGATTATGATGATGATGATAGGTAAAGTAAAAGAAGACACTGCTGCTACTGCTGGTGTTACTGCTGCTGCTACTGCTCCTGCTGTTGCTGTTACTGCTGTTACTCCTGCTGCTACTGCTCCTACTGTTGCTGTTACTGCTGCTACTGCTGTTGTTACTGTTGCTACTATTGCTTTTACTGCTGCTACTGCTGCTGCTATTACTGTTGCTATTCCTGCTGCTGCTGCTGCTGCTGCTGCTGATGATGATGATGATGATGATGATGATGATGACGACGACGATGATGGTGATGGTGATGACGACAACGATAATGATGAAAAAGTAATTTTAAAAAACGAAGAAAACGAAATGATGTTTACGTGTGTCTATGTTTGTAAGTGAGTGTGTCTGTGTGTGTATATTTGTGTATGTCTGTGTGTTTATGTGTGTGTGCATATGTGTGAATGTGTACGTGTGTGTGTGTGTGTGTGTGTGTGTGTGTGTGTGTGTGTGTGTGTGTGTGTGTGTGTGTGTGTGTGTGTGTGTGTGTGTGTGTGTGTGTGTGTGTGTTGTGTGTCTTTAGGCTATTGAGGAGTCGTGAATCAATAAGCTTGGAAGGGAAAGTAACAAGGTCAGTGACACACGGGCCAGGAAAAGTGCACAGGATCAATACTTCATGAGCAAGGTGTATATGAACAACATTTTCTCAAAACGTCTGCAAATAATTCATTTACATTCTGTTTTTACTAATGTGACAGTTTCTCTGTCTCTTCAATGCATTTCAAGCTTTAGTTCATCTAACAGAATTTCAAGCTCAAGTAGGAAAAAGAAGAAGCCAATGATAACGCTGACGCTGACACTGACGAAGACGACGACGACGATGATGATGATGATGATGATCATGATCATGATAATGATCTTGATGATGATGATGATGATGATGATGATGATGATGATGATGTAAAAAGAGAAGGAAAAAATGTTGCTGCAGCAGCTGCTCTTCCTGTTGCTGCTGTTGCTGTTGCTGTTGAAGATGGTGAAGGACGATGATAATGGTGGGGGTGGTGTTGATGAGAAGGAGCAGGAGGAGGAGGAGGAGGAGGAGGAAGATGATGATAAGTAAGTAAAAATAATTGAAGCAAAAGAACCATGGAAAGGAAAACAAGCAAAGTAGCAAAACAAACAAACAAACAAACAACAGAAAGCACTGAAAAAATAAGAAAAAGAAGCAGGGAAAGCAAACAAACAAGCACACAAACAAACAGAAAGCACTTTAACAAAAGCAGCAGTCAGAGAAATATGACAATCTATTGAAGAATGAAGACCAGGGCGATGTGACAGCTTTAGGCAAGGCCATGTCTGCCTGGTGAGTCCACCAAAGATGACAGAACGAGCCAACGGTATTACAGGGATTAACACTTGCCCTTAAGCCTGAGGCCACTACTTGTGGCACGCTGAGACATTCAGGTCCACTCTCCTCTACTTTTTAACCCCCCCCCCCCCTTTCCGTTTTGAGAAAAGAGACATTGTTTCACATTATCTGGATGCGATACATATATATATATATATATATATATATATATATATATATATATGTATGTATGTATATAGTGTGTGTGTGAGTGTGTATATGTGTGTGTGTTAGTGTGTGTGTTAATGCGTGTGTGTGTGTGTGTGTGGTGTGTGTGTGTGTGTGTGTGTGTGTGTGTGTGTGTGTGTGTGTGTGTGTGTGTGTGTGTGTGTGTGGGGCAGTTAGATCACTGAGGAGTGGTGAAAGAATAAACTTGCGTGGCAAAACCAGTCGCCGTGGTGTAGTGGTTAACACAACGGACTACCGACTGGAAGGTTGTGGGTTCGAATCCCCATCAGCACCTTCAAAAATCATTGTGGGATTTTTCGGCTCGAACCTGCTCCTACCCAGAGTTGGGCGTGCTATGGGCTCATTGGGAAGACTGGAACCGCACAGTCGAGTCTCATCCATTTCGCGGATGCGTCATTGAGGGTGTTGCTCAAATCTTCTGACCAACACCGCAGGTGTCTCTATCTCTCGGGCCTGGTTGATGCCAGGATATATTATGATAGTAAGCGTAGAGTACAACCCTGTCACGCTGTCTCAATCCTAGATGGAACTCCATAGAATCATGATTATCATCCACATCGACATCATCATCATCGCATAATAAAAAAAAACTGTTTCAGCTTCTGTGGCCATTAAAGTGGCGTAGAAAATGGGACGAAAAAAAAAGGTGAGCACAAAGGTAACCTCCCTGAATGCAATGATCCTTAAAAAAAAAATTTAAAAACTTGCGTGGCAAAGAAACAACGTCAATGTCACGCAGACCAGGAACAAGTGCCTACTTTCAACGCTTTGTGGGTAAGGTGCATGAATGACATTTTCTAAGAACTTCTGCCACTAATTTATTTACATTCTGTTTTCACTGTCGTGACAGTTTATATTTGTCCTCAATGCATTTCAAGTTTTAGTTCACCTAACAGAATTTCAAGCTTAAATAAGAAAAAGAAGAAGAAGAAACTGATGATAATGATGATGATGCTGACGCTGACGCTGACGATGAAATTGATGATATGATGATGATGATGATGATGATGATGATGATGATGATGGTGATGATGATGATGATGATGATGATGAAAAGGAAGGAGAAGAAGAAAAAGAAGCTGCTGCTGCTGCTCTTTCTGTTGTTGATGCTGCTGGTGCTGCTGCTGCTGCTGATGATAACGATGATGATGATGATGGTGGTGGTGATGATGATGATGATGGTGGCGGTGGTGGTGGTGATGATGATGATGATGATGATGATGATGTGGTGATGATGATGATGATGATGATGATGATGATGATGATGATGATGATGATGATGATGATGATGATGATGATGATGATGATGATGATGATGATGATGATGATAAAAAAAGTTAAAATAAATGAAGCAAAAGAAGCATGGAAAGAAAAGCAAAGAAAGATAAACAAACAAACAAACAAACAGAAAGCACTGAAAAAAATTAGAAAAAGAAGCAGGGAAAGCAAACAAACAAGCACACAAACAAACAGAAAGCAGGAACCATCTACACTTCACACTGCACTGCAAACATCACGGCGTCTTTCCCACCAGCCTAAAAATCAAAACTCCGATGAAAGGAACAGCAGCAAATAATATCATCAATCAGGCACAACGAGCACTCATGAACGAACGCATCAAGCAAATCAACACCCGCATCACTTGTCTGGAAGGGAAAATCCAAGACCTCGAGGAAAGACTGAGCTCTAGCACACTACCAGATGCTATGCTCTCCGAAATCAAAGAGTGGCTAAACAACACACGACGAATAGAATGGGACAAAGTACGCCAACGCCATCGAAAGAAATTCGAACTTCTAGCACCAAAAAACAACAGGAGACAACAGAATGACAAAAGCGAGATTACACCTGTACCGGAGGAAACAAAAAGAAAGACCAAAGAGAGGTGGGTGATCAATCTATCAGATCGCCAACTCACTAAACCTGAACAGGAAGTACTAGAGAAAGGACTAAATTTCGCCGTAGCCCCTAACAAGCTTCCAGTGGTAGACCTCATCACAAGCATTGAAACAGCTTGCAGGTATATTGGCCCTAATTCAGAAGAAGCCACACACTTAAGATCAGACTGTGTCAGAATCATGAAACAGGCCAAACTACCGAAATCCAACTTAACACCGGACCAAAGACGGGCTCTGGCGGATTTAAAGAACGAACACGCCACGATGATCCTACCAGCTGACAAAGGTCGTGCCACAGTCATCATGCCCAGACCCATGTACTATGAGAAGGCAAGCAAACTTCTGGAAGATACTACAACATATGAACGCCTCAAGAAAGATCCTACTTCCAAGTTTTCCAACAAACTGAAAGACACACTGAAACGCCTGAAAGAGACGGACCGCCTGTCATTAGAACAGTACAGGAAATTATACCCAACTGTGTCCGACGTCCCCAAGTTCTATGGTCTACCCAAAGTCCACAAGAAAGAAGTCCCCCTCCGTCCCATAGTCGCATCCAGAGGTTCCATCATGTATGAGACGGCTAGATTTGTGGCGGACATCCTATCACCTCTCGTAGGACACACAGATCATCACATCCACAACAGTGCTGACCTAGTGGAAAAACTGAGTAACTACACCCTCGCTCATGATGAACTCCTTGTGTCATATGATGTCTCTGCCCTATTTACCAGCGTACCAGTGAAAGAAAGCATAGAGATCATACGCCGAAGGTTACAAAACGACCAAACCCTCCACCAACGTACATCTCTCACAGTGGACGACGTATGTGAACTCTTGTCCTGCTGCCTCACCACCACCTACTTCACCTTCCAAGGTGAATTCTACCAACAAAAAGAAGGAGCAGCCATGGGCTCCCCAGTAAGCCCAATAGTAGCCAACCTGTTCATGGAGGATTTTGAAGAGAAAGCATTGGCTTCTTTCCACTCCCCACCACGATACTGGGGGCGCTACGTAGACGACACCATGACTATCCTCCCCCAGCAACTGGTCGAACAGTTCACAGAACATCTGAACAACCAACACCCAGCCATCAAATTCACGAGGGAAGTGGAACAGAACAACTCCATAGCCATGCTGGACACCCTCATCACCAGAACTGATGGCATTCTATCCTTCTCGGTCTACCGTAAACCAACTCATACGGACCAATATTTACAGTTCGACAGCCACCAGCCCCTTGAACACAAACTGGGAGTGATTCGAACCCTTACCCACAGAGCTAACACCATATGCAGTACCCAAGAGGCAAAAGACAAGGAGACAAACCACCTGAAAAAAGTGCTCACCATCTCGGGCTACAAAAAGTGGGCCTGGAACAGCCCGGGAGGCAGGAAATCCAACACCGCATCCCAACAGCCAGTGAAACAACACCAGCGCAAGGGACACATCACCATCCCATACGTAGGAGGTGTGAGTGACGCTCTGTCCAGAAAGATCAGAAAACTGGGGGTGGCTGTACATTCCAAACCTTCCAACACCATACGCAGCCAGCTGGTCACCCCCAAGGACAAAACCAGCAAACTCGACAAAGCTGGCATTATATACAGAATAGACTGCCAGGACTGTAACCAACATTATGTCGGTGAAACTGAACGCCCCCTTCAGAAGAGACTAACAGAACACAAGAGGGACTCTTCTCCAGTAGGAGCTCACCTACACGCCGAAAAACATCAATTCAGTGCGGACAATGTCAACATCCTGGACAGAGAAAATAAGTGGTTCCAGCGAGGAGTCAAGGAGGCCATCTACATCGCAGCCACCAACCCCCGCTCAACAGGGACCGGGGCCGTTACACCCTGCCCCCGGTGTACCATTCTCTGATTCGATCTCGTGAACTGGGTTCATCCCATGTTCGCGAGATCTGAGTAGAGATTCACGCAGACAGCATTAGAGCGCTGACGAAGATGGCGAGAACGCCATCGAAAGCTACGGAACTGTGAGTAGCGATTTTTACACTGTTGGGAGACCTTGTTCTTCGAAATTGGTAGCATTATAAAACAGAAAGCACTTTAACAAAAGCAGCTGTCAGAGAAATATAACAATCTATTGAAGAATGAAGACCAGGGCGATGTGACAGCTTTAGGCAAGGCCATGTCTGCCTGGTGAGTCCATCAAAGATGACAGAATGAGCCAACGGTATTACAGGGATTAACACTTGCCCTTAAGCCTGAGGCCACTACTTGTGGCACGCTGAGACATTCAGGTCCACTCTCCTCTACTTTTTAACCTCCCTTTGTCATATTGAAAAAAGAGATTATTTCTTATCATCCATAAGCGATATGCTTGTGTGTGTGCGTGTGTATGTGTGTGTTAGTGTGTGAGTGTATGTGTGTGTGTGTATGTTTGTTTGTGTGCGTGTTAGCAGCGCGCGTACGTGTTTGTGTGTGTGTCTGTGTGTGTGTCTGTGTTAGTGTTTGTGTGTGTGTTGTGTGTGTGTGTGTGTGTGTGTGTGTGTGTGTGTGTGTGTGTGTGTGTGTGTGTGTGTTAGCGCCCACGCGCGCGTGCGTGTGTGTATGTGTGTGTGAGTGCGAGCGCGAGTGCGCGCGCGTGCACGCGTGTGTGTGTGTGTGTGTTGTGTGTGTTTGTGTGTGTGTGTGTGCGTGCGTGTGTGTATCTCAGTCGATATGTTGCTAGTATGTGTTAGCATGATTTCCTCAACTGTTTCTGTATCTGTGATATCAGAGATCAGTTAGAAGACTAAAAAGTAGTTGGACAGATGACACTAGGTGGCATGAAGAGGCAACGTGGTCAAAGACAGCAAAAGACAGAGAGTTGGAGGATTCTTGCAGATGACTAGTTCCCGCAAGTGAAAAACATAGCTGACAAACAAACAAATAAAAGAAAGTTAGAAAGAGAGAAAAAAGGCAGGAAGAAAGAGAGAATGAAAGGAAGGACGGAAGGAAGAAAGAAAGAAAGGAAGGAAGGGAGGACGGGAGAAAAGAAAGGAAGAAAAGAAGAGAAAAAGAACAAACGAAAGAAAGAACGACAGAATGAAAGAAAGAAAGAAAAAAGTAAAAAAGAAATAAGAAAGAGAAAAAGAAAGACGATAAAGAAAGAAAGAAGTAAAGAGACAAAAAAATTAAGAAAGAAAGAAAGGAAGATGGAAAGTAAGAAAGAAAGAAGGAAAGAAAGAAAGAAAGAAAGAAGGAAGGAAGAAACAAAGATAAAGAAAAAATAGAGAAAAGGAAGGAAAAATAGAGTAAGAAAGAAAGAAAGAAAGAAAAACAGAAAAAAAGACAGAAAGGATGTAAGAAACAAAGAAAGGAAAAAAGAAACGAAGAAAAAGCGAAATAAAGAAAGAATATTTCTGGATGGCTCTTTACCAGAGTCCGAACAAAAGTGAGGATCTCTGGGAGTCATGAATGAACAAGTTTAGTGGGACAAAATAACAAGGTCAAGTGGACCAGTTAAAAGTGACCCAAATCAGCGTTTTTAGGGGAAAGTGTCTGAACCGTATTTTCATATCCCCCTCCCGATATCCCCCCACTTCCCTGGAATGGTTATCCCCGTCGGCCATATCACCTGAGGTGGGTGCCGACGAAAAACCTGAACCAAATCAATTAATCAATCAATCAGCATTTTCTCAGAAATTTCTCACAATATGTACAGTATATTTTCATTGTTGTGACCGCCTGCCATTGTCATCAACTGCTCGTCAAGTTTGAGTTCACTGATATTTCTTTAGGGTCAAAATCTTCTCGAGAATCACAAAAAAATATTTGTGATGATTTTGTATGAAAAAAGGAGATTCTCAATATGGCTTGTCTATCTGTGATCTCATGGCACACATATAGATAGTGGCTGATTCGTCGTGATGATTTAATATTGTTTCAAATAATCCTTTTACACTGACACAGAGGAATGGATATCTGTCTGTCGTTCTGTGCCTGTCTGTCTGTGAGAGAAAAATGTGTGTACAGCAATTTCTCATCTGCCTATGGCTTAACATTTAACCAAACCTGTTTTACAGGTAGATGGAAAAATGAACGGTCAAAAAGGCAAATGCTGTTAGCTACCAACTGTCTTCCCCTCTGAAACATCCAAGCAGGCATAGGGAAACAAAGTCCAGGTACATCGGTACACTCTTTGTACACACATTGAGGTGCCAGAACAGCCATAGGAAAACAAAGTCCAAGTTTATCAGTACAATCTTTGTACACACATTGACGTGTCAGAACTGGCAAAACAAAACACTTAAGACTCAGAAAACCACAAAAATAGAATAAGAACACGTATTTACAATATCGAAACGATACAGGCGCAAATTTTTGGTCAACTGGCCTTTGTTAAGCGTATACAAAACGCAACAAAGAATAAATACACAACACTTAACATTAAAAAAAACAGTAGACAACTTCCCAATTGTAGCGTCCTGGTAGGAGAAAAGCCACTTTTCCCAATTGTAGCGTTCTGGTAGGAGAAAAGCCACTTTTCCCAATTGTAGCGTCCTGGTAGGAGAAAAGCCACTTTTCCCAATTGTAGCGTCCTGGTAGGAGAAAAGCCACGTTTCCCCAGTTGTAGTGTCCTGGTAGGAGAAAAGCCACTTTTCCCAATTGTAGTGTCCTGGTAGGAGAAAAGCCACTTTTCCCAATTGTAGCGTCCTGGTAAGAGAAAAGCCACTTTTCCCAATTGTAGCGTCCTGGTAGGACAAAAGCCACTTTTCCCAATTGTAGCGTCCTGGTAGAGAAAAGCCACGTTTCCCCAGTTGTAGTGTCCTGGTAGGAGAAAGGCCACTTTTTCCCATTTGTAGTGTCCTGATAGAAGAAAAGCCATTTTTCCCAATTGTAGCGTCCTGGTAGGAGAAAAGCCACTTTTTCCCAATTGTAGCGTCCTGGTAGGAGAAAAGCCATTTTTCCCAATTGTAGTGTCCTGGTAGGAGAAAAGCCACTTTTTCCCAATTGTACTATCTGGTAGGAAAAAAGCCATTTTCCCAATTGTAGCGTCCTGGTAGGAGAAAAGCACTTTTCCCCAATTGTGGTGTCCTGGTAGGAGAAATGCCATTTTTCCCAAATGTAGTGTCCTGGTAGGAGAAATGCCATTTTTCCCAAATGTAGTGTCCTGGTAGGAGAAATGCCATTTTTCCCAAATGTAGTGTCCTGGTAGGAGAAATGCCATTTTTCCCATTTGTAGTGTCCTGGTAGGAGAAATGCCATTTTTCCAAATTGTAGCCTCCTGGTAGGAGAAAAGCTACTTTTTCCCAATTGTAGTGTCCTGGTAGGAGAAATGCCATTTTTCCCAATTGTAGTGTCCTGGTAGGAGAAATGCCATTTTTCCAAATTGTAGCCTCCTGGTAGGAGAAAAGCCACTTTTTCCCAATTATAGTGTCCTGGTTGGAGAAAAGCCATTTTTCCCAATTGTAGTGTCCTGGTAGGAGAAAAGCTTTTTTTTTCTTCCAACTGTAGCGTCCTGGTAGGACACACACACACACAAACACACACACACACACACACACACACACACACACACACACACACACACACACACGCAAAACACACACACACACACACACATACACACGCACATGCACGCGCGCTTGCGCTTGAACAGAGAGAAAAACAGAAAGAGAGAATGACCGTCAAGTTGGTTACACTCAATCCATGTGGAGTTTGTTTTGTTTTGTTTGTTTTATTTTGTTTTGTTTTGTTTTGTTTTGTTTTGTGTGTGTGTGTGTGTGTGCGCGTGCGCGCGCACGCGCG
>CM060307.1:34472797-34482797 GCA_030674185.1 Monoplex corrugatus | reverse complement strand
AAACCTCCCAGCTGTTCTCCTATTTATCGACTTTTCCAAAGCTTTTGATTCGATCCACCGAGGAAAGATGAAGGAAATTCTAACTGCATATGGACTATCCAAGGAAACAGTAGACGCCATCATGACATGATGCTGTATCAGAATACCCGCTGTATGGTTCGCTCCCCCGACGGAGACACAGACTTCTTCGACATCACTGCTGGAGTCCTTCAAAGAGATACGCTTGCCCTCTACATTTTCATCATCTGTCTCGATTATGTGCTGAGGAAAGCAGTGGATAAGAACAAAAATCTCGGCTTTACCCTCATAGAACAGAAGAGCAGACGCTACCCTGCGGTAAAGATAACAGATGCGGATTACGCTGATGACCTGGCTGTTCTCGCAGACTTCCTAAAGGATGCAACGTCTCTCCTTCACAGTGTCGAAAAAGCTGCAATGGAGATCGGGCTCCACCTCAATGCGAACAAAACAGAGTTCACATGTCTCAACCAAGACGCACCAGAAGGTATGAGAAGTCTCAATGGAGATACGATCAAACAAGTTCAAGACTTTCAATACCTTGGCAGCTACATTGACTTCACAGAACAAGACGTCAACACCAGACTCGGAAATGCCTGGGGCGCACTAAATCAACTGGACAAAATCTGGAAATCCAGTCTACCAGACAACCTGAAAAGGAACTTCTTCCAAGCAGCAGTGTTCTTACATAGGGCTCAATTTCTTGGACCCTAACAACGACATTGGAGATGAAGATTGATGGAGCATACACACGAATGCTGCGTGCAGCCCTGAACAAATCCTGGAGAGAACATCCATCTAACAAAGAGTTATATGGTAAGATCCCACCAATCAGTAAATCAATACGTCAACAAAGACAGCTTCGCGGGATACTGCTGGCGTAGCAAAGAAGAACTGGTGGGGGATGTTCTACTATGGAGACCCAGTCACGGCAAAGACCAGGACGTCCAAAGAAGACCTTCATCGACCAACTGATCAATGATACGGGCTGTCAGTATGATGAACTACCTACTGCAATGTCTGACAAAGAAGGATGGAAGAAACGTGTCATGGATAGCCGAACAAGTTCGACATGATGATGATGATGATGATGATATTTATTATTATTATTACTATTATTATTATCATTATTATTATATTACTGTTATTATTATCATTATTATTACTATTATTATTATTATCATTATTATCATTATTACTATTATTATTATCATCATCATCATCATCAATATTACTATTATTATTTTTCATTGTCATCATTCATTATAATAATCATCATCATTATTACTCACAATGCTCGATGCCTCCTCAACACGAAACAAGCTATACCATCATTAAGTTCGTCTCACATTTTCCACTGTGACGAAAACAATACACCTTAATAATATTAACATTGCCCCCTTACGACCAGCTGCAGGTGAAGATGCTTCCCCTGTCAAGACTAATTGTCCACAACATAATTAACTCACACTCAACCAGCGTAAACTTGTCACAAGTTTGTGAGGGACTGGACGAAAGGCAGATTGTTTTACGTGCAGGCACGGTAAGGGTTAATCGTCTCTGATGTGCTTTCACTGGAAAGTAATTAGCGGGAAGAGAACGTGTACAGGGAAGACAGTGAACTTGATGAAAGAGGCACTCTGTCTTCTGTTTTGTCTATCTTGGGCACATGCAGGTGTGCGTGTCTGCCTCTGTGTGTGTGTCTGTATGTCTGTGTGTGTGTGTGTGTATGTGTGTGTGTGTGTGTGCATGTGTGTGTGTGTGTGTGTTTGTGTGTGTTTGTGTGAGTATATGTGTGTGTTGTGTATGTGTGTGTGTTTGTGTGTGAGTGTGTTTTTGTGTGTTTGTGTTTGTGTGTGTGTGTGTTTGTGTATGTGTGTGTTTGTGCCTATGTGTATATGTGATTGAATGTGTATGTCTGCGTGTGTATGTATATGCGTGTGCATGTACGGGTGGGCACGTGAGTTTGTTTGTGTGTACGTGTGCATGTGCGTGCGTGCGTGTGTTTGTGTGTGTGTGTGCTCATGTGTATATGTAATTGAATATGTATGTCTGTGTGTGTATGTGTATGTGTATGCGTAAGCGTGTACGGGTGTGCACGTATCAGTATGTGAGTGTGTGTGTGTGTGTGTGTGTGTGCGTTGTGTGTGTGTATGTGTGTGTATGTGTATGTGTGTGTGTGTTTGTGTGTGTGTGTGTTATGGGTGTGTATGAGGATGTGTGTGCATGTGTATGTGTGTCTGTGTGTGTGTGCCTACGTGTATATGTGCTTAAATGTGTATGTCTGCGTGTGTATGTGTATGCGAGTGCGTGTACGTGTGTGTGTGTAGGGGGTGTGTGCTTGTGTGTGCGTGTGTGTGTGCGTGTGCGTGTGTGTGTGTGTGTGCGTGCGTGTGTGTGTGTGTGTGTGTGTCTGTGTGTGTGTGTGTGAAGTATGAGTGTGTGTATGCATGTGCGTGTGTTTGAATGTATGCGTGTGTGTTTAATTGTGTTCGTGTGTGTGTGTGTGTATGTGTGTGTGTGTGTGTCTGTATGTCTGTGTGTCTGTGTGTATCTGCAGGTGAGCACTTCACCCACCCTTACATCCGTGCGTGCGTGTCTATCTGTTACTTTGCTATTTTGAGTGTCACTTGTGTTCATGAACAATCTACACTCTCACTGTCGATACTGTCATTGATACTTACATTCCCTCACGTGAGAAAAAAAATCATGCACATTTTCGGAGATCATTTCTTACAAAATTAATGCCAGTTCATTTAAGGAAAAAAACTACTTTGCTAAATTAATCCACTAGTGATTTGTTGAGGAAGAAAGATGGGGGGGGGGGGGGAGAGACAAAAAACATGTTGGACTGACAACATTGAGAACTGGACAGAGACACCCTTTGCAGAGAACCAGGCTTTGGCACACAACCGACAGACCTGGAAGAATCTTGTGAATAGCTCTTCAGCGCGGCATCCCAATGACTCTTCACGGAGTTAAGAGAGTGAAGAACAAGACGGAAGAAATCCGATGTGTACGTCGTCTTTTGCCAAATGCACTCGTGATTTGCTTGAGGATGTAGAGTGCATTTACAGAAATAAATTATTATTTTAACCATCTCCTAATTCATTCTCGTTGGCCTACTTTTCAAATGATAATAATAATAATGACATATATAAGACGCCAAATCTAGAGACAAGAATCAGACCGTAGCGTGCACTCTTATCATTCACCAAAGCATCTGAGACAAGAATTAGACCAAAGCATGCACTCTTACCATTTACCAAAGCAATCACCCAACATCGACTACAAAAAAAAATTCCATCGGATAACGCATATCCAAACTGGACGGGGGTGGGGGGTGGGGAACAAGAGCGGAGAGGGGGAAAAGGATGGGCAAGCAGAGGTAGGGGGGGGGGAATTACTGCAGGACAGAAAGGTATGTCTTCAATTTAGATTTGAGGGAAAACAGAGTATGCAGCTGTTGGACAGACGAGAGAATATATTTGCTGTTGTATGGACCACACAGAAAAGGAGAGGCGACCTACTGAGGAACATCTGTATCGTGGAATTGTGTAAACAAGTAGTATCAGAAGCAGAACGGAGAGTGCATATTCGGATGTGGTCGTTAAAATAAATAGGTGTCTTTCTCTGTCTGTCTTTCTGTCTGTCTGTCTGTCTGTCTGTCTCGTTGTCCCTTTCTCTATCTTTGTCTGTCTCTCTCTGTGTCTCTCTCTCTGTCTGTCTATGTCTGTCTGTCTGTCTCTCTCTCTCTCTCTCTCTCTCTTCTATCTATCTATCCATTTATGTCTGTCTGTCTCTTTATCTCTCTCAATCTATCTCTGACTCTCTATCTCTGTCTCTGTCTGTCTGTCCCTCTATTTCTGTCTGTCTGTGTGTCTCTCTCTGTCTGTCTTTCTGTCTCTTTCTGTCTGTCCTCTCTCTCTCTCTCTCTCTCTCTCTCTGTCTCTCTCTCTCTCTCTCTCTCTCTCTCTCTCTCTCTCTCTCGTGTTCTCTATCTATATACCTATCTCTGTCTCTCTCACTATACTTATCAGCCTCTGTCTCTCTATGTCTGTCTCTCTTTGCCTCTGTCTGTCTGCCTCTCTCTCTCTATCCTGTCTTTGTCTGTCTCTCTTTTTCTCTCCAAACGTGTGTGTGTGTGTGTGTGTGTGTGTTGTATGTATGTATGTATGTGTGTGTGTGTGTATGTGTGTGTGTGTGTGTGTGTGTGTGTGTGTGTGTGTGTTGTGTGTGTGTGTGTGTGTACACATACCTACTTACGTGCACACGCAAAAGCATTTATAAACAGCAGCCACAGAGGCACGCACACCACACACACACACACACACACACACACACACACACACACAAACACACGCACACATCTATCTATCTGTATGTATATGCCTCTATGCCACACACACACACACACACACACACACATATATATTAATATATATAATATATATATATATTATTGTATGTATGTATATATACATATATATATATATACAATTTCATATATATATACACACACACAGACACACACACATCTATCTGTATGTATATATATATACATATATTTATATATATGTATATATATATATATATAGAGAGAGAGAGAGAGAACACGAGAGAGAGAGAGATACATGTGTATATATATATGGTGTGTATGTGTGTGTGTGTGTTGTGTGTGTGTGTGTGTGTGTGTGTGTGTGTGTGTGTGTGTGTGTGTGTGTGTGCGTGTGTACACATAGTTACTTACACATGCACAAACATTTATAAACAGCAGCCACACACGCACACACACACACACACATATTATATAATATATTATATATATATATATATATATTTATATATATACATATACACACACACAGACACACATATCTATTTATCTGTATGTATACATGTATATGTATACATATACACACACACATATACATATATGTATACATATCTATCTATCCATATATATATATATATATAAGAGAGAGAGAGAGAGAGAGAGACCCTTTGCACGCAGTGCTTGACAGTATGTATTAAGAAAACCAGAAAGAAAAACAAGTTATGGAAAATACGATTTGCGTCATCGTCATATCAATATCGTTATACAACTTTACAAGTTTCTTCCCCTCGACACTTAACGGCGCAAGAGGAAAGTAAAAAGTAGGTATAAGTTTTTTGATGAATAGGCAAAACTGGTAATAATATTAAAGGGCCAGGAATAAAGTTTCACTTGTTGAAGTGTCCTTAAGTACTACTTTAAAACTAATAATGGAAATGTTAATGGCATATAATACCAAAAGTAATCTAGATTATACGAAAAAGGAGCTGCTTGTGAAATGTAAATAGAATTTACGAAGTTTTTTTAAAATTCCCATAATTAGTTCTTTTTTATACAAAAAAGGGAGAATCTTTTCACATCGACTGGAGAGGTATGTGTGTCTGTGTGTCTCTCTAAGTGTCTTTGTGTGAGACTGTTTTTACGTCAACTGGAGAGGTATGTGTGTCTGTGTGTCTTTCTTTGTGTCTTTGTGTTTATGACAGAAATGCGCTGGCAAGATTTTCTCAACTATTTCAAGATGAATATGTACCAAATTTGAGTCAAAAGTTTAGACTATTAAAGAGTAGCAGATGGGTAAAAAAGAGGCCAAGATCAACAGACACAAATTGCCTAAAATTAGCATAATTTTTTAAGGAATCTGTAAACAGAATTTTTCATAACTCGAGATAGACTGTCTACATTGTGTTTCATGCAGTGCAGTACAGTCTATCAATATTTTTCATTCCACGTTAGGAGTGTATTTATTTCATATTTCTTTGAGTGTACACATACCTATATCATATCTATATCATATAAATATATACATATATCATATCATATCATATCATTCATATCATTATATCATATCATATCATATATCATATCATATCATATCATATCATATCAATTATCATATATCAAACCACATCATGTCATAGCATACAATATCATGCCATGCCATGCCATGCCATACCATGTCATATCATATCATATCATATCATATCATATCATATCATATCATATATCATATCATATCATATTAAACCACATCATGTCATGTCATGTCATATCATATCATATATCATATCATACCACATCATGTCATATATCATGTCACATCATATCATACCATACACACACCACATCATGTATCATATCAAGTCATGTCACATCATATCATATCATATCATATCACATCACATCATATCATATCATATCATATCATATCATATCATTATTTTATCATATCATATCATATCACATCATATCATATCATATCACATATCATATCACATTGCGTTGTTTAGTATTGGATTCTACGGAAATTCTATCCCAATAAAAACAAAAGCACGGTGAACAAGGACACATGATGGCACAACATTGTTGCTAACTCAGCTTTAACCGGTAAATACTTCAACACCCACACCATCAGTGAGACAAGTTAACATCACAAAATTGGTCAAGATCATAACACGGTGATTTTTATAGCCCAATCTTCCCACAACAATTTAGTTATAAGCCTTGTGAAGTTATCAGCAGTTCGTTTAGCCGTGCTTGTTTGCATCAGTGCTAGAATATTTTTGATACTCTGATCAAAAAGTCTTTGGCTGGCAGACAGACGATTTCCGGTAGTTGCTCGCCATTTTAGTTTGTGATAAATAATCCTGCTTGTTTCAGCAGCAGAGATAGTTATTGCAAAACAATGTATTTTGCGTTGTGGTGATTCGAAAACGAAAATAAGGACAAACATGAAATCCCACGCAATCAGACAAACAACCTTTAAAACCAAGACTGTTATGACAATTTGCGATGCAAACGATTGGAAAAAAGTGCTGAGGTGATATCCTTTTGTGGACGTAAAAATCAGCACCATGAGAAGTAAGTTGGTGACATTAAAGAGATATTCTCTGGCCAATATAAATGTTGAAATGTTCTGTCTTGTTAAACTGGCAGTAACAGTTTAAAACAAACGAGTCTTGTCTCACTATTTGTTTTAACACAATGTTTTGCTGCGGAAAGAAATAATCAAATATACAGAGAAATAGACTTAAGATGTTCAAGCTATACTGATGCCTAATCGTTTTAACATGAAAATATCACTGTGGATCGTTTTTGGTTGAGACCTAAAAAATTTTCCATGCATATTTGGATATGGACTGTAAAGTTTTCTTGTGATTTTGTGTATCTGTACCAAGTTTGATATAATTATTTGATTTGCCCATAATGTCAAATATAATTGGTGACCCATTTTCATTTTATTAGATTCTCTGACCCATATTGGCCCATAAAATGGGAACTCCTTTGTCGGTGGCACCGGAGAAGTTTCCACTATTTCAGGTGGCACCTCTGCAAGAACTCTTGAACAAGCTTATACATAAACAACGGAGGGTTCCCAGCTGAGAACTGTTCGTACGTTTTTCGACCAATATGACCAAATTTATGCGTTATGCCCAATTTACAGGTTTCTATTTAGACATCATTGTGCGTATGAATTATCATTGATCTAGAATTGCCACAAACGTCATGTCTCAGAAATTGATATCAATTAATAGCCTTATTGTGAGGGAATGTAAATTGTTACCCGACTTCATCTACTTCATAGAATGAATCATGGACGATACACAGATATGAACAGAGACATTGAACGTAAGCTTCCAGTTACAATAATATAAAAAAAAGTTCTCACATTATAATGTGGGGAAGTGGTCAGCAAAACGGACTACTGACGAAGAGATCGTGGGTTCGAACCACCATCATTAGCAAAGAAATATTACTTATAGGTCTCAGGTTCAAGCCCAAAAGATCTATATTTGAGAACACAGTGGCAAACAGACCTATATTGTCGCCACTTACATACCAGTTTAAATAAACTAGCCTTTGTTAACTTCCCAAGTACACAGAATAAAATTGGCCTTTGTTAAATTCCCACGTACACAGAATAAACTTGGCTTTTGTTAAGTCCCCACGTACACAGAATAAACTTTGCCTTTGTTAAATTCCCAAGTACACAGAATAAACCTGGCCTTTGTTAAATTCCTAGGTACACAGAATAATCTTGGCCTTTGTTAAATTCCCACGTATACAGAACAAACTTGATTTTTGTTAAACTTTTGTTAAATTCCCTCATGCACAGAATAAACTTGGCCTTTGTTAAACCTTTGTTAAATTCCCACGAACACCGAATAAACACGGCTTTTGTTGAATTCCCACGTGCACAGAATGAACATGGCCTTTGTTAAAGCCTTTGTTAAATTCCCACGAACACAGTATAAATATGGCCTTTGTTAAACCTTTGTTATATTTCCACGTACACATAATAAACTTGGCCTTTGTTAAAGCTTTGTTAAATTCCCACGTGCAGAGAACAACATGGTCTTTGTTAAATTCCCACGTGCACAGAATAAACTTGGCCTTTGTTACATTTCCACGTACACAGTTTCAGTTTCAGATTCCCAAGATGACATTCCCATTTGTAGTCATATTCTGTATGCATTGACGCCACAGATGACATGTGATGGATCAGATCCAAAATGATCAAGGCATAGGTCATGTAAAGAGCGAAGTCATACATGCACACAAGCCTTTCAGACGGTGGAGAATGACAACAGTGCATATGTCTTTAACCACATGTTCATTTTAATGATACACATAATAAAAAAAAAGAAGAATCAAGTAATATAAATGAATATACGTATTCACAGATTGAGGCAGCCGAGATGTGGTTTCTCAGAAGAATGTTGAGAGTTCCATGGACAGCAAAGAAAACAAACGAGACAGTCTTGATGGAGGCAGACACAAGTAGATCACTCATAAGGAAGATTAGGAAAAGACAAGCAACATTTATAGGCCATTTTATGAGGAAGGGGGATTTGGAGCACCTGGTCACAACGGGAAAGCTGGAGGGAAAGAGAGCACCAGGTAGACCGAGGGAGAGAATGCTGGACGGACTTGCAGAGTGGCTGGGGATGAGGAGGGTGGGGGTTTTAGGGGCAACGAGAGATAGAGATGGTTGGAAGTCCATGGTCGCCAACGCCATGCGGCAGGGCACCTGATGATGATGATGATGATGATGATGATACGTATTCACAGACACACAAGCAATACACATACGTCGATCTGTCTGTCTGTCTCTCTGTCTGTCTGTTTGCCTGCCTGCCTATCTGCCTGTCTGTTGCCTACCTATCAGCTGCCTGCTGCCTGCCTGCCTGCCTGCCTGCTTGCCTGCTGCCTGCCTGCCTGCCTGCCTGCCTGCCTGCCTGCCTGTCTTCCTGCCTTCCTGCCTGCCTGCCTGCCCCCACGCCTGTCTGTCTGTCTACCTGCCTGCCTGCTGTGTGTCTGTCTGTCGCTCTGTCTGTCTGTCTGTCTGTAAACTTCCTGCCTGCATGCCTGTCTGTCCATCTGTCCGTCCGTTCGTCTGTCTGTCTGTCTGTCTGCTGCCTGCCTGCCTGTCTGTCTGTCTGTCTGTCGTGTCTGTGACAGAAATGTATTAACGAAATTTTCTGCGCTCCTCTTGTAAGGATCTTTACAAAATTTGCGTTAAAGGTGAGGTGACCTTTACGGATTCTTAAATGTGTAAGTTTGGAGATCATGACGACATGGTCAGTGTCAACATGGACAAATAAAAGAAAGGAAGAAAGAAACAAACAAACAAACAAACAAACAAACAAAACACACCAGACAAACAAAAACAAAACAATGACTGAAACCATCAATTACCCTTGAGAAGTTGTCAATACGCAAGTTTGAAAATACATGTAATGACGCCAATGTCAGTGTCAGCATGGACCCAAAAAAGAAAAGAAAAGAAAGAAAACACACAACACAAACAAACAAAAACAGTGCCTGAAACCAGTAATTCTTGAAGAAGGTGTGAGAAGAGCACTTTCTCACAAACTTCTGACAATAAGTAAGATCTGTTGTTTTCTTTTCTTCTCTTTTTTTTTTTTT
>CM060307.1:34447797-34467797 GCA_030674185.1 Monoplex corrugatus | reverse complement strand
TTGGTTGCTTGGTTGCTTGGCTGCTTGGTTGTTTGGTAGGTTGCTTAGTAGGTTGGTTGGTTGTACTTTTCTTTGGTTGTTTGTTTGTTTTTGTTTGTTTGTTTGGTTTTGGTTGGTTTGGTGTTGGTTGGTTGGTTGGTTGGTTGGTTGGTTGGTTGTTGGGTGGGTGGATGGTTGGTTGGTTGGTTGGTGGGTTGGTTGGTTGATTGGTTGATTGGTTGCTTGCTTGCTTGCTTGCTTGCAAGGTTTGTTTAGTAGGTTGGTTGGTTGGTATATTTGTTCATTTGTTTGTTGGTTATTGGTTTGTTGTTGTTGTTGGTTTGTTGTGTGTGGTGTTGGTTGGTTGGTTGTTGGTTGGTTGGTTGGTTGGTTGGTTGGTTTGGTTGGTTGGTTGTGGTTGGTTGGTGCGGTCGGTCGGGTCGGGTTGTGTTGGTTGGTTGGTTGGTTGGTTGGTTGGTTGGTTGGTTGGTCGGTTTGGTTGGTTGGTTGGTTGGCTAGTTTATTTCTTTCTGTCTGTCGTTCTTTCTTTCTTTTACTTATATAGTTTATGTAGCCAAGTGGATAAAGCATCAGCCTAGGAAGCTGAAAACATCAGGTTTGACCCCCAATCGGACAGACAGTTGAATCACCTCCCCAGCTGCTAGACCCCGGGTAGTAAGTTTGGATACAAGTGTACTGGATGAGTATGATCCCTTGTGTAGCATACACTTCGCTCATTTAAAGAATTCACAGCAGCAAGATGGTTGTCTCTGTCAGAATTGTGTACGAAAAGAAAAATTCCACGTTCACAAGTCAATAAAAACACAAGCAGGCAGAAAAATAAAGAAAACAGATGGTGCTGAACATAGGCGATCCACTCTTCCACTTGAGAGCAGCCGGAACTTCACAGAAGAAATCTGTTGTGATAGCAGCAACAACAACAACAATTACAATAACAAACAACAAATGAAATACAATTTCTCAGAAATATGATGTTCACGTTTATTAGTTGCTTTGCTATGACGCTATGAGACTTCACATGCTGTTTGCACGATGTTTCTTACTGACATTAACCCTTTCACTCCCACACTCTTTCCACCAGCTGCAAAAAAAAAAAAAAACGTGACCCTTTCATTCCTTCACCTTATCTACCAGCTTCCTACAGGAAGGGTTAGGGAGTGAAAGGGTTCAGTTTTTGCTTTGCTGCCATGGCTGACAATGCTCGATGCTGGCAGACTGGGTGAGGGAGTCAAAGGGTTAACATACTATATTCACACCAACTAAGGAGTTGTCTGCCGCCTATCTCCGACATCATGAAGAGAAGACTATTCTGGCTTGGCCATCTTAATAAAGTCGTCTACCAGATTCGTGAACACAGTGCCATACAGTCGCATGAAGAGCCAAAGGACGATAATGCAGGGAGCAACCAGAGATGAAATGACAGCAGATAGCAACCAGTCGCCGTGGTATAGTGGTTAGCGCAACGGACTACATCGACTGGAAGATTGTGGGTTCGAATCCCCATCAGTCCCTTCAAAGATTATTGTGGGATTTTTCGGCTTTAACCGGCTCCTACCCAAAGTTGGGCGTGCTATGGGCTCATTGGGAAGACTGGGACCACACAGTCGAGTCTCATCCACTTCACGGATGCGTCATTGAGGGTGTTGCTCAAATTTTTGACCGTCACCGCAGGTGTCTGTATCTCTCGGGTCTGGTTCACGCCAGGATATTTTTATGATAGTAAGCGTAGAGTACAGCCCTGTCACGCAGTCTCAATCCTAGATGGAACTCCATAGCATCATGATTATCATCCTCATCGACATCACCATCATCGCATTGTAAAAACTGCCAGCTTCTGCGGCCATTAAGGTGGCATAGAAAATGAGACGGAAAAAAGGAGAGCACAAAGGTAACCTCCCTGAGTGCGATGATCCTAAAAAACAAAAAACAAGACAGAAATAAAAGCAGACGATCCTCAGTGATATGAAGCTAGTCACCGGAGAACGCAACGATGTTCGGCATCAGGCCGTGGACAAAAAGAAATGGTGGTCAGTGGTTGTCTCGTGGGTCTTTCGACCTGGGTATCATCATCATCATCATGTGCCCTGCCGAATTGCCTTGGCGATCATGGCCCTCTATATGCATCTATCCCTTGTCGCTGCAAGTACATCTCCCGCTCTCTCTGTCCTCAGCCACACTGCCAGTCCGTCCAGTATTTTCTCCCTGGGTCTACCTGGTGCTCACTTTCCCTCCAGCTGTCCTGTTGTGACTAGATGCTCTAATTTCTCTAATTTCAAAGCGAATTTCGGTGCTCTGGGGGACGTTGGTGACAGTGAGGAACCTGCGTGTACTTAAGTTTAAAGAAAGGAGTTGTCCCTTGCACAGTTGTGTAGAAAACTCCGTTTTCATTCAACAACAACAACAACAACAACAACAACAACAACAAAAGGGTGACGCTGCACTTTGGTGAAGCGGTATCCTTATAGACAGTAGCCTGAATTTCATATTGTAAATGTTTTGTAGCTAAAAGATTTTTTTTAAATGCATGCTTCAATATAATATTGGGTTTAAGTATATGCTTTACTTAGAGAAGTTGAACCTTCATATGTTGTTCGAGCCATATTTTCGCTTCTTCCTTCGATCACTGTCTATATGGTCCATCTGACAATCAGGAAGCTCTGTTCAGGCCTTGTGTTCTCAGCTTGTGGTGCTGATGCTACAGGTGACGAGGCTGGTCTTCAAGGTATCCTTGTACCGCTTTAGAGTCACCCCTTACTTCAGCTGTCGATGCTATTTGAATACCATGAATCCTTCTTGAATAATCTCCAAACTCCATACAAGAGCGTCATTGGATCGTGTTTATCTTCCATATGGACAACGTAACTGTCCAAAGAAGCTGAAGCTTGATGAGCAGATACTCAATGCTTTGCTAACTTGACGTCTCGGCAGAACATACTTTTGAAGTGATCCCTTAGATCAGGAACAAGAGTGGTAGAATGGTTTCAGACGTTCGTCTTCAATAACTAAACTTGAGGTTCCAGGGTTCGCTCCCCGTACAGGCCTCGACTTTTCTCCTCAGTTTGACCGGAGAATCAAACTGAATGTCTAGTCCTTCGGAAAGGGACGAAAAAAGAGCCGGACTTGTGTGCCTACTGGCTGCGCACGATAAACAACTCACGGCAGTTGAAAATCGTGAAGAGCAGGGCATTGCCCTGCTGCCTTGGTATAAAACATTGGAGAGATGGGTTGATTTCCTAGGTCCCACCCCTTAAAGACCAGCTAGCTTTTGCTTATGAATCTTGAAATTGTGATGATTTGAGTGGGAGGATGGACGCACTTCGTGCTGCTCGAAGTTGAGTCTTGCACTCATCATCCCACGACCCAGGGTTATGGAACTATCTAGGTAGGACCTCAGGACCTGGCCAGCTCATGGATTTATGTGCAGGCTTAAGGCTTGTGCTGTGATCATTCCGGATCTTCTCCATCACATTGCACTTGTGTCATTAGTACATAATTTTCCATTGCTTTTATTCTTTTTCCCATTTATAGCCATGTGTGAGTGTGTGTGAGTGTGTGTGTGCGTGTGTGTGCGCGCGTGCGTATGTGTATGTTCAGCGCTTAGATTTGATTTCTATCAAGATTTTGCGCTATATAAATATTGTAATTAATCCATATTCATTCATTCATTCATTTCATTCATTCCGAGCGCGGAGACGTCATCTTGAGAAACTGAAATTGAAAATTGAAATTTGCTAGTTACCGCATTTCTTCAGAACTTGAAGATTGGACAGTCGTCGATCTGGCCACAGGATGTTGAAGATCGTGCGAGAGGCCCTTAGAGAATAATTTGTAAAGCCTTGTCAGCGGGTGTCAAGCCATGATATGTACATTTCACCTGTCTATGTTTAGCCACGCGTTAAGGATGTGCAGTCAACCTCGCTGTCCACATTTCACCAGCCTCGGCAGTTTAGGGTTGTGAAGGTGACAGGTTTTTAAACTCTTTCTCTGTCTCTCTGTCTCTCTGTCTCTGACTCTGTCTCTGTCTCTCTGTCTCTCTGTCTCTGACTCTGTCTCTGCCTCTGTTTCTCTTGTTCGCTCTGTGTGTGTGTGTGTGTGTCTGTCTGTCTGTCTGTCTGTCTCTGTCTGTCGCTGTCTCTGTCTCTCTCTCGTTCTCTCTCTCTCCTGTCTGTCTCTCTCTATCTCTCTTCTTTCATTCTCTCTCTCTCTCTCTCTCTCTCTCTCTCTCGTTCTCTCTCATTCTCTTTTTCTTTCTCTTTCTCTGTCTCTGTCTCTGTCTCTGTTTCTCTGTCTCTCTGTCTCTCTGTCTATCTGTCTCTCTGTCTGTCTGTCTGTCTGTCTTCTCTCTCTCTCGTCTCTCTCTCTCTCTCTCTCTCTCTCTTCTCTCTCTCTTCTCTCTGTCTCTCTCTGACTCTCTGTCAGCTTTCTTCTCCGTCTTATTTGCAGTAATACGGTAGTAAGAAACTCTGGGAAGAGCCGGACAGCAGAACGTCCTCAGAAGAGAAACGCCCGTTAAGCAAGTGTTTCGGCCCTTAACTCCTGACACACTAAGAGGGCCGGACTGCATCCAGATCATGACTCCTAAACGCTCCTCTGCTGCCGCCTTTTTCTCTTTTTTTGTTTTTTTTTATCAAGTCTTGAATGCCTAAAAAAAAAAAACAACAAAAACAAACAAAAAAAAAACTTTTCGTTTTTTTGTTTTTTGTTTTGTTTTTTGTTTTGTTTTTTGTTTTTTAGGCATTCAGAGACTTTGATAATGGGGTGATCATCAAATTCTGTTCAGATGAAAATCTCTTAAATATGCGGAATTTCCAACCTAAAACCAAAGTTTCAAAGTTCTGCATGCCATCTTGCGGGAAATTCTCTCTTTTTTTTTCTTTGCAGATGACCGCACACGGGCCTCACACTGTCCAAAGACATCTACTGCGTTACCAATATACTGCCGCGGACTGCAAAAACCTTCGACCTTTCGATTAGCTTCAACAAGACACAGGCTATGTTTCAACTAGGGGAAAAACGTGAGGACAATATTGCTGACGTAGTGCGGAAGATGGGCAAGAAACGTGTCAGAACAAACCTCCAAAAGGCACTCTCCCCTCTCACGGAAGCAGCAGAGCACAACAAGAGGAAGTAGGAAACAGGAGGCAGAAGACGAGAAAAAGAAAGATATAAAATAGCCAACATTACGTACAGTTCGCCTTCGTTTCACGCATGATAAAACTGATGCTCGACACTAAATGTCAGCAAAACGTCTTTGTAAACAACGTGAAGGTGGTTGCTAGCCTTTGACATAGATATAGATGGTAACATGGATTGGTGACAGGGGCAGTAGTCAAGTGGGTAAATGTCAGATTTTGCAGTGGAAGGTTCTGGGTTCGATTCGCCTGGACACTTTCGCCTGGTATGTAGATGATGGAGATTTTTCCCATCTCCCACGTCAACATGTGATGGAAACCTTTCAGTGCCTAAGCTTTTTCGTGTGTAGACGTGTACAAAATATCAATATGCACGTTACAGGTCCTGTAAGTTATGTCAATGGCATGCTTAGTGAAACATAAAACACTCAGCATGCACGCCTATCCAAAAATGGAGTACACAGACTGTGCAGGAACATACACGCATCTGAAAAAATTGGAAGGTTAAACAAAACAGATTAGTAACCATACGAACTTCCGCTTATGATCGCCTTAACATCTATGTCTGCTTTTTTTCGTATAAACAATGCCTTTCTATCTCGAAATAGCGTTGAAACAGAATAAAGATTGTTGTTGATAAATTACATTGCGTTCATGTAGTGACAGTTTCCTCTTGATTGTACAGTATCTGCCAAGACATTAAAAGTCTTCTCTCAAGCCTTTTCGTTTCCTGTTTTAATCTTGAACATTTTTTTAACTGTCTACTTCCCCATTCACTGTGATGTGTAAACTGATAATTTACCGTCATTTGTTTTCCTATTAATAGGTATTTGATACAAAACGATAACGAATCTGTTGGAATGGCAAAACACAATAATTATCATAAATCATTCCTGCATACCGCTATTCTACAAACTCATTTGGACTCAACGCGCATTACGCGTAATCAGACTTTTCCTTGAAGCTTGGAGTGTTCAAGCTGTTAGGCGAGCTACCATATTCCACTGTGTTGTTGCACAGTCTGCTCTTTGGTGGGTGTGTATGCTGCATGCTTTCACTTTTCCATAAACCAACCATCGACATGACTTACAGAATTTGAGGATGCGTATTTGATATTCTGCATGGTATTATATACACACATGGCGGTTTGGGACACTGGCAAGTCTGCAAATGATTTAAGTTTAACTGAAGATCTGAAAAAAAAATCTCGTTCGTTCTCTCTTGTTCCAGAGGCTGGGCTGGACCTGGTTCGTGCGCGTTGTGTGGCTATGTCGCGGGGTTTATCATCTCTCCACCTTGTCATTCGGTTTGTAAACAAGGTAACTGATGACTGGGTCCGAATGGGTCATGCAACGCGTGGACAGCCCCCTTTGCTTGAAGAAATGACTATCGATTGGCGTCGGGAGCTTGGGAGGTGCGTGTCCCGAGAGTGGCGAGGCGCTGGTGTTCCAGGTCCCATCCGCACCCTCGTGGTGTTTCTTGTTAACTACACACGGTAGCGGTTTGAGACACTGTCAGGTCTGTAAATAGTTTAAGTTACCCGGTAGATCTGAAAAAAAATTCTACGCTTTACCTATCAGGTAGGGGTGCCCGGGCGGAATAAGCCCAGCGCCTTCCAGATGGAAGTTCCGACGTTTTACTCTCTTGTCTGCTGCGTCTGTGGAAATTATTTATCTTGGAACTATGTCGGCGATCCCCTTAGCTTAGGGAAGCGATCAAATCACAGAAGCAACAAAGCAAGTTGCCTGTCTCCCTCTTCATATCTGGGTCTTGAATAAGTAAGAGAAACACCATTGTGAGATGACCTATAGTGCATCATCAGAGCTAGTTGCCTGTCTCATTATTTATGTCTGTGCCTTGGATAAGGATGAGTAAACATCATTGTGAGAATGACCTGTGGTGTACTGTTAGAGCTAGTTGCCTGTCTCACTGTTTATGTCTGTGCCTTCGATAAGATAGAGGAAACAGCATTGTGAGATGACATGTGGTGCATTATCAGAGCTAGTTGCCTGTCGCATTATTTATGTCTGTGCCTTAGATAAGGAAGAGTAAACGACATCGTGAGAATGACCTGTGATGCACTGTCAGAGATAGTTGTCTGTCTCAATATTTGTGTCTATGCCTTGGATTAGGAAGAGGAAACAACATTGTGAGAATGACCTGTGGTGCACTGTCAGAGCTGGTTGTCTGTTTCAATATTTGTGTCTATGCCTTGGATTAGGAAGAGGAAACAAATTGTGAGAATGACCTGTGGTGTACTATTAGAGCTAGTTGCCTGTCTCATTGTTTATGTCTGCGCCTTCGATAAGGTATAGGAAACAATATTGTGAGATGACATATGGTGCATTATCAGAGCTAGTTGCCTGTCTCATTATTTATGTCTGTGCCTTGGATAAGGAAGAGTAAACATCATTGTGATAATGACATGTGATGCATCATCAGAGCTACTTGATTGTCTCACTGTTTATATCTGTGCCTTTGATAAGGAAGAAGAATTACCATTGTGAGAATGACCTGTGGTGGACTATTGGAACTAGTTACCTGTCTCATTATTTGTGTCTGTGTCTTCGATAAGGAGCAGGAAACGACATTGTGTGGATGATGACATGTGGTGCAGTATCAGAGGTAGTTGCCTGTCTCAATATTTATGTCTATGCCTTCGATAAGGAAGAGAAAACACCATTGTGAAAATGACCTGTAGTGCACTATTAGACCTAGCTGCCTGTCTCCCTTTTCATGCCTGGGTCCTGCATAAATAAGAGAAACATCGTTTTAAGATGACTTGTGGTGCATCATCAGAGCTAGTTGCCTGTCTCCCTATTCATATCTGTGCCTTTGATTAAGAAGAGGAAACACCATTGTGATAATGACCTGTGGTACACAATTAGAGCCAGTTGCCTGTCTCACTGTTTATGTCTGCGCCTTCGATAAAGTAGAGGAAACATCATTGTTTTAATGACATGTGGTGCATTATCAGAGCTAGTTGCCTGTCTCATTATTTATGTCTGTGCCTTAGATAAGGAAGAGTAAACATCATTGTGATAATGACATGTGGTACATTATCAGAGCTAGTTGATTGTCTCACTGTTTATATCTGTGCCTTTGATGAGGAAGAAGAATCACCGTTGTGAGAATGACCTGTGGTGGACTATTGGAACTAGTTACCTGTCTCATTATTTGTGTCTGTGTCAATAAGGAACAGGAAACGACATTGTGTGGATGACACGTGGTGCAGCATCAGAGGTAGTTGCCTGTCTCAATATTTATGTCTATGCCTTCGATAAGGAAGAGGAAACACCATTGTGAGAATGACCTGTAGTGCACTATTAGACCTAGCTGCCTGTCTCCCTTTTCATACCTGGGTCCTGCATAAATATGAGAAACACTATTTTAAGATGACTTCTGGTGCATCATCAGAGTTAGTTGCCTGTCTCACTATTTATGTAAGTGCCTTGGATAAGGAAAAAGAAACATCATTGTAAGAATGACATGTAGTACGCTATTAGAGCTAATTGACTGTCTCACTGTTTATGTCTGTGCCTTCGATAAGGAAGAGAAGACATCATTGTGAGAATGACCTATGGTGCATCATCAGAGCTAGTTGCCTGTCTCACTATTTATGTCTGTGCCTTGGATAAGGAAAAAGAAACATCATTGTGAGAATGACATGTGGTACACTATTAGAGCTAATTTACTGTCTCACTATTTATGTCTATGCCTTCGATAAGTTAGGGAAGACATCATTGTGAGAATGACCTGTGGTGCATCATCAGAGCTAGTTGCCTGTCTCCCTATTCATATCTGTGCCTTAGATTAAGAAGAGGAAACACCATTGTGAGAATGACCTGTGGTACACAATTAGAGCCAGTTGCCTGTCTCATTGTTTATGTCTGTGCCTTCGATAAAGTAGAGGAAACAACATTGTGAGATGACATGTGGTACATTATCAGAGCTAGTTGCCTGTCTCCCTATTCATATCTGTGCCTTAGATTAAGAAAAGTAAACACCATTGTGAGAATGACTTGTGGTACACAATCAGAGCCAGTTGCCTGTCACACTATTTATGTCTATGCCTTCAATAAGGAAGAGGAAACAACATTGTGAGATGACATGTGGTGCATCATCAGAGGTAGTTGCCTGTCTCAATATTTATGTCTATGCCTTCGATAAGGAAGAGGAAACATCATTGTGAGAATGACTTTTGTGCACTGTCAGAGACAGGTGAATGTCAAACCTGATGTTTGTGTGCATAGTATTATGCAAGAAACAACCTTATCTGAATAATTAATAAGTATTAAGAACCACGCCAACGAACGCAAATCCACTCTCGCGCGCACGCACGCACGCACATGCACACAGATCTACATCCACATCTACACAGAGAGACAGAGACAGATATACAGACAGACTGACAGAGACAGAGACAGATAGACAGACAGACAGAGACAGAGACAGAGAGACAGAAGGAGAGAGAGAGAGAGAGCAGAGGATGGCTTGTGTACTGATTGGGGCTGTCTGTGATGTGAGACAAGTTTCTAATTAGTGGTGAGTTATGTTGTGAATGTGTGTGTGTGTGTGTGTGTGTGTGTGTGTGTGTGTGTGTGTGTGTGTGTGTGTGTGTGTGTGTGTGTGTTGTGTGTGTGAGTACATGCGTGGTGTGTGTGTGCGTGCGCGTGTGTGTGTGCGTGCGCGTGTGTGTGTATGTATGTGTGTCTGTGTGTGTGAGTGAGCGTATATGTGTGTGACACATACTCTACCCACTTCAGTGGCTTTGATTTCACTCTCAACACACCAAAAATACCCAAGTTTGTTCAGCGCCAGAAAGCCCATGGGAGCTAGTGATGTCAAACCGCCATGAGGATACCCACCACAGGAGATTCTGAACTGCTGCTGGGTCACTTCCGTGGAGTTCAACAATGCTTGTTCTGATCCAGCTTACTAAGGACGCTGATTACTAAGCCCTCTACAAATGCAGTAATTGATCAGTCGCAGGACAAGAACTGGTGAGAGACTTTCAGTCAAAAAGACGCTCTATCGGTCGGTATATTTTGCCCTATCGGTACACTCCGCCCTATCGGTACACTCAGCACTATCAGGATACTCAACCCTATCGGTATACTCAGCCCTATCGGTATACTCAGCCCTATCAGTATACTCGGCGCTATATATATCGGTATACTCAGTCCTGTCGGTATACTCAGCCCTATCGATATGGGAGCTTTTTTTTTTCCATCCCACACATCCAAACTAACAACTCCCATCCAGAAGCACTTGGAACTCTCAACATTCTTCTGAGAAAGCATATCTCGGCTGCCTCAATCTTACTCTGGCTTTTCTTTTCCTTTCTGTTACCTGCTGAAGTATTGTGTATGTTTTGAAATGGTTATAGCCCTGATATGGTATTGCTTGCTGACTGTCCACACCTCGCATCCGTACAACAGTATTGGTTCTATATAACCATGGACAGAAGAAAGAGGAAGAAATTGTATCAAGGAATTTTAAATAAGTGCATCTCTAACGTAATCGTGACCTTTCAACTTTCATTCTGTACACATTTATAATCTTCCGAAGCAATGTGTTGAAACGTTAAGCGTCAGATTTCGTAAATATTGTTGTGTATGCTGTTTTGAATATCGCTATCGGCTCCAAGATCAGACTGATGCGTTCCCTGGTCATGTCAATATTTTTTTATGCATGCGAAACATGGACCATAACAGCAGACATTGAAAGAAGGATAAGGCAATGGAGATGAGATGCTTCCGCAAACTCCTTGGTATCTCGTACAAAGATCATATAACCAATAAGGAAGTGAAAACCCGAATCGAAAACGCCATCGGGCTGTATGAAGAGCTCCTGACCTCAGTGAAAAGACGCAAACTGAGGTGGTACGGGCACGTCACACGATCATCTGGACTGGCCAAGACCGTTTTGCAGGGAACAGTTCAGGGAGGGAGACGAAGAGGCAGACAAAGAAAAAATTGGGAAGACAATATTAGAGAGTGGACTGGCCTTGAATGGAATATCATTCTGCGGAAAGCTGAGGACCGTGAGGAGTGGAGGAAGTTGGTTGCAAAATCTTCAGTGGTGCCCCAACGGTCAACCAGACTACGGGACTGATGATGATGATGATGATGATGATGCTGTTTTCAACGAAATATACCGATAGGGCTGAGTGTACCAATAGGGTGTTAACATACGTTCCTCCAACAACAGCCTTCATGAATCACTGACAGTCCAACCCCAACTTGAATTCACCTGAGGCTTGAAAGCTTTAGAAGAAGCCGGTTGAAAAAGGTCACCACGAGATTAGGGAATGAAGGGTCACAGAATCTGGGACAATTTTTTGCGATGCTGTGAGGATTGATGATTTCATGACAATGAGGGTAATGATCATGATACTACGGAGTCCCATGTAGGATTGAAACTATGTGGCAGGGGCTATTCTCTACGTTTACCATCATAATATATCTTGGCGTCAGCCAGGCCCGAGAGATACTGACACCTACATTACTGATCAGAAAATTGAAGAAGCAACACTCTCAATAACGCATCCATGAAGTGGATGAAACTCGGCACAATGGTCCTAGTCTTCCATCCGTAAACTGGATAAACCTTGACTGAGTGGTCTCAGTCTTCCTAACAAGCCCATAGCACTCTCCGAGCTGGTCTGCGCCGAAAACTCCCACATTTTTTAACCCTTTAACTCCCGCACCCTATCCCCCAACTGCAAAATTTCACCTTTTGACTCTCTCGCTCTATGCACCAGCTTCCTCCAGGAAGCTAGTCGATAGGGTTAGGGAGTCCAAGGGTTGTTTTTGCTTCGCTAACACAGTTGAAAATACAGGAAGCTGATGGACAGGGTGCGGGTGTCAAAGGGTTAACTGATGAGTGTTCGAACCCGCGATCTTCAGTGAGTGGTCCGTTGTGCCAAAGACTTGGCCATTTTGAGCCAGTTGATCATAGTTATACAACCAGACTCGTGCATTTACCGTTTCCGACTGAACCAGGAACATTGTTAACGCAGACCTTTCCACGCGATAAATAATACAACTAGGAAGTCTTTGTTGGCAAATTTATGCACAGTAATTTTACAATTTTATACACACATGAGCGCGTTCGTGCTCACAGATGCATAACCACAACACACAGACACAAACTACTGGTTAGTGCATATGACCTACTCACTGAAAGAGGAAGATACATATATTTTCTACGAGAAGATAGAAAATATGCATATTATCACATGATTGAGCATGAATTTCAGTACCTTCAGACAGACACAAAAAAAGAAAATTGAAACTGAAAAAAATGATTACGGTTACTAAAAATATTTTTAACATAATTAATTACATGTTGCAAAAGAACGTTCATGAAGAAGATTAGGAAAAGACGAGCAACATTTAGAGGACATTTTACGAGACAAGAGAAATTAGAGCACTTAGTCACGACAGGAAAGCTAGAGGGGAAAAGAGCACCAGATAGACCCAGGGAGAAAATAGTGGATGGACTTACAGAGTGGAGATGTAGCTGCAACGACAAAAGATAGATTCGTATGGAGAGCCATGATCGCCAACGCCATGCGGCAGGGCACATGATGATGATGATGATTACATGTTGCAGCATAGGTCCATGATTGTCAGCATTCAGGACAACTGCCAGATTCTTGGTTGGTGACTCCTACATGTATGTTCCCACTGAAGTTGATGTTGATAACATAAGTGTCAAAAGATCACATGTTTATCTTTTGTTTCAATTCATCACAGGAGTTTGGTGTTTGTTTTAAGAGGAATTCGTAGTGTTCAGACAATTTTGTATTTTCACCATCCAAATCTCCAGCAGTTATCTAGCAGACTCCTTAGGCCAGCGCAATAGGGAAAAGAATAGCAATATAGTTCAGACGTTCAACTTTCAGTAACTAAACTCAAGGTTCAAGGGTTCGTTTCCCGCTGAGGCCTCGAATTTTCTCCTCAGTTTGGCCGGAAAATTCAACTGAATGTCTAGTCCTTCGGAAGGGGACGAAAAAACGAGTCGGAACCGTATACCTTCTGGCCTGCGCACGCTGAAATCCCACGGCAGTTGAAAATCCTGAAGAGGAGGGCATTTGCTTGGCTGCGCTGGTATAAAACATTGACTAAATAAGTTGATTTTCCAGGTCCCTCCCCTTGAAGGCCAATTAGCCATCTTACCTTTCTGAAGTCTTGGTAAGACAAAATGGGTAGCACCGTACAACGACGACACGCTCTAAAGGAAGAGAGCAGCCCGAGTTTCACGAGGTAAATCCACTGTGACAAAAGAAATGAATATGGATATGAACGCCTCATGCGCTGACAAAGGTCATGAAGTGGGAAGATGGGAGAAGTAACCCATGAAACACTAAGCTGACACCACCAGAATGATGGTAACGTTAAGAATGGTAGCCAAAAGGACAGTTTTTAATGTTGCTGTCAGTCAACGTTCTATAGTCTTAGTTTGGTTCTTGCGGGGTGCGGTAGTCAAGTGGGTGAGCGTCGGATTTCCAGTCGCAAGGTTTTGGGGTTCGATCCATCCAGACATTTCCGCCTGATGGGTAAACAGTGGTAAGTTTTCCGCTCTCCCTTATCAGCATAAATTCCCCCGGTGTGTATACGCGTGCAGAATATTAACTATGGGGACGAGGAGGGTGGGGGAGATGCTAGGAGCAACGAGAAATAAAGGCAGATGGAAGTCCATGATCGCCAACGCCATGCGGCAGGGCACCAGATGATGATGATGATGACGTTAAAGATTCTGTAAGTCATGTCAACATTGTAGTGGCTTAGGAAAAATGAAAACAGCCAGCATTACATGTCCACCGAGGAAGTCTGCAGACTGGACAGCAACATACCACCTGCACAGTGTGGGCAAAATGAATGTGCACGCATTGGTTACGAGAAATACTCGAAACGACTGACTGTCTTCTTTTTCAACCTACACGTAAAAAAAGACGTACTGATTTAAATCGATCCATGTATGGTATAACCCTTTGACTCTCGCACCCTGTCCACCAGCATCCTATATTGTCAACCATGCTAGCAAAACAATAACTTAACCCTCTGATTCCCTCACTCTTTCCGTCAGCTTCCTGCAGGAAGCTGATGGATAGCGTGAGGGAGTCAAATAGGTTAAGTTTTTACAGTTAGTGGATAGGGTGCGGGAGTCAAAGGGTTAAACTTATTGCAAGTTAGTGGATAGGTTGCAGGAGTCAAAGGGTTAACTTATTCGCAAGTTAGTGGATAGGTTGCAGAAGTCAAAGGGTTAAGGTTTTTGCAAGTTAGTGGATAGGGTGCAGGAGTCAAAGGGTTTTAATTAGTGGATAGGGTGCAGGAGTCAAAGGTTTTAATTAGTGGATAGAGTGCGGAAGCCAAAGGGATGATTATGTTCGCTGTTTCTCACCCAGTGGTCAAAATAATCAAAATGTCTTGATTCTTGTCTGTGGAAAACACAGACTGACAGTGCAACTTGCCTCTCTCTCTTGCTGTGGCGTCATTTTTCCCCTCTCTCGACTGTTTGGCAAATAGCTCAGTCGTCAGAGCGTCATGCTCATAAGGCACGGGGTGTGGGTTCAATCCTCAGGCGGGTCACGGTTTTGGCATGGGCTGGCTGGCTGGCCCCCTGTAGATAGAGTCATGGACCCATGATATGATATCTCGAGTTCAATCCCAATCCGCAATATAAAAATTGACCTGTTCGTTGCTCATCTCAATGCTCTAGTCATTCTGGTGGTGTTAGCTTAATGTTTCACATGTCCTGTTTCTTCACCTCTCCCCCAGCCCTCCACCCCACACCCCCCCCCCCTTTCAATTTCAAGACCTTGCCAGCGCGTATGATTTCGCACAAGCCCAAGGAGTTTGCCTGATGACAGAATGAGATGGCAGATTGGTGAAGCATGTATGGAATTGTCTGAGTGCAATGAATCCCTCTTGAATAAACGCTAAATTCTGTACTCTTAACTATCAATTCCAAACCCTAAACTCTTTATTCTAAACTATTCGCTTTTAACTCTAAAACCCTGAACTGTAAACTCTAAATTTTCAACACTTAACTGTAAACCCTAAATTCTAAATCCTAAACTCTAAACTCCAAACTCTAAACCCTGACCTCTTAACTCTAAACCCTAATCTCTTAACTCTAAACCTAATCTCTTAACTCTAAGCTCTTAACTCTTATCTCTTCGATCTTAATTCCAAACTCTAAATTCTGAACTCTAAACTCTGAATTCTTAACAATCTGATGCGAGATGTTTCAAACAGTTGTGAACCGATAAAAAAAATGAACTTAGGCCCTTGATTAACAGAAAAATAAATAAACGTGTACAGACTAGTAAATGGTAAGGATCATGGAAAGAGCATATCTCGTATCATCACTGCAGACAGTCATCACAGCGCTGTATGCCTACAAACGCATAATAAGCACATAAATATAAAACTATAAACCTAACAGAAATACAAGCAATACATGCATGCGGGGCAAACAAACCTTTACACCTTACAGAAAAACGAGCAATATTAGTATGCAGATCGAAGAAGAAGAAGAAGAAGAAGAAGAAGAAGAAGAAGAAGAAGAAGAAGAAGAAGAAGAAGAAGAAGAAGAAGAAGAAGAAGAAGAAGGAGGAGGGAGGAGGAGAAGTAGAAGAAGAAGAAGAAGGAGGAGGAGGAGGAGGAGGAGGAGGAGAACGAAGAGGAGAAGTAAAGAAGAAGAAGAAGAAGAAGAAAGCTGTTCATTAATTTCACAAACCGTTGTCCCTGTGACAAGATTAAAATCGTGTCTAGTTTGTCAGCTCGGCGATTAGAGGTAAAAGTTCACGTTGGAGACAGCAAGAATGAGCAACGTGACAAAAACCGCTCGCTTCATTGTGTCGCTGAGTGAGGAAGGCTGGGCAAGGAAGAGGGGAAGGGAAGGGAGTAAAGAGTAACAAGATGGTCTAGCCATAAGAACTAACGATTTTTTTCCCTGAGAGAAGGTCTTAAAAAAGGGAAATAATTTTGAAAAGGCAAGGTACAACATTTTCCATGATCGTATATCTGGTGGTATCAAACTTTTCTTTCTTTAACATTAGACAATCAGAAACATAGTGACCGCTAGCGTTCAAGCAAAAAGAAACCTGATACACATGAACTTCAAACTTCAACTTCAAAACTCTTTTTTTACTTAACCCTTTGACTCCTGCACTTTATCCACCAGCTGCAAAAACGTAACTCTTCGATTCCCTCATCCTATCCACCAACTTCCTACAGGGAGCTGGTGTATAGAATGAGGTAGTCAAAGGGTTCAGTTTTTGCTTTGCAATTATTGATGACGATGTAGGATGCTAGTATATAGGATGAGGGAGTCAAAAGGTTAAAGATACTAGCACTGGGTCCCAATGGACCTATCTTACAGCTAGTCCTTACTACGCTATACACATAAGCACATTAAAAGTCGGATGAACCATAATACGTGCAATTTCAAACAAGTTACTGATTTGAATTTTGATAGAAGATTGACATCTAATTGTCAACTGCCAAGCGCTTTACAAAATCATGAGATACAAAGACAGACACATGTAAATCAAATACATGTCAACCCCTAACAATGCAACAACATCAACAATGATAACGTACAAATGATACTAGTCGTAGCAATTATATATACGCGTACACTTTCAAAGAAAATTAGAATGAGAAGTGTATTCAATTGACGAACCAAGACAACTGTATATTGTCAGTTAAATCAATCTTTCTATCTCTCTGTCTGTATATCTAGCTGTTTGCCTCTCTATGTGTCTATGTATCTGCGTTTCTATTTATCTGTCTATTCATTTATCATGCCTTTTCAATTTATGTATCTATCTATTTATCGATCTACCTGTCTATCAATCTATCTATTTATCTATCTACCTATCTACCTATCTATCTACCTATCTATCTATCTATCTATCTATCTATCCATCTATCTATCTATCTATCTATCTGTCTGTCTGTCTGTCTGTCTACCTATCAATATATCTGTCTGTCTGTCTGTCTACCTATCTATGATATATAAGCATCAAGCCTGTGGGAAGGTGCTTTATTTTCATTCTTAGCCCATAATCCTTACTTGTGTTTTGATTCAGCAAAATCGGACCTGAAAATTAACCAAACGGTCTTATATTCTGTAGGCCTACTATTGGAACATTCAGATCTTTCAGTCAGTTTATCCATCTCTTTTCGTGACCAAAACAGCCATGTCCATTCTAAGTCTGCTAACCAATCCACATCTAGTAGTGATGAAGATGATGGTGGTGATGATGATGATGATGATGATGATGATGATGATGATGATGACGACGACGACGACGACGATGATGACAGACGACGACGACGACGACGATGATGATGGAATCTCCCCGTCGATCCGACGAATTAAATAGGCATTCTGGTCCTCTCTTGCATGATGTGGCGCTTCATGTGGGACACAAGACTGATACTGGTAGGCACATGTTTTTTCTACAAGTGCTGCACGGAAAACAGTCTTGCGGCCTTATCAGGGAATATGGCTGCTACAAATACGCAGACACACACAAGGATGACATACAAGTTTTCTATTAAGAAAAAAAAAATAGATGGCGGTCGTGGTGGTAGGTGTTGACGTTTACAGGAAGCGGAAAGGAGAGGAGAGGAGAAAGTGGAGAGAAGAAGAAGAAGAGTGAGATTAAAAAGTAAAACAAAAAAAACCGGAGCGAGCCACGTGCTCTCTTGATTGTCTGCTGGAGGTCCCGCTAACAATCGCCAATGTTGACTTTTCTCATACTTGTATGACAGTCAACTCTACTCTCTTCCTGCATTTATCTCGGCCCTGTTCCACTCCATGTTTTTCCCTTTCCCTCTTCACCGGGTCAAGGTCGCCACTTCCTCTGTCACAAGCTTTTGAATTATCTCTCGCGGCGGAATTTGCACATGTGATAAAACGGGTGATTGGGAGCAAAAGGGGCGCTGTAAATATTCAAGCAGTCATGGTTTTCGTGTGGGGTTTAAGGTAAAAAAAAAAGAAGCATGGTGTTTGCTTGGTTAAAAAAACTTAATGTGCAGGAATAATTGTTCCCTGATGTCTGCCCAAATGAACTTGGGTGCGTCTACGGATTGCAAAAGACATGGTTTTTTTGTTTTTTTGTTTTTTTGTAATTGTGTTTAGGATATATGAAGACGACGTCAAGACATTTTTAAGTCATAGTTTGTGTCATAATTTGAAGCCCAGCTTACAAAGGTTAAGGAGTTATGGAGGGAAGAGAGGGCTCGTGGATCATGGCGTGTTGTTGTTGGATATAAATGGTTAATGGCTGACAGGTTTAGCGTGGGATGTTAACGTTGATTCTCGTTTGTCAACAAGTTTTAATGCAGTGATAAAAACCGACATAATTAAAGATTTGTTTTTGTGTTTTTCTCTTTCTTTTCTTTTTTTTTTTTTTTTTTTTTTTTTGTCTTTTATGATTTTTTTCTTTTGGGGGAAGGATGGGAGGTGTCAGAGAAGGGGTGGTTGTGGTTGGTTTCAGTGAGTGCGTTATTTTGACAGTCTTGTGTTGTGTGTGTGTGTGGTGGGGGGGGGGGGGTCTTTTTCTGTATTCTTTTAGTTACTAATCTATCTATTAGGATTTCTTCCTATATAAAAAAAAAAAAAGGATTTCTGTTTGCTTGGGTTGTCATCTTAACTTCTTCTACTCCTCTTCTTCCTCTTCCTCCTTCTCCACCTCCAATCTTGTCATTGAGATTAAGGATATAGCAAGCACACACACACACACACACACACACACACACTTCTCTCTCTCTCTCTCTCTCTCTCGCGTGCACACACACACACACACACACACACTCTCTCGCGTGCACACACACACACACACACACACACACACACACACTCACTCGCACACACACACACGCACACACTCGCACACACACACGCACGCACACACACTCACACATGCAGGCACACATACTCACACACATGTGTAACATGTACGCGCACTCACGCTCAAGCACATGGGCAAATAACGCTATAATAATAATAATAAAAAAAATAAAAAAACAACAAACACAACAACATTACGACAATCTTAATGCTGCTCATAGCGTCGGCGATCAAGGTCCTCTGAATGAATCAGTCTTTTGTTACTGCAAGTATATCTCCCACCCTCTATGTCCTCATCCACTATGCAAAACTAATATTTTCTCCCTTAGTCTGTCTGGTGTTCTTTTCCTTCTAGCTTTTCTTTTGTGACTATGTCCTCAAATTTCTCTTGCCTCCTAAAATTTAGTCCTGATATGATTCTAGTAGTCGGCTGGGGTATAAGCAATATGAACTGAACTGAACCTCTTAAAATGTCCTACAAATGTTGCTTGTATTTCCTAAACTTCTTCATTAATGTTCTGTTTTGAGTTTGCTTTTTTTCAAGACTGTCTCCTTTGTTTTCTTTGCTGTCCATGGTACTCTTAACATCCTTCTTAGAAACTACATTTCAGCCGCCTCAGTCTTGTTCTGACTTTGCGTGTTGATTGTTCAGACTTCGCATCCGTACAACAACGAGTGTATGTATGTATGCAAAAGTAAAAGGGAGAGAGAGAGAGAGACAGAGTGACAACCAGACAAATAGGCTGAAAGAAAAACATACAATCAAGCAGACAAACAGGCAGACAAAGAGACAGACAGAGACAGAGGGGAGCAGACAGGGTTAGGACAACCATAATCAATTTCCGGTGTTCCGCATGCAGTCTTGTTTTCAATTTATCTTACTGTGCCTTTAAAGACAATTGACGCTTAAAAGAAGTTCACAAAATTCGACCTAAAACGTGACAGGAAAAAAACACGCCCACAAAAGGGTGGGGGAAAAACTGATAATCC
>CM060307.1:34437797-34440297 GCA_030674185.1 Monoplex corrugatus | reverse complement strand
AATTCGTTAAAGTGGGAGGAAAACACAAAACTAATCATTAAAAAATCACAGCAGCGTCTCTATTTCCTTCGTCAGCTTAAAAAGTTTGGGGTTAGCCAGTCTGTCTTGATTCAGTTTTACCGAGCAGTGATAGAAAGTGTTTTAACTTTCTCTATCACAGTCTGGTATGGTACCTGTACAACAACTGAGAAAGATGGCTTAAACAGAATTGTAAGCACTGCCTCCAAGATCATCGGCATTACTCTTCCTTCCATCGAATCCATCTAAGAAAAAAGAACTGAGAAGAAGGTTAAATCTATCATAGCTGACAAAGATCACCCAGCAAAAAGCCTGTTCACTCCGCTTCCTTCAGGAAAGCGCTTTCGTTCCATGAAAGCCAGAACGTCTCGCTTTAAAGATAGTTTTTATGTAAGGGCTGCCCGTCACCCTGTTTCCTTGTAGACCTCTTTTTGTTGTGTGTATCTGCTAGACTTACAGCCGTACATCATCACACTTTTTTTTTCATTTTTTTTTTTTTCTGATGTGTTAATGATTTGAATCATACATTCGTGTTTATCGGTAGTCACAAGTTTTTTTCTCTTATTCTGTGATGATCCTATTCTTAACCAAATTTATTAGAGCTATTTATTTTACTTTTGTACTCTAATCCTCAGTCTGCGTACTCGAAGGAGGGCTTATGGAAATTCGGTGATAGTTTCTAGAAGGATTTTTATGTCTTTTATCTGTTCGTGATCACTGTTAATTGATAAACTGTTTTAACTCCCCAGGCTTGGATTATACTGTTTTTGTGTGTGTTTTTTTAACTTGCGTCAGAATGTACTCTTACTAAATATTTTGTTATGTATCAGAGCTTCTTCGCCTGTCTTTGGTTTTTTAGTCTTGCGCATGTGAGGAGGGGGAGTGAATGTAAGAGAATAATTTTTACCTTATGTTGTTTAAGTCCCGTGTGCGTGTGTGCGTGTGTATGTATGTGTGTGGGGGGGGGCTGTATGTGTGTGTGTGCATGAGTGCGTGTGTGTGGGGGGGGTGTATGTGTGTGTGCTTGAGTGCGTGTGTGGGTGTGGGTGTACGGCTGCATTTTCCCAGCCATTCTGACAGCCTCCAGTTACTACAATCATGTACCTTTCTGCCAGCCGGCATCGCCTGCGAGTACTATTTTTAGCCAGGCAGGTTTGACCAGAGTCCTTCACTCTACAGCAGTGCTTTGTAACTGCTGCGATCTTTCGGGAGGGACTGAGTGTAGGAAGTGACTGATACTGGCACAGAGTAGGCCTATCGAATCTAGGTCAATCTGTAAGTCTATACTCCACAGGATGGGCGAGGGTGGCGTGGACAGTGGAAGGAGAAGGACAGATGCGCGCTGTTAATTAGCTGGCAGGGCAGAACCAACGATTAGTGGATATGGGCGCCTTGGCGTGAGAGTGTGTGTGTGTTGTGTGCGTGTGTTTCTTCGATTCCGTGGATGACCCACGTATTTGTCTTTTATGATGTTGTATATTGTAATTGTTGTGAGGCGTGAGTGTGATTGTATGTATAGCCAAAATATTTTCCTTGTGTCTATGCACTGGGCTGAAATAAAATCTTGTTATCTTGTTCGTTTATCTTTCTTCTTCTTCTTCTTCTCTTCTCTTCTTCTCTCTTCTTCTTCTCTTCTTCTCTTCGTTCTCTTCTTTCTTCTTCTTCTTCTTCGCATTCTTCTTCTTTCGATTCTTCTTCGTTCTTCTTTCTTCGCATTTCTTCTCTCGTTCTTCTTCGCATTCTCTCTTCTCTTCTTCGCATTCTTCTTCTTCTTCGCATTCTTCTTCTTCTTCCATTCTTCTTCTTCTTCCTTCTCTTCCTTCTTCTTCTTGCATTCTTCTTCTTCTTCTTCTTCATCTTTTTCTTCTTCTTCTTCTTCTTCTTCTTCTTCTTCTTCTTCTTCGCATTCTTTCTTCTTCTTCTTCTTCTTCTTCTTCTTTCGCTTCTTCTTCTTCTTCTTCTTCTTCTTCTTCTTCTTCTTCCTTCTTCTTCTTCATTCTTCCTTCTTCTTCTTCGCTTCTTCTTCTTTCTTCTTCTTCTTCTTCTTCTTCTTCTTCTTCTTCTTCTTCTTCTTCTTCTTCTTCTTCTCTTCTTCTTCTTCTTCTCTTCGCATTTTCTCTTCTTCGCATTCTTCTTCTTCTTCTTCTTCGCATTCTTCTTCGCATTCTTCTTCTTCTTCTTCTTCTTCTTCTTCTTTCTTCTTCTCTTCTTCGCATTCTCTTCTTCGTTCTTCTTCCTTCTTCTTCTTCTTCTTCTTCTTCTTCTTATTATTTATTATTATTATTATTTTTCATTTTATTTTCTTATTCTTCTATTTTTTTTTTTCTTATTCTTCTTCTTCATTCTTCATTCTTCGCATTCTTCTTCTTCTTCTTCCTTCTTCTTCTTCTTCTTCTTCCTTCTTCGCATTCTTCGCATTCTTCGCATTCTTCTTCTTCTTCTTCTTCTTTCTTCTTCTTCTTCTTCGCATTCTTCTTCGCAT
>CM060307.1:34427797-34430297 GCA_030674185.1 Monoplex corrugatus | reverse complement strand
GTGTGTTGTGTCTGTGTGTGTGTGTGTCTGTGTGTCTATGTCTGTGTGTCTGTGTTTGTGTACTTGATTGTGCGTGCCCAAACACGTGACAGAGAGTGCTTGCGCGTGCGTGCGCATGAAGGAGACAGAGTAAGGTTGGGTGGATGGATTGTCAAAATATATTAGACATTTTATGAGCACATAGTTAATGCAATCTTTTTTTAACAACAATAGCCTCCAAGACACCTATGCCCTGACCTGAACTGTCCAGAATCAGAACCAGAACCACTTTTAAGTAAAATTGAAGCAGCACCAAGCAGTTGGAAACAAGAAAAATCCCCAGGAAATGACAAAGTTCCAGGAAAATTGTGAAAAAGTGCCGGACCGGAAAAGAAGGCCTAAAAGCTACGCACCATCTTTGTTGTAAAATCTAAAATATTCATCAGTGGAAATTTCAGGAATTTGTGATGTTTGATAAGAATGGCAATGTCAAAGATTGTAACAACTACAGAAGCATTGTCCTAATCAACCATGCCAGTAAGATTTTGCACATAATTATTCCCAACAGATTGAAGTCCAAGATAGAAGAAGAACTATCTGACTGCCAGGCAGGCTACAGATCCAACAGAGGCAAAACTGATATGTTATTTGTGTCACAAATACTCACTGAGAAAATAAAAAGCACTGATGAAGAAGCTTTTGTCACCTTCATAGACTATAGCAAAGCATTTGATAGCGTCATTCATCTCCACCTATTCAACGCAATGGTCAAAATGTGCTTTCCTAAATATCTCATTTCATTACTTGCCTCATTATATAAAGATCAAAACGCTACAGTCAGATGGAACAGTCAGAAAGGTGAATTTTTCAACATCCACAGGGGAGTTAGACTAGGTTGTATCCTTTCTCCCTATTTCTTTAACATCTATACGGAACACGTCATGAGAGATGCTGATATAGAAGGCATTAGTATAAAGATAGGAGGAGAAAAAACTTACAAACCTGGGCTATGCCGATGATATTGCACTGTTAGCAGACAACATCACCAGCATGAAAAGAATTCTATACAGGGTGGATGCAGGGGGCGAAAAGGCTGGCCTAAAATTGAACGCCAAGAAAACAAAAGTGCTACATATTGAAGGCAAAGACACTGAAAACAGTTCATACATCTTGATTGATAAAGTTCGTTTAGAAACTGTCAAATATTTTGAATATCTTGTTTCTGTAGAAACTGATGATGCGACCGGCTCTAAAGACATCAAAATAAGACTTGGAACGGCAAAGCAAAAAATGGTCCAACTGAACAATATCTGGAAAGACAGAGGAATACCAAGTGGTTTGAAATTTAAACTTTTAAAATATTAGATCAGGCCAATTACTAGCAGACATCAACAAGAGAAGACTAAAATACATAGACCATGTGTCACGTAGCAAGAACACAGACCTCATGGCAACCATCTTTCAAGGAAAAACAAAGACACAAAGGAAGTAAGGCAGACCTCCAATCTCATGCACCGAGAACAAAACCAACATCAAAGGTTGAAATATTCAAGTTTTCCACAAAAGTCAAGACAGAGCCGTTGGATGGGAGTAGCGGTGTCAAAGAGTGCAGTGGCCAACACTGAACATGGTGACGCCGACAAGTGAAGTGAGGTGAGGTAATGCAACAACGATAATGACTAACATGATGACGAATTTAGAACATGCCACTTAAAGATTTTGTTTAAGAGCAAGTAACATCTGATTCATCCAACGTGTACGTTAAATGTTTTTGATGCTTTGACTGGCAACACTGCTACTTGTTGCTGCATACTTGCTGTCACAGTAATTATAAATGAGTATTTAGGGTATATTAGAGAGGGATTTACTGCACTCAGATGATCCCATATAAGCTTCACTCAATCTGTTGTCTGTTATCTGGAAGACTCTTTGAGCCTGCACAAAACCTTACGTTCTGACTTCGTCTTGAAATACTGAGAGGTTCAGGAGTAAAAAAAAACCCTATAAAATACTATGCTAACGCCACTAGAATGATTGTAGCATTAATAGGGTGGAGAAAATGCTAGTTTTTTTGTTGATTTTGTTTTTGTTTTGTTTTGTTTTTCTTTTATTTGTTTGCTTGTTTGTTTGTTTGATTGTTTGTTTGTTTGTTTGTTTGTTTTTGTTTGTTTGTTTGTTTTGTTTTGTTCAGTTTTTGCTTTACACTGAACAGATGTCAATTCACAATGTAGAAACGAAAAATGATATCAATTCATAGACATAAGAGGAATATTTATGATTTTTTTTATCAAGTGTATGTATGTTGTAGAGGGTATACGTCAAATTTTAAACTGCATTAATGTATTGACATGTATTGACAAGACAGTCCCTATTCTCACTTTTTTCTATGTGCAGTAACCAAGATTTTACATGGACAACTTGCGCTGTACACATGGAGTTATGATTGTCATAATCATTAAAATGGAATCCATGAATCACAAATTTTCAGGCAATCGGCCATTTGTCGAGATTGCATAAAACA
>CM060307.1:34415297-34422797 GCA_030674185.1 Monoplex corrugatus | reverse complement strand
TGTGAATCCACTAGGTTCTCTGCTTGTACCTGTAGTTAAACATTTTCTTCTTCTTCTTCTTCTTCTTCTTCTTCTTCTTCTTCTTCTTCTTCTTCTTCTTCTTCTTCTTCTTCTTCTTCTTCTTCTTCTTCTTCTTCTTCTTCTTCTTCTTCTTCTCTCTTCTTCTTCTTCTTTTTCTTCTTCTTCTTCTTCTTCTTCTGCTCCTTCTTCTTCTGCTTCTTTTCGTTTTCTTTTTTGTCCTCTTCTTCTTCTTCTTCTTCTTTTCTTTCTTTCTTTCTGTCTGTCTGTCTGTCTGTCTTCTGTATTTCTTTTTCTTTCTTTCCTTCTCTCTCTCTTTCCGTTTTTCTTTCTTCTTCTTCTCTTTCTCTCTCTCTCTCTCTCTGTTTTTTTTCCCTTTCTTTCTCTCTCTTTCTTTCTTTCTTTCTTCTAATTTTTCTTTCGTCCGCTGTCTGTATGGTCAGGCCACATCTGATGGTCAATATGGCCATTTTTCTTCTGCCTCCCCAGTGCCATGGAACTTGATGGTCTTGCAAAGCTCATGCTGACCACTGATTCAAACTTTGTTCGCGAAACTTGATATTTGTGGCTTCCGATATACCCAGCTGTAGAAGGACACCTGACCCTGTAGATGGCCGGAGAAGCAAAGCACTAGGGAAAAGGCTACAACCCGCCATTCATAAGCGGACACAAAGGAGGTAAGTTACTCATATGACCTTCAGTTAGGATTTCTTCGATGACCTTTTAACGTTTTTTTCCCCTGAATACAGCATTATTGCATCATCTTAATAAGAGAAAGACTATGAGCTGAAGTTAGTGGTGGTGTCACCAGCTGCTGTCATTTGTTCTTTTTGTTTAAAGCCCAGCCGATTGCTTAGAGTCATATCAAGACTACAGCTCGTTTCAGAACATACTGCTTTCACAAGGGAACAAAAGAAAAGAAAATTCAGTTCACAGATCAATGTATTCGCTCACATAATCTAAGGAAATGCCCCTGGCGTTGACCACTCTATCCAATTTATCACACAGGGGGTTTGGAAAAACATACCAGAATACAATTTTAAACACAACTAAGGACACTAACATATCTACAAAAACAGGCATAAATTACCTATAATTGCCTCTTATATCTCATTTCCCTAGAGCCAAAAATGCACATAATACGTGTACCCAATTATCAATCCTCAGAGAGAGTACGTAAGACTTTATCGAACACATACAGATGAATAGACCAGCAAGGCAGAAAATTATAGGAAGAAATGACAGAAAGCAAAGGAACAAGGCAGAACAAAGAGAGTGACAAAAAAGAGGAAATTTCTAGGACATAATTTCCAGAAGGTGGGGATATTATTCATTCTGCGAAAGCCCCCAGCATCCCCACAGGGGATGGGGGATGTCACCACTATATAGGCCACATTGAAACTGAACGACAGAGAGAAGATTAACATGACCACTTGGCGGAAGGAGGACACGCACAATCATAAACGCTACAATTTTGTTTTCTAAATGGTCCATAGGCTCAGTTGGAAGAGCAGCATGTTCAAAAAGCAGGGATTTTGGATTCGACCCTTGGGCGAGCCACAGTTCCCTTTAAGCCAACGCAGAGGGCTTGTGTGCGGGATTAAGGCTTATGCCATGATCATTCTGAATCTTTTCCATCCCGTAGCATCAGTGGCGTATGGAATTACCTTAAGAAACAAAGAACTGTAAATAATACACTGTTTGATAGCAAAGGAAGTCGACAAACAAAAACTGTAAACTGTGAATTGTTTAATCCTTTATTTCCCGCACCCTATCCACCAACTGCAAAAACTTAACCCTTTGATTCCCTCATCCTACCCACCAGCTTCCTGCAGGAAACTGGTGGTTAGGGTGAGGGAATCAAAGTATTCAGATTTTCCTAAGCTAACATGGTTGACAATGCAGGATGCTGGTGGACAGGGTGCGGAAGTCAAACGATGAAGTACAGGCTTATGCCATGATCATTTTGAATTCTCTCCATCACGTGGCATCAGTGGCATTTGGATTTTTATCCCAAACGCAGAGACGTTATCTTAGGAAACAAAAACTGTAAACAGTGAGCTGTTTAATGGTAAAGGAAGTTGAGTAACAAACACTGTAAACAGTGAGCTGTTTAATGGTAAAGGAAGTTGAGTAACAAAAACTGTAAACAGTGAGCTGTTTAATGGTAAAGGAAGTTGAGAAACAAAAACTGTAAACAGTGAGCTGTTTAATAACAAAGGAAGTTGAGAAACAAAAACTGTAAACAGTGAGCTGTTTAATGGTAAAGGAAGTTGAGTAACAAACACTGTAAACAGTAAACTGTTTAACAGTAAAAAAAAAGTTGAGAAACAAAAACTGTAAACAGTGAACTGTTTAATAGCAAAGGGAATTGAGAAACAAAAATTGTAATCAATGAACTGTTTAATACCAAAGGACGTTGAAACTGTAAGCAGTGAACTGTTTAATAATAAAGGAAGTTGAGAAACAAAAACTGTAAACAGTGAACTGTTTAATAGTAAAGGAAGTTGAGAAACAAAAACTGTAAGCAGTGAATTGTTTAACAGCAAAGAAAGTTGAGAAACAAAAACTGTAAACACTGAACTGTTTAATATCAAAAGACGTTGAGAAACAAAAACTGTAAACACTGAACTGCTTGATAGTAGAGGAAGTTGAGAAACAAAAAACTGTAAACAGTGAACTGTTTAATAGTAAAGGAAGTTGAAAAATGTGAACTGTTTCACCGTAAAGGAAGTTGAGAAACAAAAACTGTAAAGTATGAACTGTTTAATAGCAGAGGAAGTTGGGAAACAAAAACTGTAAACAGTGAACCATTTGATAAGAATGGAAGTTGAGAAGCAAAAACTGTTAACAGTAATTTGTTTAATAGCAACACAAAAAAAGAAAAAAAAGCATGATAGATTGAAGAGGTTGATGAGAGAGAGAGAGGGAAAAAAAACAGAATACAATGAAAGCGAACACAGAACAGACGCTGCGCAGAGGAAGTTGCCAGATAAGACTTGTGCGTGGACAGAAACGCGAAAAGGTGGGCGGGTGCAGACAGGTGCCCTAATTTGAACTGTCATTTTCAAGGTTTCATACCGACTAACAAGCAGAAAGACGCAATTATAACTACTATCACCGTCATTCAAGACATGATGACAGAGAGAGAAAGAGGGAGAGAGAAGAGAAAGAGAGAGAGAGAGAAGCTCATTGCTGGCATAGTCACGTCACAGTACTACTATTGTCTGATTTAAAACAGTGGAGAAAAGACAGAGTGGAAAGTTGGAGCAAACAGACGAAGTGATGTTTCATTCAGCTTAATGTAGTCCTTGAGAAAGGCATGGCGTAGGTGGTGGTGGAAGAGGATGGCTGAAGAGACAGAAGGGTATATGGGGGGGGGGGGGGGGTGGCGGCTTGAGGAAAGCCTCAGATGGTTTACTTCTTTGCCTATCGGTCTTCACGAGAGAGAGGGTGAGACTAATATCTAACAGCTAACGAGAAAAGGATGAAGCACATGCAATGGGCAAAGTCAGCTGTATAAACACTACTGTAAGTTGTATAACACATCATAAACGTAACCTGCACGTGCGACAGACAGTACAACAGGTTATGTACTGAGAAAGTGTAAGAGAACCAATCAGGGACACACGCACACACACACACACACGTGCGCGTGTGTGTGTGGTGTATAGAGAGAGGAGGGGAAGGAAGGAGAAGGAGAGAGAGTGAGAGGGAGAGACAGTGAGAAAGAGAGAATGAGAGAGAGAGAGAAACAGACAGACAGACAGACAGACAGAGACAGAGACAAAGGCAGAGACAGAAACAGAGACAGAGAGGATAATTATTCAGTACAATGTGATAGCATGCAAACGTGTTGCAGTATGTTTTTTTGTAGTGGACGTATTCAAATCTGCATGAAAATGTAAAACTGTTGCCCTTACGCTCTTAAGCGAATAAATCTTCACTGTGCAGTGTGTGACTTAACCTTTAAAGCATCTGCCTAGGACGGGAGATATTCGGGTTCGAATCTCAGATCGGACAAGGATTCCCCTCCCCCTCCTACCTCCCCCTCCTAACACCTCCCATTAGATCTCAAATGGTGATTTAGACACTAGTCCTTCGGACGAGACGATAAACCAAAGTCTGATGTGCGGTATGCACTTAGCGCACATCAACCTTTGACTCCCGCACCCTATCCACCAACTGCCAAAAACTTAACTCTTTGACTCCCTTACCGTATCCACCAATTGCAAAAACTAAAACTCTTTGACTCACTCACCCTATCCACCAGCTTCCTGTAGGAAGCAGGTGGATGGGGTGAGGGAATCAAAGGGTTAAGTTTTTGCTTTGCTAGTACGGTTGACAAAGCTGGACTCTGGGTGGACAGGGAGTGGGAGTCAAAGGGTTAAAGATCCCACGGCAGCGAAGGAACTGTTCCTGGTAAACTTCTGTTTTCAATAATCCCCTTTCACAGGGTAAACAGACGCAGTCAATGGATGGCGGATGCACTGCAGCGCTCTCCGAGGGGAAGGGAGAATAGGTATGGAGAGCAGCCCACGTTCCACGTATTAAATCCATTGTGACAAAAATGAACCCCCCCACACAAAAAGACCTGTCCAAAAGGTGAACGTGTGGGTGGGGAACGGAATGGCAGGAATCCAAGAACCGTGTACAACATTAATTCACTACTTCTGAATAAACAACCTGTGTTCACGAAAAGTAATTAATGTCTTTTTCTTTTTAGCCAATACCACTTGGCTTTGAATGTAACTGCCGTAATGCATATGATTATCGGTTATCTTTCAACAGAACGGAACGTTCATGGCAAAAAGCATAAAAAGTTAGGGGGATGGGGAAAGGTTGTTCTCGGCCAACAATGTCCCACCAGCCACAGCTCATCTCCAAGCTTTGTTCGCAAGCGCTGTTCGTATAATTATGACCACGGGCCTTACCAGACATGGATGAGTTCCGATGTATTGTAGTCTCCCCCCGAACCGGCCCAAGATTTATGGCATCTTGCGCTGTATTCTCTCCTGTGTTGGGAGTCAGTGGAGTGTGTGAAAGAGGTGTCCCGTGACCACGGCACGCCATGCAGACCCCGAACCAGAGGAGGAGCATGGTGAGTGTTTTGACCTCTCTGATCCCCTCGTCCGGGAGATGAACGATTTCTGTCAAACGTTGCCGCATCTGGCAAAGGAGAGAACGTTTTGCCGTGGTCTAGTTTTGATGGTTACCAAACGCTGCTGTCGTTTTCTAATCTCCCTTGAAGAGAGAGAGAGAGAGAGAGCGACAGACAGACAGACAGAGACACAGAGAGAGAAAAGAGAGAGACAGAGACAGACAGAGATAGACAGACAGACAGACGGTTAGACAGACAGACGGATAGACAGACAGAGGGAGAGAGAGAGAAAGAGCCACAGAGAGAGAGAGAGAGAAACTCGGAAACTCAGAAACTCGGAATTTTAATGAATTTAGGTGGTGGCCTAGTTTTGATGGTTACCAAAACACAGCTTTTGTTTTCTAATCTCCCTTGAAGAGAGACAGACAGACAGACAGACAGACAAACACACAGACACACAGACACACAAACGCACTGACAGAGACAGAGAGACAGAGAGGGAGGGAGAGACAGACAGACAGACAGACAGAGACACAGAGACAGACAGACAGACAGAGAGGGAGACAGACAGACAGAGACACAGAGAGGGAGAGAGATAGACAGGCAGAGACAGACAGACAGACAGAGACAGAGACAAGACAGAGAGAAAACTGGGAAACTCGCATTTTAATGAATTTAAGCCAACAGCTCCTTCATGGGGAAATCATAGAGACACATTCTGTTCAACATACAATTAATTGACACACTTCATTGTATAAACATGGGAATATTCGTGCACTACTAATGAAGAGAGAGAGAGAGAGAGAGAGGAGAGAGAGAGAGAGAGAGAGAGAGAGAGTTAGTTTTATCATTCTTTTTTTTAATTTTGACCATTTATGTGCATGACAGCTGTATTTAAATGACTATTGATATGCTGTTTTAAAGCGTGTCCATTGAAAAGAAAGTAAAAAAAAAAAATAATGTGGGGAAACAATAATAGGATAGAGGCCTCACACACAAAAGAAAAGTAAAGAAAAAAAGTGGAGAAAATAGGAGATTCGAGGCAAAACAAAAAGAGGGAGTCATATATGTAATTTGAAATCGGAATGAAGAAGTCAGAAAACAACTCATCAGCTGTAAGATCCCACGTTAAAACTGTGAGACATTAACTGGTTGCAATAACAAGTTGACATCACAGTTTACTTGCAACTAAAGTGACTGCCATCGTTCAAGCTAATTGGAATCAGAAAAACACAAACTAGAATCAGAACACACATTCAATATAACAAAACAAGACAGGCGCCTTTGTCAAGCCTACATGCAAAGACAACACACAAAACAAAGGCGTGATATTTACAAGGAAAAAAAAAAGACTTTCTTGGTGTGTCGTTCATTACGGTTCGTTTAATGACTTCAACAGCTGATCATTTCATGTTTACATCATCATCACCATCGTCGTTTTCATCATCATCGTCGATCCTTCTCGTCTTCGTCGTCGTCGTCCGTTCATCATCATCATCATCATCAGTGGGAATGGCAATATATGTGTGCATGTCCTTGTCTGCCTGTCTATCTGTTTTTCAATCCTCTATGAGCAAACAGTGTCAATTTTTAGCGGTCTGTCTATGAACAGACTATATCAACAAGTATTTCTCATATGGATTTTCACCAGAATGTCCGCTTTGGCGACTTTCCAATACATTAGACGTCTTGCGCAACACGTCACTATGTTGAAGAGTCATCAATGCGCAAATTTAATTGAGAATGACTATTCTTCTTCCATGATCATGATATATAGAACTGATACTGTCGTACGGTTGTGAGGTGTGTACAGTCAACACGCAAAGTCAGAACAAAATTGAGGCAACTGAAACGTGGTTTCTAACAAGAATGTTGACAGTTCCATGGACAGTAAAGAAAACGAACGAGACAGTCTTGAAGGAGGCAGACACAAGTAGATCATTAACAAAGAAGATTAGGAAAAGACAGCAACATTTATAGGACATTTTATGAGGAAAGGGGAATTAGAGCACCTGGTCACAGCGGGAAAGTTGGAGGGAAAGAGAACACAAAGTAGACGTAGGGAGAAAATATTGGATAGAGAGGGTGGGAGATGTACCTGCAGCAACAGGGGATAGATTTGTGTGGTAGGGCCAAGATCGCCAATGCCATGTGGCAGGGCACATGACGATGATTCTTCTTCTTCCAGATATGTCTAAATGGACATGGACCATATTCGAGTTTTGATTATAAGCGAACGCAAAAGACTTTTTAACTGATATGAATGGAGACTGTTAATATGGTGTGACTGTCGTTGTATTTTCAAAAGTTAAAGTAAAGACTGTCCCATAAACATATTGTTATGGGGCATAAGTGGTAGAGACCTCAACTTCTCTTTGGCG
>CM060307.1:34395297-34400297 GCA_030674185.1 Monoplex corrugatus | reverse complement strand
AAGGTTCCAATGTTCTGCGTAAACCATATTGGTACTGAAGAGGTGTTGTTTCCCACAAAATACTAGACTGGAGAGCAATAGACAGAGGGATAAAATGAAGAGAACATCCGAGAAGAGAAGAAGAAGAGGAGAATTCATTATTACAAAGGCAAACCGGCAGGTAAATAAAGACAGAGACATAATGAGACTGGAGTCCACGTTGACATCCACGTTTTGGCATTTTCAGGCAAAATTTGAAAATGTAGTGTAAAAAAGTCAGTTCCAACGTACAGGAAGAAATGAATCGAAATTGATTTTTGTTTTGTTGCGCTCGCTTATTGACGAACGATGTGTGAGAAACTCATGGGGAAAAAATCAGCCCTTTGACTCTATCTACCAACTGCAAAAACTTAACTCTTTGATTCCCTCACCCTGTCCACCAACTGCAAAAACTTAACCCTTTGTCTTCCTCAGCCTGTCCACAAGCTTCCTGCAGGAAGCTGGTGGATAGGGTGAGAGAGTCAAAGGGTTATGTTTTTGCTTTGCTAGCAGGGTTGGCAATGCAGGATGCTGGTGGACAGGGTGCGGGAATCAAAGAGTTAAATGCATGTCTCTAAGCTTAACCACCATTATAGATTATGTGGAGTGTAGCTGACCAACTCGAATTTCGATTTAGGTCAGGAGAGTTACTGCCCTAATGTTGTTGAGAAAATTGGACTCAACGGTACAATATCTTATAGTTTTGCCATAGATTTGGGCCATTTCTTTAAACGAAGACCACCAACAAAAAAAGAAAAAAAAAGAAAAGAAAGAAACATCTGTACTGAGCGTCCTTTCACCACATCCAGCTTACTAGGCAAAACTGAACAATATTTCCCCCCTTTATCATTCCTACCATAACCCTGTTAAACCTTGTTTTTTCCGCTCCTTACTGTTACTTAGAGCCTTCCCGCCTTCTCCCCCTCTCTCCCTCCTGTTTCCACCACCCCTACCTCCACCCCCATCGTTACTTCATAGCCTGACCCCCTCCCCCACCCCCTTTCCCTAGATCAGGCAGGTTAAAGATGGACGCTCGCACAAGTCGGGCCTTGTTCTGCGGGATGTTTTCCTCGCCATTTTCAAAGCCGTGTCTGTTGCATTTCTGTCAGAGGAGTGACGTCCCTTTTAGGAGCTCTTCACCCGCGCGCTGGCGCTGACAAGTTTGGCTGCGCCCTGAGTAATGAGTTATGTATATGTGGCCCTCTCCTGGTATACGTGACTAGAAAAAAGAAAAACAAAAAGACAGAAAATAAGTAAGAAAGAAACAATTACAAAAGAATGTTTAAACATCAGACAAAAAAAGAAAGAATGAAATATATTACAAACAAATAACTAAAAAAAACAGAGAAAGCAGGAAATGAAAATAGAAAGAAAGCAAGAAAAGATACAAAGCAAAAACCACCACCAACACAACAACAATAACAGCAACAACAACTAAGCCAAAAACAAAAACAAAACGGAGCCAAACGGAAAACACAAATGAAAAAATCAATATTTATTGCTAAACTATGCAAACATTTTCTCTATTTGATTTGCCCAAGTACATTTTGTTTCCTTGCCCTGGAAATAGATTAATGCCTTTCTGAATCTCAGAATAGCACTCGTTTAAAACGGTTACGCATAGAAATAAAATCTAGTGAAAGAAATATGTCCGCAGTCAGTCGAATATTATGTGCTGATAAGGCATTTCATGTTAGCTTTTCAGGATGTAAAAAAAAAAAAGAAGAAGAAGAATTACCACCTTCTGTCCATTCACACCACTGTTTGTGAAGCTCCTTAAAAAGTGGTACTCAACTTTAAATTACAGAATGCAAAGTCTATGAACAGGAGACCAGATATCATTGCAGGCAAGCACAGACACAGGTATGCAGGTATGCTAACCATTTACTGTCAAGTTAACATGTAATTAAGTTGTAACGAACCTCCGTCACGTGGCATCCGTGGTGTTCCTGCATGTGGAATTTATTCCAAGCACAGATACGTCGTCTTTTGAAACTGAAACTTTAACCGAATCTGGCATCGAATACATATTTGTAAGCTCTCTCTCTCTCTCAAACACATACACACACACACACACACCACACACACACACACACACACACACACACACACCACCCCACACACACACACACACACACACACACATCATAGAGAGAGAGAAATGAAATATGTCCACACACACACGCACGCACAGAGAGAGACAGAAAGAGAGAGAGAGAGAGAGAGAGACAGTACATACACAGAAACACACACACGTACACACACGCGCGCGCCACACACACACAGAGCAGACATGCAGAAACACACATACACACACACACACACACACACACACACACACACACACACACACACACACACACACACACACACACACACACACACACACACACGAACAAACGTACCAAAAATCAATCAGTTGTGAAAAAAACATTGAACTAAAGAAGAGAAATTTATACACATACGTGCGCACATGCAAACCCATTCGACCTGCACAGCTTAATCTGACGAAATTTCCCTTTCAGTCCTCAGAGAGGGAATTCCAAAGGAAAACAAAAACAAAATACAATTGAAAAAAGAAAAGAAAAAGTTTCAAACTAATCAGAAAGGTCTAATGGCAATGTTCTCAGTGACCACTTTTTAGTGTCATGTTGATGCCATTTTCTTCTGTTTCATTTCAATTTATTCCTGTTTCGTTCTATTTAACGTTCGTAGGATATCATTCCCACGTGACATCAAAAGAACGTACAAAATTTGTAGGGCTGTTTGCTTGATCGTTCGTTTGTTCGTTCGTTCAATCGTTTCTTTCTTTCTTTCTTTCTTTCTTTCTTTCTTTTTTCTTTCTTTCTTTCTTCTCTCTCTCTCTTTCTTTCTCTCTTTGTTTGATTTGTTTATTTGTTTGTTTGTTTGTTTGTTTGTTTGTTTGTTTGTTTGCTTGTGTGTTTGTTTGTTTCTTTCTTTCTTTCTTTCTTTCTTTGTTCGTTTTGTTTGTTTGTTTTGTATGTTTGCTTGTAGCTTGCATGCTTGTTTGCTTGCTTGCTTGCTTGCTTGATTAATTGATTGATTGATTGATAGGTTCCTTTCTTTCTGTCTGTCTTTTACTTATATAGTTTATGTAGTCAAGTGGATAAAGCATCAGCCTAGGAAGCTGAAAACATCAGGTTTGATCCACAATCGGACAGACAGTTGAATCGTTTGTTTGTTCGTTTGTTTGTTTGTTTGTTTGCTTGCTTTGTTTGTTTGTTTGTTTGTTCGTTCGTCCATTCGTTAGTTTGTTTGTGTGTGTGAGTGTTTGTTTGTTTATTTGTTTGTTTGTTCTTTTGTTTGTTTGTTTGTTTTGTTCGTTCATTTGTTTTTCGTGACTAACAACTCATCCCTAGGATCACTTAGCACTGGCAACCGTGTCTATTACATGTATCTTATCACTGGCACCGGTTGACAGCCAGCGCTGAGCCATGCAAAAATTAATACATACCACTTTATGTGTATGCCTTCCGTTTTAGAAACATCACAAACTTGTTCATAAAGAATAACTTTTTCTAAAAAAAAAAAAAAAAGAAAAAAAAACTTCCTTTAGTTCACGTTAAAACGTAATAGGACTGTCTACCGAAATGATGAAATGGCTTTGAACAATTTGTTGGGGGTGCAAAAAAATGTATCACCGTTCGCTGTAAAAAAAAAACAGACGAAACCAAAAATAGGTCAGAACACGGAGGCCAAATTTTACCAAGGGCTTTTAAATAAGTGACCGTTTAATTTTCACTGTGTACACATTGAAGCCATAAAATGAAACGTTAAGCTTTAGATTTCGTAGTTGTTATTGTGTATGCTGTTTTCAACAAAATATACCGATAGCGCTGAGTATACCTATAGGGCATTAACACCCTTGTCAGTGACTTTATGATGCAAATTTATTTGCAGACTATGCTTGACATCAAGAGATTTATATCGTCTACAGCAGACACCACCCACACTGATATCTACTTCCTTGTCACGTTCCACGCGTACCAGTGGTCTAAATAAAACACACACACAACACACACACACACACACACACACACACACAACACACACACACACACACAAACACACACACACACACACACACAGCAACCACACACGCACGCACCACACACAAACACAAACAATACAGACACATACACATACACGCGCGCGTGCACGCACACACACACGGACATCACACGCACACTCAAACACACAAACAAACACACACACACACACGCGCGCACGCACACACACGCACACACTCAAAAACACACACACATGCACACACACACACACACACACACACACACACACATGCATACAAATAAACTTGTTCACTTGACTTCTAGTTTACAATGGAAAGTACATATTGATGCCTTGTTATACAAAGCGTGAAAAGCTTTAATTTAATAAAAATAATTAGTAAACAGTCATGGGGGCAGGACACTAAAACGTTGTTACATCTTGTTACAGCTTTAGTCAGATCAAAGTTGGCTTATGGCCAAGAGGTCTATTTTTCAGCCCCAAAATGTTATTTGAAAAAACTTCAAAGCTTAGATAGTAAAGCTGTTAAATGTGCTCTTGGGGTACCGGTGTATACAAAAACACAAGAAGATATAAAACAGCCGGCATCCTTCCTTTGGAAGACTGGAGGAAGTTATCAGCTGCTAAATAGTATAGTTAGAGCAAATGCAGTAGCTAACTATGTTGACACGGATCTTAAAATTCGGTCTGACATCCATTTCCCCAAGAGAGCAAGAACAATAAAGGCACAAGAAACAATATCCATTTACACAAATGAGCTCTTCGAAATTTGCAGAGTAGTACCTAAAAAAGTTTCACATTTGTCCTCTACCTCCCTGGGAATTGTCCACTGCTACTTTTGATATCAACTACATTAAAACTGACTTGAGAAAAGATATTAATCCGCACCTGTTGGCAATTGACGTTCTGTCTCATCTGCATGAAAAATATTC
>CM060307.1:34382797-34387797 GCA_030674185.1 Monoplex corrugatus | reverse complement strand
GCGTATATGTAACAGTCAAAAGTCAATATTATCAACAATGTGTGTGAGTGTGTGAAAAATGTTTTAGCGATAGTTTCTCTGGTTTTCCCTGATTTTGTATTTTTACCAAATTAAGATCAAAAGCATAGATCGCTTAGAAGTCGTGAATGCATAAGTCTGGAAGTCAAGACGCTGAGGTCAAGGTCACACGGACCGTCCACACCCCCTCCCCCCAAAAAAGAGAGAGAGAGATAAAGAGAGAGAGAGAAGAGAGAGAAGAGAAGAGAGAGGAAGGAAGAAATGCAGATCAGCATTTTTACACGAACGAATGTGGATAACACTTTGTCAGGAAGTTCCGACAATATTTACATTCTGTTTTAATTGCTGCAGCAGCCTATTGTTTTCCCTTCGCTTTAATTCCGTCATGTTTTATTACAATTGTTGCTTCTGTAAGGTCCCAGTCACTTTGGGAAGTACAAAATCTGGATTTTATTTCTTTTTTTTTTTTTTTTTTTTTTGGTGAAATTTTTTTGTTGTTGTTGCATGAAGAAGGAAGCAGGAAATCGGAAAATTGTTAGAACGACTTGACATGTGAGAGTGTGTGTGTGTGTGTGTGTGCGTGTGGTGTGTGTGTGTGTGTGTGTGTGTGTGTGTGTGTGTGTGTGTGTGTGTGTGTGTGTGTGTGAAAATGGTCAAGCCATTACAAGTAATCTTCTCTTTCATATAAAAAGTGAAAGAAAATTCAACATTTCAATTTTCAGTGTCACAGTGAGCTTAAGGAAGCGTCGGTTGAAATGAAATTGAACATACATCGATGACAATGTTAAAATGGCACAGTATTGAAGACAGATCGGCGGAAGTTCTGAAAGAGTGTTTTCACATTTTCTTCAAAAAGTGCTGATTTAGACACTTTGGGAGGTTCCTGTGACCTTGACCTTGACCTTGACACTTTGTTTTCTAAACGTATGTTTCCTACTCCTTAAATTTCCACGACTTTTTACCAAAATTTGGTACATATTTACCTAGAAACATTTTTTTGTTGTTGTTGAAATCTTTAAAAGGAAACTTCGTACATGCCTGCTTGAACAACGTTTTGTTTTTGTTGCGTCCTTTACTTTCTTCTTTTCCCTTTGAGTCTATGTCTGTAAGTCAGGGGGGTGAGAGGGATGTTATTTGCTACTTTCATTATTATGACTCTACTCTCTTCGTGCATTGCAGAAGATCCAGAACTCTGCTGCTCGTCCTACTTTCAAGGCTAAACGTAATCAGTCATGCAGCTCTATTGATGAAACTACACTGGTTCCTTGTTTCTGAAAGAGTAATGTGCAAGGTAGCTTGCATCTGCCACAATTCTGGCACTGGTACTGGCACTGGCATTGGCACCGCCATTGCTTATCTCTCTGATCTGGTTTCTCTCTACATTCCCTCTGACTATAAAGGAGATTAAATATACTGCAATTTGATGCACATTTACAGTCAACTCGATCGCTGGGTTATGCTTTGATCATATTTTATTTTGTTTACAAAGGTATTTTTATGACTTGAAATGCAACATTAGTTTTGAAATAAAAAAAAACACACAGACCGAAAGGGTATAATAATATCTTAGACAGCTACCATTGGTTGACCTCGACCACGCAAAAGCATAAAGCCAAATAAAAATTGAAACAAAAGGGAAGAAAACAGATAAGGATAAAAAATAAAACGTGATATCGATAAAAAAACGCTCTAACATTTTACCCTAAAGTACATTACCTCCCTTTTCTTCGACAGTTATGTCCTTCTATGCCCTATGGCATCATACTCCGCACTATGAAGAGAATATCTGTAAGCTCAGCATTTTCTTTCTTTTCTTTTTTTTTTTTTTTTGTCAAGTATTCTCCCATAAACACAGGGTCAACCTCGTTAAAAAAATTAAAAAAAAAAAACATTGCACGGGAAAATAGGTAGTTAGTGTCTATTAAAACTCATTTATTTGTGTGACCTAAAACAATATAGGCAAAAAAGAAAAAAGATAGAAATAATTTTCTCCGAATTAATGGATGGTTTGCAACTGAAATATGCACTTGATGACATATCTTGTGTTTGATGATATCCACTACTTAAAAACATGGCCTTGTCCGTTCGATCTGTTTTCTGGGGTATGCTCAAAAGGCTGCACTTTTTTTTTCTTTTTTTATGTCCAATCGTTTTTAGGTTCAGACATGCGTCAGAGTAATGGTACGCACACATACGCACACACAAACACATATATTTACACACACACACACATACACGCACGCACACACGCACGCACACACACACATACATTCACACGCACACACACACATACACTCACACACACAGACATTTCATCATCATCATCATCAGGTGCCCTGCCGCATGACGTTGGCGACCATGGACTTCCAACCATCTCTATCTCTCGTTGCCCACAGCATCTCCCCCACCCTTTTCATCCCCAGCCACTCTGCAAGTCCGTCCAGCATTCTCTCCCTGGGTCTACCTGGTGCTCTCTTTCCCTCCAGCTTTCCCGTTGTGACCAGGTGCTCCAAATCCCCCTTCCTCATAAAATGGCCTATAAATGTTGCTTGTCTTTTCCTAATCTTCCTTATGAGTGATCTATTTGTGTCTGTCTCCATCAAGACTTTCTCGTTTGTTTTCTTTGCTGTCCATGGAACTCTCAACATTCTTCTGAGAAACCACATCTCGGCTGCCTCGATCCTGCTCTGGCTTTGCTTGCTGACTGTCCACGCCTCGCATCCGTATAACATTATTGGTTCTATATAACATTCAAGGACTCTCTTTCTGATGTTAATTGATATGCATTTGTTGGTAAGAATGCTTGTCATCTTCTTGAATGCTGTTTTGGCTTGGCCGATTCTGCCAGCTATTTCCGATGTGCTTCTGCCGTCTGATGAAATGACCGTTCCCAGGTATTTGAACTTATTAACCTGTGTCAAGGTTGTGCCATTTGTTTTTATTTTGCATGAGGGGATTTCATGTTTTTTACTGATCACCATGACCAGTCTTCCTGCTGTTTAGTTCCAACCCCTTACCTTTGCTTTCTGTTTCTAGTATATTCACAAGGTTTTGTAGTCCCTTTCATTTTCTGCAATTAGCACGGTGTCATCTGCGTACCGAATGTTGTTTATCATTTTCCCTCCAACCTTTAATCCAGGGTCTTCTTTTAGGTTTCTCATGATGTTTTCGCTATATAGTGAAAACAGATCTGGTGACAAAACACAACCCTGTCTGACTCCTCTTTTGATGTTTTGAAAAGAGCTTATATTGTTTTCTATTCTCATTGCAGCTGTTTGTTCTCAGTACATATTCCTGATTATTCGTAGATCTTTTCCATCAGACATTTACACACACAAATATATTCACACACACACATTCACACACATATTCACACACACACACATATTCACACATATTCACACACACACACACACATTCACACACATATTTACACACACACACATATTCACACACACACACACACACACACATACACTCACATACACACACATTTACACACACACACACACACACACATACACACGCGCACGCACACACACATGCACACACACACATACACTCACACACACACACACACACACATGCACACACGCACTCACATACACACACATTTACACACACACACACACACACACACGCACACAACACCACACACACACACACACAGCACACACACACACACACACCACACACACTCACACCAACACCCACCACCACATAACTTGCCAGTCGATTTGCAACAACATGGCACTCACACTAACTTAGAAAAAAAAATCAACATTTTATGCCCTCTCAACCCTTTTTAAAAAAAAAAAAACCAAACAAAAAGCAAAGAAAATATAAAGTTCATTGGGAGTTGATTCAAGGGTCGCTGAATTAAGTTCAGAAAGTTTCATTGGCGCCCCTTCACGATAGCGGTAATGATTTATCAAAAATCCTCCATTAGCACTCCAATATTCTGAGCCCAACTCTATTGCGAGGGAAAGATCTTTATAAAGTTAAACGGCATAGAAAAGCATAAGAAAAATAAATAAAATCAGATAGAAAAAAATGTTGCTCGAATCAAAAAAGAAAATTTTTTACACAAAACCAAAAAAAATTCAAAATCTAAAAAAATGAAATCTGATCAAAAGTGAGACACAAGATTAAATCAGATATTTCAGAACTATGTTCTCCACTTTTTGTAGACAAGAATGTTTCAAAACTTGATATGGTAATTACAGCATAAATGCACAAAAAGTAACAATAAGAACATAATCACTTGATGTTCTTTTAACTGTCAATGCGATGCTGAAAATAGACCTTAAAATCTAAATCAAAGTGGCTACAAGCGTCAAAGCAAACATGAACACACAAAACGAAGAAAAAAAAAAGTCTCGAAATTTATACAAAAAGAAATCCCTTAGCCACTGTCTGGTGAATTCTATAATCGTTATTAAATTCCCGTTCTCATTTTCTTTCTTTTTTTTCTTTTTTTTTCTTGTTTTTTTTTTTTTTTTTTGTCTTCTTTTTTTTCTTTCTTTTTGTCTCTTTTTTGCTTTGTTTTGTTTTTGCTAGTTTCGATGGTCCAGATAACGCTATGCCTGAAGTATTGTACATGTATTCAATAGTTGTGTTGTGTTGTGTGTGTGTTGTGACGTGTCTGTGTTGTGACGATGTCGTGTCGTGTTCGGGTTCGTGTGGGTTGTCGGTGTCTGTTGTGTTGTTTGTTTGTGTTTGTTGCGTTGCGTTGTGTTTTGTGTTGTGTGTTGTGTTGTGTTGTGTTGTGTTGTGTGTGTGTTGTGTTGTGTTTGTGTTTGTGTTGTGTTGTGTTTGTGTTGTGTTGTGTTGTTAGAATGAAAGTGATAAAAATGTTTTACGTTTTGGGCCAAGATCTGGACATTCAAAAACAGTGTCTATCTGTTTTTCAACAGGATTACTTAAGCCCATGGTCTGGTTCAATGGGAAGTGGCTAATTCAATATGTTTGAATTTGCATGA
>CM060307.1:34372797-34375297 GCA_030674185.1 Monoplex corrugatus | reverse complement strand
TTACTCTACTTGGTGTGAGGTTAAGGAACAGTGAAAGTGGAGGAGAAGATCGATGGAGTAATTTCAATAAAATGGCAGCTAACTGTATCACATGTATACACACGCACGGATACATACACATAACACACTCACACGGACACCACCACACACACACACACACACACACACACACATACACACACACACACACACACTCACACACAATCACATACACACACACACACAATCAAATACACACTCACACACACACACTCACTCACACACACGTATACACACACACTCACACACACACATACATACACACACAATCACACACACAGACACACTCACACACACACACACACATACACACAAAATCACATACACACTCACACACACTCACACACACACACACATACACACACACACACTCACACACACACACGCACACACACTCACACACACACACACATACATACACACACACACACACGCACACACACACACACACGCACACATTACACACGCACATACACACACACACAAACAAAAACACACACAACACACACATACACTCATTAACTCACTCACACAAATACATACAAACACACACACACACACACTGTCATAGGTTTACCTCAATCAATCCTGTTTGTTGTTTTTTTTTTTGGTATGACCAACCAACCAACAAACAGATAGCACGTGTCGATCTGACACCCCCAACCCATACCCCTCTCACTGGTTTTTACTTTGACATGGATACAGGGAAGGAGGGGATGGAGAGGACTGAGAGTGATGAGGGAGAGAGGTAGGAAAGGAATAAGTGGGGAAGCCTTAATCAGTCGATGCTGGACCCGTTATCTGGCTAATTGCCGATATAAAAGTCTGTTGCTATTTGCAGCAGCCAGTTAACAGCTTTGATTATCAGATTAAAAATTCCATCTATCTCTGTGAGTGTGCCATTAACGGTGTATTACATTCACCCTGCTTTTCCACATGTTTTAATTGCTTAGACCCGCTTTCTTTGTAAAAACAAATCATGTTACTGCTGTCCTTTTTTGGGTGGTAGAGTCTAAACCAATCTGAACATGCTCTGAGTAATTTCTGTGGTATGTGTGTCTGGACTGATGGCTAAGGTCTGAAGATCGGTGGGATCCTTTTGGGCCCAGGGCGTATCAGACCTAATGGAAAAAGTCAAATAGGCTGTATCTGGAATATCACGTCTTATCTCTTTTGCGATTGAAAGAAGACCCTTTGACGTATTGGTGAAACAATGTTGGGAGCTTCTGACTGCTAAGTGTCAGGACTGTAAAAAGAGAAGAGCTGGCAGCTATGGGAGCCGGGGGCTGTGCAGGCTGCCTGGTAGAGAGATGAAGGTCCGTAGTAAGAGAGAGGAGGTTCCGTCATTCTCTCTTGGTCCAGTAGCTGGGCAGAACCTGGCTGGTGTGCGTGGTATGGATATGTCCCGTGGGTTGTCATCTATGTCACCTTGCCTTTCGGCTTGTGAACTAGGGAACTAATGACCAAGTCCAAGTGGGTCAGGCAGTGCATGGACAGCCCACCCTTGTCTGGCGAAATGGCCACCACTGGTGTCAGAAGTTAGGAGGTGAGGCATTGTTGCTCTAGGTCCTATCCAGGCCCTCGTGTGTGTGTGTGTGTGTGTGTGTGTGTGTGTGTGTGTGTGTGTGTGTGTGTGTGTGTGTGTGTGTGTGTGTGTGTGTGTGTGTGTGTGTGTGTGTGTGTGCGTGTGTGTGTTGTTGTTTTGTTTTTGTTTGTTTTTGTTTTTGTTTTTTGATATTTTGAAAACTTTTTCCAAAAGGGCAAAATACAACAAAAGAGAGAAAATCTCTGATTCATTGCTGATACTGTTGGCCAAGAACAAGAGAGACAGGAAGATGCAAAACGAAGATATTTGAAAAAAACACACGTAAGCTCATTGTGATCTCATTTTCGGTAAATTGGGAGAAGTGTTGCAAAGCCAAAATGAGAGGCACAGGGCAGTAGCATAAACTCAGTGGGCCTCACTGGTGCACAATACGTGATCAAAATTTACAGTGGAGCATAGAGAGAACTCAAGCAGTTAGGCGAGCTAACCACTTTCCGCAATGTTGAGACAGAACTCAAGCAGTAAGGCGAGCTGACCACTTTCCACAATGTTGAGACAGAACTCTAGCAGTAAGGCGAGCTGACCACTTTCCACAATGTTGAGACAGAACTCTAGCAGTAAGGCGAGCTGACCACTTTCCACAATGTTGAGACAGAACTCAAGCAGTAAGGCGAGCTAACCACTTTCCACTATGTTGAGAGAGAACTCTAGCAGTAAGGCGAGCTGACCACTTTCCACAATGTTGAGACAGAACTCTAGCAGTAAGGCGAACTGACCACTTTCCACAATGTTGAGACAGAACTCAAGCAGTTAGGCGAACTGACCACTTTCCACAATGTTGAGACAGAACTCTAGCAGTAAGGCGAGCTGACCACTTTCCACAATGTTGAGACAGAACTCAAGCAGTTAGGCGAG
>CM060307.1:34360297-34367797 GCA_030674185.1 Monoplex corrugatus | reverse complement strand
GAATGAAATATTGACCACTTACTTCATGCTACTTTCGTGTCTTTTATGTGTTTTACAAAAATATCATTTCAGAAACGAAAAAAGTGCACAGATCTACTTTTGCGCAAAGACAGCTTTGCAAAAAGACAACAGAGTTTGATTAAAAGAAATTTAACCTCGCCTTCACATATCAAGAAAAACATTTGACGGGATGAACATGACAGAAACAAGCTAAGAAACGTGCTTGAACTGTAAAACTTCAAAGATGAACTTTTAGACATCATCGGAGTCATCTATGCAAACAGCACGAGTGAAGTCCATATTCACAAAGGACTCACTGATCATTCTGAAGTCACTTTGGAATGACACAGGGTTGTGTCTTATCACCTCGATTATTTGCGGTTTATATGGACAAAATCACAGTGGAAGCAAACACAGACAGAGAACATTTAAACTACCTGTTATTTGCAGACAGACAGAGCCTAGCACACGAAAAGAAAGAAAAAACAGAACAGGAACACACAACTAACCAGAACATTATTTGTGAAAACCACAAAATGAAAATTATCATTTAAAAAAAACGACGAGATATGAAGGTAAGCAGAAAATCAACATAATTAGCATCAACAATACTGGCGCCAGACTCAAACAAGTGAGTGAATCTAGATAGCAGACAGTGTCAGTTATCAGCATGCCCTACTCCTCAAACACCCCCGACATCCCATTAAAACAAACGCCAAGTTTCATTTCCTTTCCACTCTGACACACCAGCGCCTCACCTTATCTCAGTTTCAGTTTCAGATTCAGTTTGTCAAAATGACGTCTCCACGCTCGGAATGAATCCCACATGCACTGACGTCACAGGTACCATGTGATGGAGAAGGTCCAAAAATGATCATGGCCCAAACCTTAATTTAAGCCTGCTTATAAACCTATGAGCTGGCCAGGTCCTGAGGTCCCATGTAGCGTATAGAGAAAAAAACGTAGCTCCCCGGTTAAGGTCGAACTAAGACCCCCGCATTATCGGCATGGCGCTTTTACCAACTGAGCTAACGTGATTACTGGATCTTCACCAAGCCCCTAGATCACAAATTTACCACGTGTGAAATACGCTGTTTGCAAAGAACTGTCAGCATAACTAGACCCAACATGACCGAAACATGGAAGATCAGAGAAACGATGGAAATTAGACCATCAACATATTTATCGGCGTAGAATTAAATGGTTTGGTCGATGTAATCTCCTTAGCTGGCTTTAACAAGATTAGACACAATATGGTCTGAAATATCAAAGTCAGAGAAATGGTGGGAATTAGTCTATCTCATATTTCATCACCAGAGAATTCAATGGACTAATCAATGCAACTCTAAGAACTGGTTCAGCAAGCATATAACGAAAAGATATCTGGATTTAAAGCTAGATGCAGAGTAAGGAAGACCTATATCGTTGGTGTAAAAAGATCTAGACATCACACAGTATTTTTTCACAATCCACCTTTCGGCTCTGTCCTAACCATCAGCTCTTTTTTGCCGTGATATCCATAATGTGTACCAGCAGACATAAAACGGAGGAGAAGAAGAAGAAGAAACGTTTACGAAAAATCAACACGTGCCTTTGGTGATCATGGCCCTCCATACAAATCATTGTTTTGTCGCTGCAAGTACATCTTCAACCCTTTTCGTCCCCACCTTACGCTGCAAAACTGTCTCTAATATTTTCTCCCTGAGGAAAGAGTCGCATGTAAGACACAGGAGAAGAGTGGCAGACTGATTCAGACGTTCGCCTACCAAAAACTAAACTCGAGGTTCTAGGGTTCGTTCCCTGTCTTTTCAGTTTGACTGGAAAAATCAAACTGAGCGTCTAGTCCTTCCGAAGAGGACGAAAAACGAGTCAGACCCGTGTGCCTTCTGGCCTGCGCACGCTAAAGATCACAGGACAGTTGAAAATTGTGGAGAGCATTGCATTCGCCAGGCTTCCCTAGTATAAAACATTGGAGAGATAGACTGATTTCCCAGGTCCCTCCCCTTAAAAGACAAATATCCTTCTTACTTTTCTGAAGTTTTAGTTTTAAAAAATGGCTGGCGCTGTACTGCGGTGATTCGCTCGCAAAGGGGAGAGCAGCCTGAATTTCACATGGTAAATCCATTGTGACAAAAGAAATTAATATGACTATGAATACCTGGTGCTCTTTTTTCCCTCCAGCTTTCCTGTTGTGACTAGGTGTTAGAATTTCTCATGCCTCATAGAATGTCCCATTAATATATTACTTGAATTTCTCTTGCCTCATGAAATGTCCCATGAATATATTGCCTGTCTTTTCCTGATTTTCTTCACTAATATTCTTTTTGTGTTTACTTCTCTCAATATTGTCTCGTTTGTTTTCTTTGCTGTCTATGGAACTCTTAACATTTTTCTTATAATCCTCATTTCAGCTGCCTCAGTCTTGTTATGGCTTTATTTGTTGATTGTCCAGGCTTCACATCCGTGCAACAGTAATGGTTCTATATAACACTGAAAAGCTCTTTTCCTGATGTCCATTGACAGGCATTTGTTGGTGAGAACGAGTTTCATTTTCTGGACTGTCGTTTTAGCTTGGCCAATTCTGCTGGATATTTCCATCGTGCATCTGCCGTCTGATGAGATGACTGTTCGTAGATACTTAAAACACAGAATGTAATCATTTTTCCAACTGTTACCTCTTCCCTTATTCAACCCTTCTAGCACTTTAACCAATATTTGTCCCTTTTTTTCGTTTCTCTTATCCTCCCACACTAACTAACACCCACACCGTTATGTCCTCACTTAGTCAATAAATACTTCTTTAAAGCTTGACAAGAATGTGTAATTTACGTTTCTCCCGAAGAAGATGAAATGGGGACATAAGTGCAGTTTTATCTCCGCCTCTGCAGCAAGTTCTTCATTGACAGAACTATAAATATATTTCTGTCTAGTTCCCAGCACTGACCCCTGCACAAAAGCAGAACATCAACAATTAAGGAAAATGAGCGTTTTTTACCGACTACAATTTAGGGGGGGGGGGTCGTTTTTATGTGGAGAGTCACAGGAAGAGTATATCGATCTGCCTCGCAAATGTCTTGGGTGTTCGTTCCTGATTCCATCATACGTTTAACAAGTGATCCACATTTTAGAAAAGAAACAGAAAGGAGCTAAACAAAACAACCCAAAAATGCCTGATTTGTTGGCAGATTTCCAGTGGAACAGAACTGACGGTAACCCAACTGGCGCCTACACAAGTTAAATCACCTGATATTGATTAAGCAGACATTCCTGACGTATCTCCTTTCACTCACCCCATCCCAATTATCAAATGAAAATGGGCTCAGTTGTTGTAGCATGGGGGGCAGGCACAGCCATTTGAAAAAGTTCTGGTTTTCTTTCTCCCCCCTCCCCCCTTTTTTTGTTTGTTTGTTTTGTTTTTTGTTTTTTGTTGGTTCTTTTTTTGTTTTTTTTTAGCTTTCTCCTGTTTCTTTATTTAGACCCATTTCCTTCCCAGTGGAAGTAAATAACACGGCAGAGTTCTGTCTCTTTTCCATTAATGCTTCTGTTAAATCCTCAATGAGGCCGGCCATAGAAGGCACAGCAAACCTGGCAAGCTATTGATAACAAGCCGTCTATATCACAGAATAACCCCTTTCCTTAGAAAAATAAAGAAGTTATAATCGGGGTTCGTTTCCCCGTTGAGGCCAGAACTTTTCTCTTCAATTTGATAGGAAAATCACACTGAAAGATTAGTCCTCTGGCAGGAGACGAAAAACCATTCCGACTCGTGTGCTTTCTGGCCTGCGCACGGTAAAGATCTCACGGCAGTTGAAAATCGTGAAGAGGAGGGCATTCGCCTGGCTGCCCTGGAATAAAAACTGGAAATATAAATTTATTTCCCAATGTAGGTCAATGAGTCTTTTTTTGCCTTTCTGAAGTTTTTGTACAAATAATGGATGGCGCTGCAATACGGCGAATAATGGATGGCGCTGCAATGCTGCGACGCGCTCTCAATTTGAAGAGCAGTCCGAATTTCACACGATAAATCCATTGTGACAAAAAGAGATAAATTACGAAATATGAATATGAAAAAAAGACTGTTGAATATATGTCTCATGAGCAGACATTGGTGATTGTTCATTACGTCTGTGCAACGATTACTGCGAAGTGCAGCACAGAAAGCCAAAAGATCTTCATTAAATCTGAATAAAATGAATAAAAACATAGAATTTTCAAATCAGGTAAAGATATTTCAATTCTTCTTTTGCCTGCATCTATATAGGCTTATTTTGCAATTAGATGAAATTTTGTGTTCTGATTTCACAAAAAATGTTTTTAAAAAGCACACACACAAATTTAAGGTCACGCCATATTTTAATTCTTTCCGCCAAACTAAAAACAACAACAAAAACAAAAAGATCTAGTGTTATTTTAAGCATAGCATTTGACTACTCTATCAAATGTGTACATGGAGCTGAAATGATGTAGCAATATAGATTCCAAATTTTAGTCAAGTCTGTCAACTAGTGAGTGGCAGAAGGAAGTCTTGAGATATCATCATTCTACCCAATGGTGCTAAAATCACCGACCACACCCATCCATACTTATTACAATAAATTCTTCTTGTATAGCGCTTTTCTCAAAACTCAGATTTCAGGGCTCCTTCCCACCATGGGCCCCCTTTAGAGTGCTGGCTCCTTAAACACACACACCACACAATATATATATATATATATATATATATATACCACACACACACACACACACACACACAACACACACACACACAAACAAACACACACACACACACACAACACACACACACACAACACACACACACATCATGAACACAACATCATGGGTTGATCTGAACCACTTTCATTGTTTATTTACATACAGCATCAAAACCAAACGCCACAATTCGATCTGAATCACACAAACACCGCCCAGTATCTGAAGATATACTGTAAAATGGATGTAGAGGGTGGGGGTGGAGTGGGAAGAACAGACCACGGAGGAGGAATGAAAAGGGGAGGGGGAGGCGGAGGGGGAGGTAGGCTGTAAAGGAGGAGATGAGTGGGTGACCTTAATCAACTCATGCTGGACCCGCTATCTGGCTAATTGATGATGAAAAAGTCTGTCGCTATTTCTGGCACCCAGTTAACAGCTTGATTATTAGATTAATATTTCCATCTAGCTTTGAGAGTCTGCCATTAACATTATTTTATGTACACTCTTTCTCATGTGAAGTCAAGTGCATATTCTTGCTCAATGCCGTTCTCTTCGGGGGGTTGTATCAAGCCAAAACCCTGAGCATGTTTTAAGTCATTTCTGTGGCATGATGCCTTGACTGATAAGAATTTGTTTTCAATTTTATACTTTTCAAAGTCACTGTGTTGTAAAGGCTTCAACTATAGTACAGCTTTGTTAATCGCAAGAAATACCGTAGACGTTTACAAACAATAAAACTTTCGTTGTTGCAAAAGCGAAATACAAACTTTCAAAAGAGAATTATGGTTGTATACCAGACTAATTAAGTTTTGAAAAAGGCTATTTCAGTTTCAATATGTGTGATTAATTCATACGTTTAAACATGAAGGAATGAAAAATAAAGTTCTTGGTAAAAGCGATTGATGATGATGAAAAATGTCAATAACGACGATGATGATGATGATGTAAAGTTAAAGATTGTCCCATAAACTCTAGGCCGTAGAGGAGTGAGATGATAGACCCTCAGGCTTAGTGTGTGTGTGTGTGTGCGTGTGTGTGTATGTGTGTGTGTGCATGTGTGTGTGTGTGTGTGTGTGTGTGTGTATGTGTGTATGTGTGGGTATCTGTGTCAGCGTGTGTGTCTGTGTGTGTGTCTGTGTGTGTGTTTGTGTGTGTGCATGTGTGTGTGTATGTGTGAGTGTATGTGTGTGTGTGTCTGTGTCTGCGTGTGTGTCTGTGTATGTGTGCGTGTGCGTGCATGCGTGCGTGCGTGCTTGCGTGCGTGCGTGTGTGCGTGCGTGCGTGCGTGTGCGTGCGTGCGTGCGTACGCGCGCGGCGGTGTGTGTGTGTGTGTGTGTGTGTGTTTAAGGAGCCATCATTCTAAAGGGGGGCCCATGGTGGGAAGTAGCCCTGAAATCTAACCGCGACATGCATTTTAAGTGTCCCATTAAAGGTTTGGATGGCTAGCGGCAATGGCCCTTTCTTGTTTTATAGCAGCCCTTCTCCAAGTTTGATGTGTTCCAGTGGCTTCAAGTGCTGTTCATAGGTTTCTAAGATTGGCTGTCAGAAGCGGCGAAAACAGCAAATATGTCGCATTTAATAAAAGAAGAATCCGGTAAGACATGCATTTCGTGCACTTGAAAACACGACAGGAGACCAGAGAGAAGAATGAACGCTGTACAACATTGTAAATGGCTTATGTGAAAGGGCCTCATTACATATTGGGTATAACAGTAACTTAGGCAAATACTTAAAAGGATGTTTGTTTCTTTCTTTTATTTGATATCATTGATATGATCTTTCATAAAATGATAATGACAGTGACGATGGTGATAACAATGTTAATAATATCATTTATAACAGTCGTGATGATGATGATGAGGACGAGGAGGAGGTGGACGAGGATATATTATTTATTATTATTATTATTATTATCATTTATTATTATCATTATATTGTTCTGATGCTGCTGCTGCTGCTGCTGCTGCGATAATGATGATGATGATGATGATGAGGAGGAGGAGGAGGAGGAGGAGGATGTTTGTATGCATGCATGTATGTATGTATATATATATGTATGTATGTACGTACGTACGTTCGTATGTATGTATGTATGTATGCATGTATGTATGAATATATGTGTGTATGTATGTATGTATGTATGTATGTGTGTGTGCACGCATGTACATACGTATGTATGCATGTAAGTATATGTATGTATGTATGTATGTATTATATATATATATATATATATATATGTACGTATGTATGTATGTATGTGTATATGTGTGTGTATGTATGTATATATTATGTGTGTGTATGTATGTATGTATGTGTTCACAATAAAACCATTTTTGTATTATTGATGTACAATTCAACAAAATATTTATCATCGCATGAAGAAGGAATGTACGCATAACCTGTACAAATATTTCATTGTGCACATGTTCATATATTTACAGAAATGTAAAATAAATTTTGCAGAAAAAGGAGACTTGTGTTGTGCAGTATTTTTCATTACAGTGGATTTTTTCCTACGTAAAATGCAAACTTCTTTCAAAGAAAAAAAAAACACATTGTTATAGCACAGTCCCACTATCATTTTCCATTTCATCTTGCAGGTATGTAGTTTTCTTTACTTCTCAAATGGATTTTTTCGCTGAAATTTTGTAGAAAAACATTCCTTTATCGGTTCACTTACGTGCACTAGTTGCATGCTGCATACGAAATCTTTATCTATTTTGTCTGGAAGGCAGATGGTGATTTTGAACTGCATACTTAAACTAAAAATCGTAGTGACAAAAACGTTAA
>CM060307.1:34352797-34355297 GCA_030674185.1 Monoplex corrugatus | reverse complement strand
ACGCCTGGAGAACAGGGAAGAATGACTACTGTGCAGCTTTTTGACTGGCTTAACCCCTTGACTCCCGCGCTCTATTCATCAACTGCAAAACACTTAACCCTTTGACTCCCGCACCCTATTTCATCAACTGTAAAAACTTAACCCTTTGACTCCCGCAGCCTATCCACCAACTGCAAAAATGTAACCCTTTGACTGCCGCACCCTATCCACCAACTGCAAAAACTTAACCCTTTGACTTCCGCACCTTATCCACCAACTGCAAAAACTTAGCCCTTTGACTCCCGCACCTTATCCACCAACTGCAAAAACTTAGCCCTTTGACTTCCGCACCTTATCCACCAACTGCAAAAACTTAAACCCTTTGACTCCCTGACCCTATCCAGCAGCTTTCTGCTGTATGAAGTTTTGTTTGTTTACTCAAAGAGAAACTCTCTCTCTCTCTCTCTCTCTCTCTCTGTCCCTACATGAAGCTAGTGGATAGGGTGAGGGAGTCAAAGGGTTAAGTTTTTGCTTCGCAAGCATGGTTGACAATGAAAGAAGCTGGTGCATAGGCTGCGCGAGTCAAAGGGTTAAAGCAGAAGCCTATGCATTGTGCGAATCACCGGTGCTGGGGTCACACAATTAGAGATTTGTTTCATTTTAGTTTAATTTCATTTACTTCAGATTTTGTTATACTTAAACATCTCAAATTTACCAATTCGCCGTGATGTAGTGGTTCACACAATGGACTACAGACTTCAGGTTTTGGGTTCCAATCTCCGTCAGTTCTATCAAAATCATAAAGGGATTTTTCAGGCTCAACCAGCTCCTATCTAGAATTAAGCTTTCTATGGTCTCTTCGGAAAGAGTGGGAGCAATATAATCGAGTATCATCCACTTCACGGATGAGTCATTTAAGATGTTGTTCAAATCTCCCTTGACCAGCACTGCAAGTATCTGTATCTCTTGAGCCGGATTGATGCCAGGATAATTTATGATAATAAGCGTGGAATACAGCCCTGACACGCAGTGTGAATTCTAGGTGGAACTCTGTAGCATCATGATTATCATCCTCATCGACATCATCATATAACATCGTAAAAACTGCCCCTGCTTCTATAGCTATTACGATGGCATAGAAAATGGCACCCAACACAATGGTGAGCACAAAGAAAGCTGCTTCGTTGCAATGATCCTTAAAAAGAAGTTTATATCTCATTTCTAGAACGCTCGTTTTCATGCCAGTTCATGAATCTTAGGTTTCCTGGATTATATTATTGTAAATTGACGACCATCTGGCATAGTTTAACCTACAAACTGTAACTTTGGTAGAATAAGGAAGAGAGTGGCAGAATAGTTCAGACGTTCACCTGCCAATACTAATCTCGAGGTTCCAGGATTCGTTTCCCGTAAAGGCCTCGACTTTTCTCCTTAGTTTGACTGGAAAATCTAACTGAACGTCCCACAGCAGTTGGAAATCGTGAAGATCAGGGCTTTTGCCCGACTGCCCTGGTATGAAAATATTGGAGAGATAAATTGATTCCCCAGCCCCCTCTCTCCCCCCTTTTTTCTCTTTTTAATGGCCAATGGACAGTCAAGAAGCAAAGACAGAACAAGATTGAGACAGCCGAGATGTGGTTTCTTAGAAGGATGTTGAGAGTTCCATGGACAGCAAAGAAAACAAACGAGACAGTCTTGATGGAGGCAGACACAAGAAGATCATTCATGAGGAAGATTAGGAAAAGACAGGCAACATTCATAGGCCATTTTATGAGAAAGGGGGAATCGGAACACCTGGTCACAACGAGAAAGCTGGAAAGAAGGCGAGCACCGGGTAGACCCAGGGAGAAGATACTAGACGGACTTGCAGAATGGCTGAAGACAAGTAGGGTGGAAGAGATGCTTGAGGCAACAAGAGATAGAGACAGATGGAAGTCCATAATCGCCAACGCCATGCGGCAAGGCACCTGATGATGATGATGAATGGCCAATTAGCCTTCTGCTATTCTACAATCTTGGTAAAAAAAAATTGTGTGGTGCTGCACTGCGGAGACGCCCTCTCAAAGAGGAGAGCAGCCCGAGTTTCACATGGTAAATCCACTGTGACGGCAGAAAGAAATGAATGTAAATGAATTTGATCATCATCATCAAGTGCCCTGCCGCATGGCGTTGGCGATCATGGCCATCCATATGTATCTGTCCCTTGTTGCCGCAAGCACATCTTCCACCCTCTCTGTCCTCGGTGGCGTTGGCGATCATGGCCCTCCATAATTATGTTTCTATCCCTTGTTGCCGCAAGCACATCTTCCACCCTCTCTGTCCTCAGCCACTCTGCAAGTCCGTCCAATATTTTCCCTGTTTCTACTTGGAACTCTCTGTCCCTCCAGCTTTCCTGTTGTGACCAGGTGCTCTAATTCCCCTTTCCTTACAAGATGGCCTACAAATGCTGAGAATATGAATACCAAGTGCAAAGTTTTTGAAGTTCTTGAAGTGTAAATGTATGGCAATTATCCTAACACAG
>CM060307.1:34342797-34345297 GCA_030674185.1 Monoplex corrugatus | reverse complement strand
CGGAGGATGAGGTGACAGAAGCAGTTACAGAGTTGCAATGTGGTAAATCAGCAGGCTCCGATGGTATTCCGCCTGATTTTATTAAAACAGGTTGTCAGCCGTTGATACAGAAGTTTAATGAGTTTCTTTGTACGTGCTGGAAGATGGCTGTTTACCCCAAGATCTGAAAAATATCAGAATAGTGCACCTGTACAAAGGCAAACGTGACAAGTCCAACTACCGTGGGATCTCTCTTTTGAGCATTGCTGGCAAGATCCTCTCCAAGGTCATCTTAAAAGATTGAATACCCATCTTCTTAATGAGACAGTACCAGAAAGCCGATGGCAAGACAGATCCAAGAGAAATGTAAGAAACAATCCTCTTTGTCGACCTCACCAAGGCGTTCGACACAGTGTCACGCACAGGACGGGGTTTTTCGGCTCCAACCTATTCTCTGTCCGGAATTGAGCGTGCTGTGGTCTCACTGGGAAGACTGGTACCACACAGTCGAGTCTCACCCACTTCATGGATGCATCATTGACGGTGTTGTTCAAATCTTGTGACCAACATCGCAGGTGTCTGTATCTTTGGAGTCTGGTTGACGCCAGGATACATTATGATAGTAAGCCCTGTCACAGGATCTTTGTCTTAGATAGAACCTCATAGCATCATGATTTTTATTGTCATCGCCATGTTATAGTTAATATACACCAATAATGAAAACTGGTATCATGTACATCAGTAATGAAGAGTGTTATAGTTTATGTACATCAATAGTGAAAAGAGTCATGATTTATGTACATCAATAATTAAAACTGTTATAGTTATGTACATCAATAATGAAAACTGTTACAGTTTATGTACATCAGTAATGAAAAGTGTTACAGTTTGTGTACATCTATAACGAAACTATTATGGTTTATGTACATCAATAATTAAAACTGTTATAGTTTATATGTATCAATAATGAAAAGTGTTATGTTTATGGACATCAATAATGAAAATTGTTATAGTTTATGTAAAGCAATGATAAAAACTGTTATAGTTTGTGTACATCAATAATAAAAGTGTTATGGTTTACATACATATATAATGACAGGAATACCGTCACTGAAGAGATTTTATGCACAGTCAGCCATAATGGAGAGACTTGTATAAATTTATATTGTGACCATCATGATGGGTCTAGACAACTACAGTTTTCTCGAGAGCTGTTACTAGAATCATCCTTCACTTTTCTCTGTCACTGTTACAAAACCTGCGTATTTCTCGAGTTGTATCTTGGTGAAATGGTTACATTGTGGAGTCAGAAGCTGGAGGCTTCAGGGCATCAGACGTGATGACTGCAGGAAAAGTCCTGGTGACATCTTGAAAAGATGGCAAACTTAGGATTCCTGTGGGGGCATGTCAGACCTAGCTGGAAAAGCAAAATAGTCTGTGTCTGTGTCTGGAGCATCATGTCTGACCGCTTTCGCGATTGTAAGAACATCCCATGTTGATGATGTGTAACAACGTTGGGAGCTTCCGATTACGAAATATCGAGACAATTGTAAAGGGAGAAGCGCTACCATCTCCCAACCTTGCCGTTTCGCTTGTGAACAAAGTAAATAATGACTGGGTCCGAATTGGATTATGCAGCGTATGGACAGTCCCGTCTTTGTTTGGCGAAATGGCTATCATGTAGCAACGGAAGCTGGGAGCTGATCATTTGGCAGGGGGTGAGGCATTGTTGCTTAGTCTCATAGCAATCTTTTAATTACCAGTCACATCATGAACTAACATCTGCGTATAACAGTATTGTCAGACTTTTCATTCATTGTACACAAGAGTCACGTGCTTGCTGCTGACAACCCCAATTTTCAGATTTGTCTTCAGCTTCCGTCATCAATTCAGTTGTTTCACATCCACGCTTCTGACCCCTGCTCATGGGTGTTAATCGCTTCTTCGTTGACCCCCTTTTGAATCAGACCTTGACGTGACTGTCACCTACTGTGTGTCTTTGTCGCTGTCAGGTAACACGAACGAACAATCAACAGGACGTGACTCACGTGCAGAGGTTAGCGAAGAACAGAGAGAGTAGGCCTTCCGGTGCTGTCACTGCCCGGTTGAAAAATGTCGGCTTGTAAAACTGGGTCATTGTTTGACTGGTAATTGTTAGTGTATATGTTATTGTTATTGTTATTGTTATTGTTGCTTAAATCCAAACCGACTGCGCAGAGCCATCTCAAAATGTATGTCATGCCTCACTGGAGAACAAAAGACCTGGAAAAGAAAATTCAGTACACACGTCAGTACATTCACGCACATAATTTAAGGCCATGACTCTGGGTTGACCACTCCTCCCAGTTCATCACCAAACGATTTTTGAAAAAAAACATATCTGAATACCAATGTAAATATAACCAGAGACACTAAAACATACTCGTAATAGACCTAAATTGCCTCAATTCCTTCTGCACATCACATTTCCTTACAGCTAAAAATACACACAATACATGTACTCATTATGAATCCTAACAGA
>CM060307.1:34320297-34327797 GCA_030674185.1 Monoplex corrugatus | reverse complement strand
TGTCTGTTGTCTGTCTGTCTGTGTCTGTCTGTCTGCCTGTCTGCCTCTCTGCAATCTGCCTGCATGTTTGCTCTCTCTTCTGTCTCGTCTGTCTCTCTCTCTCTCTCCCTCTCTCTCTCTCCCTCTCTCTTTCCTTCTTTCTCTCTCTCCACACCTCCCCTTTCTCTTCTTCTCTGTCTCCTCTTGTCTCTCTCTCCGTCTCTCTGTCTCTCTTTCTCTCTCTCCTGCTCTCTCTCTGTCTCTCTGTTCTCTTCCCCCTCTCTCTCTCTCTCTCTCTTCTCTCTCTCTCTCTCTTTCTCTCCTCTCTCCTGAATTGTTTTGTATGCCGTGTTTACAGTTCAGCTGTCCACAGTACCAGTCTTTGAGCTGAACCGCATCATAAGACAAAAATAAAATACATAAATGAACACATCCAACATTATAAGTGAATGATAATAAAAAGAGTTGATAAAGTCATGAAATTCTATAGCATCATCGTCAACACAAACCAGTTTTGCCTAAAAAGTCGTAGCTTGTCCCCATATCTGGGGGGTCATTCTCCTATCCGCCACCAGGGGACGCATTGGGTCGGGGACAGTCGCCCCATGTGGTATATGAGGTGCTAGAAACACGTCAGCTTTCTCCATTTTTAAGATGCCAAGACTAGATTCCCTTGGGGCCAACGACCAAACGGATATCGCTGTGTTCAAGGCAGTGATCTCATTTCAGTTCAAATCGTTGGTTTTACGATCCGATCAAGAGCTTCTAATGATAAGTTTTTAACCGTTTAAAGATAAATACTGAAATGTTTCCAAATTGTATTCAATCAACGACCCCAAAGTTTGACTCTTTTGAGAAGGTGGGAAGGATCATTTAAATCAACGGAGTGAAAATGGTTCAACAGAGTTCTCTCATTTGTTTACAGACGAATCTGTCTCCAATTATAGTACAGAGATACAACATCAAAAAGATATTTTCTTAACATATGTATCTGAATGGCATGGCCAAAGTGTGGTGCAATGATGAAAAAAAATGATATTTCGATATCATAAAAGGAAATTTGTTTATATGGCTTGAGTTCTTGTACGCTGTGAACTTGTTTCTCATCTGAACAGTCGCGTTTGAACATGAAAGAAAATGTATTTGTATCGTGTTTGTCTGATTTAAAAGCCACCCACACTCAAGTCTTAAAGGAAAGTAACTTAGATATAGACACCAAAAAATATAATACTTGAAAGTATTCTTAACCCTTTGATTCCTGCAATCTATCGACCAACTACAAAAACTTAACCCTTTGACTCCCTCACCCTTTCCACCAGCTTCCTGCAGGAAGCTGGTGGAAAGGTTGAGGGAGTCAAAGGGTTATGTTTTTGCTTTGCTAACATGGTTGACAATAAAGGATGCTGTTGGACAGGCTGCGGGAGTCAAAGGTTAATATCCGTGTAGTTTCAGCCACTAAGCGGTAACCAGTTTTAATGAAAAGCTTGTGAAATTTTGATGTGACCTGGTTTTCTTTCTGATAAATTTATCTGGCCCTTTCATTGCAGATAAGTGTTAGATGTGTGCTGTCATCAAACAATCTGTACTGAGTGTGGTGTCTTTTCATCACTACAACTAGCGGAGCTTGACTTTCTCTCTCTCTTTGATTTTACTTAAGCAGGCCAGGTTTTTTATGTTTGTTGGTTGTTCTTGTTTTTGCTTGTTTGTTTTCATGCAGGCTGGTCCCCCCCCCCCCCTGTAGGGATGCTGGGAGCTCTTTCAGTATAAGTAGTATCCCCACCTTCTGGAAATTCTGTGCTGGATATTTCCTCTTTTCTCTCACTCTCTTTGTTTCTGCCTTGTTCCTTTGCTTTCTGTCATTTCCTCCTATCATTTTCTGCCTTGCTGGTCCATTCACCTGTATGTGTTCGATGAAGTCTTACGTACTTTTTCTTAGGATTGATAACTGGGTGCGTGCATTTTTGGCTCTAGGGAGGTGAGATATGCGGAAGCAGTTTTAGGTAATTTAGATCGTTTTGATATATGTTTTGGTGTCCTTGGGTATGCTTAAATTTGTATTCATGGTGTGCGATAAATTGGACGGAGTGGTCAACGCCAGGGGCATGTTCTTAGATTATGTGCGTCAATGCATCGATTGTGTGTACTAAATTTTCTTTTCTTTTTTTTTTTCCTTGTTGAAGTTTTGTATGTTTTGAAGCGGTCATAGCCCTGATATGGCTCTACTCAGTCGGCTGGCCTTTAAACAACAATAACAATAACAATGCAGGCTGGTTGGTTCTTTTGATAAGGCCGGGGACTCTGGATCTGATACCTTGAGTTCAATCCCAGCCCGCAACATTTTCATATAATTATTAAAAACTGGCCTGTTGGCTGTCCATCTTAGTGTTTCCATCATTCTGGTGGTGTCAGCTTTGTGTTTCAAAGGTCTTCCCCTTCCCTTTCCGCTCCTCAGTTCAGTACCTCGCCGGCGCATAAGGCTTTGCGTAGGCTTAAAGGGTCCACTGGGTAATTGCTGGCAGATTTGGGTGGAGCGCATACGGAATTGCCCGAATGCGATGAATCCCTCTTGAACAAACACCAAACTCCAAACTCCCATGTACTTATATTCCATCCTCGAAAATATAACTGTATTCTAATTCTTCTTCGTTGTTATTCTATTTCCAGCCTAGTCCTTGTTTTGTTAATCCTTTCCTAGTTATTTCCACTCAGAAAATAAAAAAGCTTAAAACGGATTGGTCAAGCTACGCTAATTTCTTTTCTGTTTTGTGAATTCGGTGTTCGTCAATGGCTGCTGATAAACTTGTTTACAATTAACGACAAATCATATCCTTTTAACTGGGGTAAATACATGCATCAAACTATATACACTATTTCCATTGATGTTACAAGTTAGCCCTCCTCCGCCCTCCTCTCTCCTCCCTCCTCCCTCCTCTTTCGGAAATACGACAGTGTGTTTTCATTTTCCACATAATCATGATCTAAACTTTCAAACTTTCATCAAGCGACATGGACAGCCACCCCACCCCACCCCACCCCCTTTCGCTTGATGAAATGACTGTCGAGTGGAGTCGGGAGCTTAGGAGGTGAATGTCTGAAGAGTGGCGGGGCATTGGTGCTCCGGGTCCCTTCCGCATCTTCCTGGTGTTTCTTGTTAACTGATCCTAAACTCTAATATTTTGTTTCCATCTGGTCGTACTGGGAGGATTGCCAGGAGACGAAGATAATGGTCTCCGCTTAGACAGAAATCCTGGCATAGAATCGTGCTGTTAATGTTGAGTATTTCTGCAACTCCATCTATCCAGCCCAGCTGTGGGTTTTTTGCTTGTTTGTTTGTTTGTTTTTTGTTTGTTTGTTTGTTTGTGTGTTTGTGCTTTGTGCGTTTGTGCGTTTGTTTGTGGTTTTGGTTGGTTGGTTGGTTGGTTGCCTGTTGGATTGGTTGGTTGGTTGGTTTGGTTGGTTAGTTGGCTGGTTGGTTGGTTGGTTGGTTGGTTGGTTGGTTGGTTGGTTGTGTTGGTTGGTTGGTTGGTTGGTTGGTGGATGGTTGTTTGTTTGTTTATTTCTTTGTTTGTTTGTTTTCTTTGTTTCTTTTGTTTGTTTGTTTGTTTGTTTTGTTTGTTTGTTTTGTTTGTTTTTGTTTGTTTGTGGGGGTCGGTTTTTGTTTTTTGTTTTGTTTTGTTTTGTTTTTCCTCTGGCATGATTGCCCCAGCACCGAGTGTTGTTGGCTCCAAAGGCTGGCTGGTTGACTGGTATCTTGGTCAAGTGGCCAAATCACTTGATCTGCAGTTGTGTGATGCAGTGGTTGACAGGTGTAGTTCAAACAATCTCTTGGAGCTTTTAATTTCTAATCGTCTCTTCTAACATTAACAGTCTTAATATTGATCGTCTTTGATATTTGGCTCGTGATTTCTGACAAAAGCTGAATTTCCCAGAACCCATAAAAAAAAAACATGCAAGTAAACATGCTACTATATTTATCAGAGGTGCGTCGTAAAGACGGTGCTTTTCTTTTCTTCTTCTTCTGTCTCTCTGTCTGTCTGTCTGTCTCCCTGTCTGTCTGTCTGTCTGTCTGTCCTGTCTGTCTGTCTGTCTGTCTGTGTGTCTCTCTCTGTCTCTCTCTGTCTCTGTCTCTGTCTCTGTCTCTCTGTCTGTCTGTCTGTCTCTCTCTCTCTCTCTCTCTCTCTCTCTCTCTCTCTTTCTTCGTTTTGTATTTGTTGTTGTTGTTGTTTTGGTTTGTTTTTGTTTTTTGGCCAACCAGATGTTCTGTGCGTTTTGAAATGGTTATAGTCCTGATATGGTTCTGTGCAGTCGGGTGGGGCTTTAAACAGTAAAAACAAAAATAGAATAACATTTTGTCACTTAACCCATAACACTTCCCCTCTCCTCTCCCTTCTCCCTCCCTTCCCTTCCTCCACCCACCTCCACCCTCCACCCCTTCTCCCCCACCCCACCCTCTACCACACACAACTACTCTCTCCTCCGCCACTCCATCCCCCTCACACCACCCTCACCCCACCCCCACCCCACACCCCCCTGACCCCAATTCGACTTTATGTGCACGTGGGACCTCTGTCACAAGTTGTCTGCCGTCAACAGCAGGTAGAGAGGGAGAGAACTGGTTTTAAATTGGACTCCTCTCCGGTGACAAGCCTGCAACTGGCGCAGGAAGACAGAAACGTGACCATTCAATAAGACAGTCAGTGCCCGGCCACCTGGCCTGGCTAATAGAGACACAGAGAGAAGAAAGAAAAGAAAGAAAGAAAGAACAAGAAAGAAAGGAAGAAAAGAAATGAAAGCTTATGCACACAACTAAGAAAAGAAGAAGGTATGAAGAAACAGCAGAAAAAAAGGAAAAGATAAAAAAAAAAAAACATATATATAAAAAAAGAGGAAAGAGGGACGGGGTTGAGAGAGACAGACAGACAGACAGATGGACAGACATACAGACAAGACAGAGACAGAGAGAGAGAGAGAAGGGAGAGGAAGAGAGACAGACAGACAGGGAGACAGAGACAAACAGGCAGACAGGGACAGACACAGACAGAGGGTCAGACAAAGACACAGCGAGTGAAAGGAAGAGATAGACAGACTGTCAAACAATCACAGAGAGAAACATTTAGAACAGACACAGAGAAGGACAGACACGCGCAGACATTACCGACAGACAGACAGACAGACGGGCGGCGAAGCACACATGAAACAGATAGATAGACAGACAGATAGCCGGAGATACACACAGAGAGCGACAGATACACACAGAGAACAGAAAACAGATAGCGACTCACACACACAGAGAACAGACAGACAGTGACACAGACAGAGAGCAAACAGACAGACAGCGACAGACACAGAGACAGAAAACAGAGACTATGACAATGATACTGTAGGAACCAGAAAAAACACGAAAGAAGAATATGAACGCGTATTTAATACAACAAAACAAGACAGGCGCAAATTTTCGGCCAACTGCCTTTGTCAAGCGTAAGATTACAAACAAACAAACACTAGATACAAAAGTCTTTTTCTCAAATTTTTTGTATCTAGTGTTTGTTTGTTTGTAATCTTACGCTTGACAAAGGTTGCGCCTGTCTTGTTTTGTTGTATTAAATACGCGTTCATATTCCTCTTTTGTGTTTTTTCTGGTTCCTGTTTGCTTGAACGCGGGCAGTCACACTTGTTTTGGATTCAATGATACTGTAGACTTTCTTTTGCAATGGCAGCAATTTTTCAGGAAAAAAAATCATTTTGTAAACTCAAACATCAATAAATCAGTGAAATAAGACATAATACTTAAAGAAATCAAATAGGGTAAAGACATTTGCTGTCATTTAAGAGAACACAAACAAAAACGCATTCTCATTTTCGAGGTTTATAGCGTAAGTGTATTAATGCCTTTTTGCGTGTAGCCCTTGCCCACGGAGGGTCTACAATAAGGTACATATTTACAGAGATGAGCAATAATAATACAAAAACATCAAAATAATGTAGAATTGGAAATTAGAGAGAGAGAGAGACAGAGAGAGAAACAGAGAGAGAGAGAGAGCAAGATGTTATAACAAGTAGAGACCATCACCAATACTATTACCATTTATTCTGTTATCATCTCAAAGACAACTTTGATGAAACTACAAATATTGACACAGAAGTGTATAATTTCATAGAACACTGAGCTGTCAACAACGTTATACACCGAATCAGTGAAACTGTAATTATATACATACTCTTTCTTAAAGTGCAATACTGTCTAGATGCAGTGTATGAGAATTTTAGTACATTTATGAAATGTAACAGAGGATTTCTTTCGAATCTTTTTGTGTTTTGATTGGGTTTTAGACTGGATGGAAGACTCACCTGTCCCACCTGTCGGTGTCACTGGGTCCAGTGTTGGCCGCTGCACACTTTGTCACCGCCATCTCCCTCCAGAACGCTCTGTCTTGACTTTTGTGGACAATTTCTTGAATATTTCGACCACTGATGTTGGCTATGTTCTTGATGTATGGGATTGGAGGTCTGATTTTCTAAGCTTCCTTTTTGCCACTATTTTTCCTTGAAAGATATTTGTCATGAGGTCGGTGTTCTTGTTGTGTGACACATGGCTAATGTATTTAGTCTTCACTTGTTGATGTCTCCTAGTAGTTTTCTGGTGTTATCAAGTTCTTCCAGACACTTTCATTAGTTCTTCTATCTGTCCATTTGACACGTAGTAGTCTCCGATAAAACATCTCTGCTGCCTCAATTCTTCTGCAGTCAGTCCAGGCTTCGCAGCCACAAATCATGACAGGCCAGATCAAACATTTCAAAAGTCTAATTTCCGGGTCATTTGGTATGCCTGTCTTTCCAGATGTGGTTGAGTTGGACTTTTTTTTTTCTTTTTTTTTTTTTTGCTTTGCCATTCCAGTACTTATTTTGATGTTTTGGAGCAGGTTCCATCATCAATTTTTACAGAACCAAGATATTTGAAATCATTAACATCATTTTCTAAAGGAACTTTGTTAATTAAGATGTCATGATTGTTTTCAGTGTCTTTGGGTGAAAGACTATTCCAGAGAAAGCCATCACACTTCCAAAGACTTGATTTGATCATGAAATCTGAATCAAAGTGACTGCCAGCGTTCAAGCACTTACGGATTTAAACGCTGGTTGGCGGAAAATCTGCGCCTGTCTTGATTTGTTATATTATAGTAGTGAAGTGTTCTAAATGGAATTCTAGTAAAAGGGGGAGGAATTGAGATATCAGAGCTGAGCTAAAATTTCTTCTCATTTGTTCTATTTTCTCTTTGAAAAAGTAAGTGAATTTGTCAGGGAGGCAGTTGGGTGGAACATTGTATGGAAGGACATTATTAGTTGTTGCACCCATCATCTGGCCGGTCAATTTGAAAAGCTCCGAGAAAGAATTTGAGTTAGTGATTTTGTTGTCTGCGTACTGCTGTTTGGCTTTGAAAAATCAATCTACTGACCAAGTTTCAGTGTTGGACATGTATTTGCCTGTGAATAGTCAAACCAGTTTTGCGCCAACGTCGTTCA
>CM060307.1:34310297-34315297 GCA_030674185.1 Monoplex corrugatus | reverse complement strand
CTTCTTCTTTCTTCTTCTTCTTCTTCTTCCTCTTCTTCTTCCTTCTTTCTTCTTCTTCTTCTTTTCTTCTCTTCTCTTCTTCTTCTTCTTCATTCTTCTTCTTCTTCTTCTTCTTCTTCTTCTTCTTCTTCTTCTTCTTCTTCTTCTTCTTCTTCTTCTTCTTTGCATTCTTCTTCTTCCTTCTTCTTCTTCTGCTTCTTCTCTTCTTCTTCTTTCGCATTCTTCTTCTTCTTCTTTCTTCTTCTTCTTCTTCTTCTTCTTCTTCTTCTTCTTCTTCTTCTTCTTCTCTCTCATTCTTCTTCTTCTTCTTCTTTCTTCTTCCTTCTTCTTCTCTTCTTTCTTCTTCTTTCTCTTCTTCTTCTTGCTTCATTCTTCTTCCTTCTTCCTTTCTTCTTCTTCTTCTCTTCTTCTTCTTCTTCTTCTTGCTTCTTCTTCTTTCTTCTTCTTCTTCTTTCTTCTTTCTTCTTCTCTTCTCTTCTTCTTTCTTCTTCTTCTTCTTCTTCTTCTTCTTCTCTTCTTCTGTCTTCTTCTTCTTTCTTTCATTCTTCTCTTCTTCTTCTTTGCATTCTTCTTCTTCTTCTTCTTTCTTCTTCTTCTTCTTCGCTTCTTCTTCTTCTTCTTCTTCTTCTCTTCTTCTTCTTCTTCTTCGCATCTCTTCTTCTTCTTCTTCTTCGCTTCTTTCTTCTTCTTCTCTTCTTCTTCTTCTTCTTCTTCTTCTTCTTTCATTTCTTCTTCGCATTCTTCTTCTTCTTCTTCTTCTTCTTCTTCTATCTTCTCTTCTTTCTCTTCTTCTCTTCTTCTTCTCTTCTTCTTCTTCTTCTTCTTCTTCTTCTTCTTCTTCTTCTTCTTCTTCTTCTTCTTCTTCCTTCTTCTTCTCTTCTTCTTCTTCTTCTTCTTCTTCTTCTTCTTCTTCTTCTTCTTCTTCTTTCTTGCATCTTCTTCTTCTTCTTCTTCTTCTTCTCTTCTTCTTCTTCTTCTTTCTTCTTTTCTTCTTCTTCTTCTCTTCTTCTTCTTCTTCTTTCTTCTTCTTCTTCTTCTTCTTCTTCTTCTTCTTCTTCTTCTTCTTCTTCTTCTTCTTCTTCTATTCTTCTTCCTTCTTCTTCTTCTTCTTCTCTTCTTCTTCTTCTTCTTCGCTTTCTTCTTGCATTCTTCCTTCTTCTTCTTCGCATTCTTCTTCCATTCTTCTTCTCTTCTTCTTCTTCTTCTTCTTCGCTTCTTCTTCTTCTTCATCTTCTTCGCTTCTTCTTCTTCTTCTTCTGCATTCTTCTTCTTCTTCTTCTTCTTCTTCTCTTCTTCTCTTCTTCTTCTTCTTCTTCTTTCTTCTTCTTCTTTCTTCTTCTTCTTATTCTTCTTGCATTCTTCTTCTTCTTCTTCGCATTCTTCTTCTTTCTTCTTCTTCTTCTCTTTCTTCTTCTTCTTCTTTGCTTCTTCTTCTTCTTCTTCTTCTTCTTCTCTTCTTGCTACTTCTTCTTCTTCTCTCTTCTTCTTTTCTTCTTCTTCTTCTTCTCTTCTTCTTCTTCTTCTTCTTCTTTCTTCCTTCTTCTTCTCTTCTTGCATTCTTCTTCTTCTTCATTCTTCTTTTCTTCTTCTTCTTTCTTCTCTTCTTCATCTCTTCTTCTCTCTTCTTCTTCTTCTTCTTCTTCTCTCTTCTCTCTTCTTCTCTCTTCTTCTTCCTTCATTCTCTCTTCTTCTTCTTTGCATCTCTTCTTCCTTACCCGCATCTTCTTCTTTTGCAATCTTCCATTCCTCTCTCTATCTTCATCTTCTTCCTTTCCGCATCTTCTTCTTCACCCATCTTCTTCCTTCGGTCCATTTCTTGACATTCTCTTCGCCATCTTCTCCTTCCTTCTTCCACATTCTTCTTCTCTCTTCTGCTTCACATCTTCTTCTCTTTCTTCGGCACATCTTCTCTTTGCATCTTCTTCCTTCTCTCTTCTCTTGGCCCTATCTCTCTTTGCATCTTCATCTTTCTTCTCTCTTAGACCAATCTTCTCCTTTTGACTCTATCTCTTCGGCCACATCTTTTCCTTTGGCTACAGCTCCTTTGCCACATCTTCTCCTTTGACCACATATTTCCCTATGACTACATCTGCTCCTTCGGTCACATCTTCTCCTTCGACACAGTTCTTCTCCTTTTTGACACATTTCCTTCCTTCAGTCACATTTTCCCCCCTTCGACCACATCTTCTCCCTTCGGCCACATCTTCTCCCTTCGGCCACATGTTCTCCTTTTGACACATTTCTCCCTTCAGTCACATTTCCTCCCTTCGACCACATCTTCTCCCTTCGGCCACATCTTTCCCTTCGGCCACATCTTCTCCCTTCAGCCTTCAGCCACATCTTCTCCTTCGGCCACATGTTTCCCTTTGACACATTTCCTCCCTTCAGTCACATTTCCTCCCTTCGACCACATCTTCTCCCTTCAGCCACATGTTTCCCTTTGACACATTTCCTCCCTTCAGTCACATTTCCTCCCTTCAACCACATCTTCTCTTTCAGCCACATTTCTCCCTTTGACACATTTCCTCCTTCAGTCACATTTCCCTCCTTCAACCATCTTCTCCCTTCAGCCACATCTTCTCCCTTTTGACACATTCCTCCCTTCAGTCACATTTCCTCCCTTCGACCACATCTTCTCCCTTCAGCCACATCTCCCCTCGGCCACATCTTCTCCTTCACCCTTCAGCCACATCTTCTCCCTTCGGCCACATCCCCTCGGCCACATCTTCTCCCTTCAGCCTTCACCACATCTTCTCCCTTCGCACATCTCCCTGGGCACATCTTCTCCCTTCAGCTTCGACCACATCTTCTCCCTTCGGCCACATCTCCCCTCGGCCACATCTTCTCCCTTCAGCCACATGTTCTCCCTTTTGCACATTTCCTCCCTTCAGTCACATTTCCTCCCTTCGACCACATCTTCTTCCTTCAGCCACATCTCCCCTCGGCCACATCTTCTCCCTTCAGCCTTCAGCCACATCTTCTCCCTCAGCAGCCGGAGATTCCTGCAGACCTGTAGGATGTGGTAAGTTTCCTGTTCTGCCTCTCCACGAAGACGCATATTAGAAGGCACGATTTTCATCCTTCTAAAAAGAGGTTCGTTTAGCCTGTCGTGTCCAGTTGAAGAAGAAAAACCACCTTTCTGAAATCATTGTGAACATAACTAAACAAAGGCCAAGTTGGAACGCGACAGTCTAGCGATTAAGGCGTAAACCCCAACCCGTTTCAATAGAAACTGGCCTGTTCGCTGCCCATCTTAATGTTTCCATTATTCTGGTAGTATCAGATTAGTGTTTTATAGGTCCCTTTTTCCTCCCCACCCCCCATCTCCATACCAATTTCAAGACCTTTCCAGCGCGTAGAGCTTCGGGCAGGCTCAGGGAATCTGCCAGATAACTGCTGGTAGATTTGGGTGGAGCGCGTATGGAATTGCTCGAGTGCGATGAATCCCTCTTGAACAAACTCCAAATTCCGAATTCTGTTAATGCAAAGGAAGGGACCTATAAAACACCAAGCTGATACCACTAGAATTATTGAAGCATAAAGATGGACAGCGAATATGGCAGTTTGCATGTTGCAGGCTTGATCTTGAGTCCACGGCTCTGTCAAAAGAACCAAACAGCTACGCCAGTAAAACAACTGGCTCTGTAAGTAACTGAGATTTACAGTATAGAGCCAGGGTCAAAAGGTGCTTTGTGGTGACTTTCCTAGTTCAAATCACTGCAACTAATTTTCTTGCCTTTGCACAGCCTGAGCAATCCTAGACATTGAGCTTTAAATGTCAAATCAAATAGCAGACATGAATTCATGGTGGTTGAACAAATCATTTGGCTTTTCCAGAGGCAGTGGCTCATACTTTATAGGGGATAGTTTCATCCGTGACAGGTGTCACTCGAACGGTAAAAGTTTCCAAAGTATCCATTTGATTGCAATGCTGATAAGTTCTATTCAGACAGTTTTATGCATAAAACTTAAAAAGCCCTATTTCATTGCAGTTTTCAATCATTTTTTCCCACTGTGATTGATCAAAGAACTGTAGGCCTGTGACACAAAATGGCATGAATGAAACCAAGGAAGGTTGAAATTTGAGTAAAAGTGTAAATATAAACTTGACTGGCAAATAAATGATTTGTTCAACCACCATGAATTCATGTCTGCTATTTGATTTGACATTTAAAGCTCAATATCTAGGATTGTTCAGGCTGTGCTAAGGCAAGAAAATTAGTTGCAGTGATTTGAACTAGGAAAGTCACCACAAAGCACCTTTTGACCCTGGTTCAGTCTACTTCTACTTGGAAGCAGACTCTGATGCCTGGTGTGCAGTCCCAGGCGGCAACATAAAGACTGGCCCGTTCTCTACCCATCTTTTTCCTTTGTTTGTTTGGGTTTTAGTTTGGTTTTTGTTCGTTTGTTCGTTTATTCGTTCGTTTGTTCGTTTGTTCGTTTGTTCGTTTGTTCGTTTCTTCGTTCGTTTCTTCGTTTCTTCGTTTCTTTCTTTTTTTTTTCTTTGTATGTTTGTGTATATGTCTGTTTGTTTGTTTATATGTTTGTATGTTTGAGTGTTTGTTTGTATGTTTGTTTGTTTGCATGTTTGTATGTTTTTATGTGTGTTTGTTTGCATGTTTGTTTGTTTGTTTGTTTAATTTAGATCATCGCACTCAGAGAGATTTCCTCGCTCAGTTCTGGGTAGGATCGGGTTGGCACCGTAAAATCCCACAATGACTTTTTGGAAGGGACTGATGAGGATTTGAACCCACAACCTTCCAGTCGGTTGTCCGTTGTGCTACCCACTACACCACGGCGATTGGTTTACTACCGATCGTAATGTTCCGGTCATTCTGGTGGTATCTGCTTAGTTTTCAGTTCGGTCCCATTCTTCTGCTCCTTCCCCATTGCAATATCTTTCCGGCACATTATTTTTTCAGGCTCAAGACTGTTATATAATTACTGGCAGATTTGAGTAGTAGAGTACATATGGAACTGATCCAGGGTGATGGATTCCT
>CM060307.1:34302797-34305297 GCA_030674185.1 Monoplex corrugatus | reverse complement strand
ACTCATGCTTTAGAGGCAAAGGGAGACCACCCAGTACTCATGCTTTAGAGGCAAAGGGAGACCATCCAGTACTCATGCTTCACAGGCAAAGAGAGACCACCCAGTACTCATGCTTTAGAGGCAAAGGGAGACCATCCAGTACTCATGCTTCACAGGCAAAGAGAGACCACCCAGTACTCATGCTTCACAGGCAAAGAGAGACCACCCAGTATTCATGCTTCACAGGCAAAGGGAGACCACCAAGTATTCATGCTTCACAGGCAAAGGGAGACCACCAAGTACTCATGCTTCACAGGCAAAGGGAGACCACCAAGTATTCATGCTTCTCAGGCAAAGAGAGACCACCCAGTACTCATGCTTCACAGGCAGAGGGAGACCACCCAGTACTCATGCTTCACAGGCAAAGAGAGACCACCCAGTACTCATGCTTCACAGGCAAAGAGAGACCACCCAGTATTCATGCTTCTCAGGCAAAGGGAGACCACCAAGTATTCATGCTTCACAGGCAAAGAGAGACCACCCAGTACTCATGCTTCACAGGCAAAGAGAGACCACCAAGTACTCATGCTTCACAGGCAAAGGGAGACCACCCAGTACTCATGCTTCACAGGCAAAGAGAGACCACCCAGTACTCATGCTTCACAGGCAAAGAGAGACCACCAAGTATTCATGCTTCACAGGCAGAGGGAGACCACCCAGTACTCATGCTTCACAGGCAAAGGGAGACCACCCAGTACTCATGCTTCACAGGCAAAGAGAGACCACCAAGTATTCATGCTTCACAGCAAAGGGAGACCACCCAGTACTCATGCTTCACAGGCAAAGGGAGACCACCCAGTACTCATGCTTCACAGGCAAAGAGAGACCACCAAGTATTCATGCTTCACAGGCAAAGAGAGACCACCAAGTACTCATGCTTCACAGGCAAAGGGAGACCACCAAGTACTCATGCTTCACAGGCAAAGGGAGACCACCAAGTACTCAGGCTTTAGAGGCAAAGGGAGACCACCCAGTACTCATGCTTCACAGGCAAAGGGAGACCACCAAGTACTCAGGCTTTAGAGGCAAAGGGAGACCACCAAGTACTCATGCTTCACAGGCAAAGGGAGACCACCAAGTACTCAGGCTTTAGAGGCAAAGGGAGACCACCAAGTCAAGCTTTAGAGGCAAAGGGAGACCACAAAGTACTCAGACTTCAGAGTCAGAGGTGGATCACGCTGGTGGTGGACTGACGGAATCTCAAACATGCTCTGCACCAACGGTTTGATGCTGATGCAGGCCTTAAGTCTTGTCGCAGATCGCCAACTTCATCCTCCCAAAACATGTTCCCGGTAAAAGCAGCTGGACAAAAGAAAGGAAGAAGACGTGAAAATAGAAGACCATGATGAATATGAAAGGTGACAGAAAAAAGTTGTCTTGTAACAGAAAGGTCATCAGGAAGTGTGGCGGCAACTACTCCATTACTCTCTGGTTGGCTTTTCTTAAGGACAGGTCCCACTCTTTTGCCTTGTTGCTTTACTTCCCACAGCACTAAACGTGGTTTGTAAAATCAGTCACAATGGATGTGTGGACAGAGGGCTACACGCACACAGTTTCAATTAATAGGCTTGAACCCGTACATTCAGGCTTTCAGGCAACAGGCATCTTGTGCAATCACACCGTCACAGAAAGAAACAAAATTCTAACCTTTTGACTTTCACACACTGTCCACCAACTGCAGGAGCCTGGTGGATAGGATGAGGGAGTCAAAGGGTTAAGTTTTGCTTTGCTAGCCTGGTTGACAATACAGGATGCTGGTGGACAGGGTCGCGGGAGTCAAAAGGTTAAACACAAATGACAGAATGGACCCCCAAACATGTTGTACCTATGATACACGAATTCAGTTACAACAGGCATGGTAGTCGAGTGACTTAATGTCAGATTTCCAATGGGAAGGTCCGGAGTTCGATCCTCCCAGACATCTTCAGCCTGGTGGGTAAAGAATGGAGATTAATTTTTTCTATCTTCCAGTTCCAAACGTGCACAAACCTACCAGTGCCTAATCCCCTTCGTGTGTCTACGCATGCACAATGTCAAATAAACACGTTAATCTTTCGACTCCCGCACCCTACTCATCAACTGCATAAAACTTCTAACCCTTTGACTTACTCACCCTGTCCACGAAGCTTCCTGCAGGAAGTTGGTGAATAGAGTGAGGAAACTGATGAATTGGGTGATTGAGTCAAAGGGTTAAGCTTTTGCTTTGCTGGCATAGTTGACAACGCAGAATGATGGTGGACAGTGTGCGGGTATCACAGGTTTAAAAACCCTGTAAGTCATGTCAATGGCTGGCTTTCGGAAACATGAAAACACCCAGCGTGGCCCGGCCCGTTCCAGCCAAAGATGCAGACTGTGTAACAACACAGTAGAATACGGTCAGCTCGCCTAACAACACGAGTTCTTTATGCTCTACTCAAGAGTCTAATAATGTGTAATGCACAGGTAGTCCAAATGAATTTGG
>CM060307.1:34285297-34292797 GCA_030674185.1 Monoplex corrugatus | reverse complement strand
TGATCGCTTATCATTTTCTGTTTTTCAAATAACCACTAAAATGCCACAAAATTCAACTGGAGGTAACTGACTGAGACAGAACTGTTGTTCAGCCACCGTCCACACAAAAAGAAAGTCATTCCAAGCATCAGCTGTGAGTGTTTTTAGCGTACTGTTTCTTTCTCCTCTCTGTAAAATGTATTTTTCTTCACTGACCTGAGTGGTGTTATCGTGTTGTTGTGTCGTTACATTAACCTTTGACTAATCATTTTTGATAAAGCAGATATTCAGTCGGCTCATCTCCCTCTCTTTTCCTTAGCAAAGTGACCCTGTTAGTTCAGTTGGTTAGAGCGCCATACTGATTATGCTGGGATCGTGGGTTCGAATCTTACGCGGGCCGCTCCTTACTTCAAGACCTTGCCAGCGCGCAGGGTTTAGCGCAGGCTCAAGGAGTCTGCCAGATAATTGCCGGCAGATTAGAATACAGCACATATGGACTTGTCCGAGTGCGATGAATCCCTCTTGAATAAACTCCAAACTCCAAACTCCTTAGCAAGTCAATTCATTTAAATTAATCACTGAAGAACACATAAATTTACCTGTGAAATGTGTACTGATTGCTTTTGTTTGATTAAAACACATGAAGGCGAATAAAAAGACAAATGTTTAAGCTATTCCTGTCAGGGACTAAAAACTTTAAATTTATGAGGATATGCTCATGCTCTCTTCCGATTCAGACAGTCTTAGTCTTAGTGGGAGTAGACGGCTGTAGTCATCAGTGTCAGGCCTTCAGGTGCGACGTGGAAACGAAAGTTGAAGTCATGCAGTATAACACAAATGCCCACACGGTTATCTGCAACAAACAAAAATGGCGATAGCCTATTGAGGTCTTCTCGGTGTGGAGCAGCGCTGAGTCCTAAACCTCAATAGTATCTTCACTCGGCTACTGGAGGTCGTTTCTTTCTGTCTTGTTCCAGAGGACACGAGATGAAAGGTATTGGGTACTACAACTCCTCTCACCTCCAAGACCTTTAATTACTTAGTAATTATATTGGGTACTACAACTCCTCTCACCTCCAAGACCTTTAATTACTTAGTAATTATATTTATCTGTTCTTTTCTTTGACGATACACAAAGACACGCGCAATCAAGATTGTTCCAATGATAAACCGGTACAATACCAATATTCAAAATAATAATGTAGACCATGTAAAGAGAGAACCTCAGAACCTGGTCAGCTCATTGGTTTTTGCGCAGGCTTAAGGCTTGTGCATATGTAGGCTAGGTAAAACGTAGGCTAGGTTAGACATCAGGACCTGGCCAGCTCATGGGTTGTTTATGTGTAGGTTTAAGGCTTGTGCCGTGATTACCATACACATGGCACCTGTGACGTTTGTGCATATGGAATTTATTCAGCACGCGGAGACGTCATCCATCATCATCATCACCATCATCATCATGTGCCCTGCCGCATGGCGTTGGCTATCATGGCCCTCCATATGTAATCTATCCCTTGTTGCCGCAAGCACATCTTCCACCTCTCTGTCCTCAGCCACCCCGCAAGTCCGTCCAATATTTTCTCCCTGGGTTTACCCGGTGCTCTCTTTCCCTCCAGCTTTCCTGTTGTGACCAGGTGCACTAATTCCCCTTTCCTCATAAAATGGCCTATAAATGTTGCCTGTCCTTTCCTAATCTTCCTTATGAATGATCTTTTTGTGTCTGCCTCCATCAAGACTGTCTCGTTTGTTTTCTTTTGCTGTCCATGGAACTCTCAACATTCTTCTTAGAAACCACATCTCGGCTGCCTCAATTTTGTTCATCCAAAGAAACTGAAACTGAAACTGATCACCAGGCTCAATGGCAGGCGGCAGGTACTGGAAAGAAAAATTTAAAAAACGGCCACATGAATCGCCAGATGTGATCTGACCTTGTAAACAGCGAACGAAGGGAAAAGTGGGAAACAGTCTTTGGTTGTACGTGCCTGTTCAGATCAAGGCACAGAGGAGTTTTATGGTGGTTCACTTCAAAGCTCTCATCAGGCGACCCCAGACACGTTTAGAGCTCTGTGAAGTCAGACGTCGCGACAACCACTCCACCAAACAAGTTACAGGGTTAGGGGTTAGGGGTGAAGGGTGAGGGGGTGAGGGTGGCTGTTCACCACTGTTACCTTGTGCTTTCGCATCCACACATTCGTGTATATATAGTAAGGCTTTGGTTTGTTTGTTTGTTTGTTTGTGTGTGTGTTTGTTTGTTTTTGTTTGTTTGTTTGTTTGTTCGTTCGTTCGTTTGTTTGTTTGTTTTGTTTTGTTTTGGCTTGTTAACTCTTCCAGGTTAGGGGATAGGGTTGAAGGGGTGTTCACCAGGTTATCTTGTGCTTTCCCATCACACATTCGTGTACAGATAGTGAGGCCTTGTTTGTTTCTTTATATTTTCGCTAGTAAAATTTTCAAGGTTAGGGGTTAGGGGTTAGGGTGAAGGGTTGTTCAACACTGTTATCTTGTGTTTCCCATCCACACATTCGTGTACAGATAGTGAGGCTTTGTTTTGTTTGTTTTGTTTGTTTGTTTGTTTTTGTTTGTTTATGTTTTCGCCAGTTAAGTCTTCAAGGTTAGGGGTTATGGTTAGGGTTGAAGGGTTGTTCACTACTGTTATCTTGTGCATCCCATCCACACATTCGTGTATAGATAGTGAAGATTTGTTTGTTTTGTTTTTTCTGTTTTCGCCAGTTAAGTCTTCAAGGTTGGGGGGTGAGGGTGAGGTTGGCTGTTCACCATTGTTATCTTGTGCTTCCCATCCACACATTGATGTATAGATAGTGAGGCTTTGTTTGTTTGCTTGTTTATGTTTTCGCTAATTAAGTCTTCAAGGTTGGTGGTGAGGGTGAGGGCGGCTGTTCACCATTGTTATCTTGTGCTTCCCATCCACACATTCGTGCATAGATAGCGAGGATTTATTTGTTTGCTTGTTTATGTTTTCGCTAGTTAAGTCTTCAAGGTTAGGGGTGAGTGTGAGGGTGGCTATTCACTAATGTTATTGTGTGCTTCCCATCCACACATTCGTGTACATATAGCGAGGCTTTAGTTGTTTGTTTGGGGGTTTGTTTTGTTTTGTTTTGTTTTTTGTTTTGTTTTCGCTAGTTAAGCCTTCGGGTTAGGAGTTAGGGGTGAGGGTGAAGGGATTGTTCAACACTGTTATCTTGTGCTTCCCATCCATCCACACATTCGTGTATAGATAGCGAGGCTTTGTTTGTTTGTTAATGTTTTCACTAGTTAAGTCTTCAAGGTTAGGGGTTAGGATGAGAGGGTGCTCGCCATTGCTATCCTGTGCTTCCCATCCACACATTCGTGTATAGATAGCGAGGCTTTGTTTGTGTGTTTGTTTATGTTTTCGCTATCAACTAAGTAACATAACTCTTGAGAGTCACGGAGTTATCTCCCATGTAGAATTTCTCAAACCCAACAGTTCGCGCTACCCATTCAGCTAGCGTAGACGCAGCCACAAAGCATAAAGTGGTAAGCTCAGAACATTTATATAAACATAAATATTTATTTAGTTTAGGAATGTTCTGAGCTTACCACTTTATGCTTTGTGGCTGCGTCTATGCTATGTGTATGTGTGTATGTGTGTGTGTGTGTGTGTGTGTGTGTGGGTGAGTGTGTGCTGTGTGTGAGTGTGTGTGCGTGTATGTGTGTGGTGTGTGTGTGTGTATGTGTGTGTGTGTGTGTGTGAGTGTATGTGTGTAGTGTGTGTGTGTGTGTATGTGTGTATATGTGTTTGTGTGTGTGTATGTGTTGTGTGTGTGTGTGTGAGTGTGTGTGCGTGTATTGTGTGTGTGTGTGTATGTGTGTGTGTGTGAGTGTGTGCACTTTTTTTTCCCCTCCCTCCCTACCTCATATACCAACATCAACGGTTTGAAGGTCAACGAAGGAGCACAGAGCAATCAATGGAGTGAATAGACGGGAGGAGAGTTGCTGTGACGTCTGCTGCGGCGACTATCACTTAACTCGATAATGCTGATGGGTGACGGATGACGGGTGACAAGACCTCCCTCCCTTCACACACACACACACACACACACACACACTCACACACACACACACACACACATACACACACACAAAGACACACACACACACAAAGACACGCACACACACACAAAGACACACACACATACTCTCTCACACACACAAAGACACACACACATACTCTCACACACATACTCTCTCACACACACATACACACACACACACACTTACTCACACACACACTCACACGCACATACACACACGCGTGCGCGCGCGCGCGCGCACGCAAAGACACACACATACACACACACACATACACACACACACATACAAACACATACATGTACACACATACATACAAACACACACACATACGCACACACAACACATACAAAAACACACACACACGACAAACTCACACACACACACAAACACACACACAACACAACACACACACACAACACACACACACACACACACACACACACACACACACACACACACACACACACACACACACACCCTCCATAGCCAAAAGCTCTTTTTAACCTGAACCAAATAGCACAGTGTTGATCACGACCACACTCCAAAGTGCAAACCGACAAAATATCACATCCTTCAGATAACAACAGTACATGCAGGCAAACTACCTACCTTCACTTCAAGTGTAGATCTAGATCAAGGGGCGGCTCGCGAGTAAGAAAGTCAACACAGCTGCAGCCTGTAAATCTGTGTAAATCAGGATCTACGACAGATCTTAGGCCGTACAGCGCAGATAAACTCGTAAACGATGTTATTTCTGGCGTCAAGTTTGCAGTCATTATTACGAGCGAGTCATGAACATGGGCCCATGGCGAAAATCGTTGACCGACTTAATTTAAGCATTGGCATTGATTCTTGATTCTAATCATTAAGTGTTTGTAACAATTAAGACTATCTGATAATAACAATTACACCTATCTCACAACAGGCAAGAAGTGTCTTTAGCAGCACTATCGTGGCTTTTTTGTGGTCTGACTGGCTTAATTCTGGTAGCCTTGCAGTTTAACTCTCGTGGATTTTGCGTAGGGGATACGACCTTATCAGTCCTAAACTTAGTGCCATAGCAAGACCCCTTATACCCTCACCCTTAGGATTGGTTTACTCTGTGAATGGACTGATCCCGAGGTTGAGAGTTAGGGCTAAGTCTAGGTCTAAGTGTTGGATGTCCCCCACCCCACCCCCAACCCATTTGCTTAATTGTTAGTGCGCCATGTTAATAATACAAACTGGTTGTTTTTATCTTTCTGTAAAACACAATATAAATAGGGAGAAATGCCATGTCATGTCACACAAGGAAGAATTAATTTATGTCTGTCTGTCTGTCTGTCTGTCTATCCGTCTGTCTGTCTACTCATGACCTGGCCATGTCATGGGTTTATGTGCAGGCTTAAGAGTTGTGTCATGATCACCATACACTTGGCACCTGTGACGTTAGTGCATATGGAATTCGTTCCAAGCGCGGAGACGTCATCTTGAGAAACTGAAACTGAAACCGAAACTGTCTGTCTATCCGTCTGTCTGTCGGTCTGTCTGTCTGACTGTCTGTCTGTCTGGCTGTCTGGCTGTCTGTCTGTCTGTCTGTCTGTCCGTTCGTACGTCCATACGTCCATCTGTCTGTCTGTCTGCCTGCCTGCCTGCCTGCCTTACTGTCACAAAATGTGTTAGCAAGATTTTGATGGCTTTTTTACCAAATTTTAGTCAAAGGTGTGGATTGTTAACAAGTCGCAAATGCACAAATGTGGAGGACAGGTCACAGTGAAGTTTGGAGCCGTACAACGGCATCAAGATTTTATGGACGTAAAAACTGTGTGTATGAAATAATGATGGTGCCATGAGAATCGCAGTAATTACCAGACTTCAAGCAAACAGGAACCAGAAACATATTTTTTTTAAAAGGGAATAAACACACACATTTGTAGACTACACAAGACAAGCGTAACCTATCTGACAACTGACGCCTTGGTCGGGTGTGCAAAAATGTAATTTAATTCTATTCAACATTCCTTTATCAATACACATCTGGACAATAAATTGTATATGCACTGCACTCGTATCACACCATCACACTCTCACCATTCTCACGTCTATTTATTCATATTCATATTCATTCATATTCATATTCATATTCATTTTCATATTCATTTTCATTTCATATTCACATTTATTTCTTTTTGTCACAATGGATTTGCCATGTAAAACTTGGGCTGCTCTCTTCGTTGAGAGTGCGTCACGCAGTGCAGCGCCAATATTTTTTTCTAACCAAGACTTCAGAAAGGCAAGAAGGCTTCATGGACTTCAAGGCGAGGAACCTAGAAAATTAATCTCTCTCTCTCCAATATTTTTATACCAAGGCATCCAGGCCAAGGCCCTGTTCTTAACAATTTTCAACTGTCGTGGAATCTTTAGCGTGTGCAGGCCAGAAGGCACACGGGTCCGACTCGTTTTTCGTCCCTTTCCGAAAGACTAGACGTTCAATTCGAACCAAGGAGAAAAGTCGAGGCCTTTACTGCAACCAAATCTTGGAACCTCGAGTTTAGTTATTGGCAGGCGAACACCTGAACCATTTGCCATTCTTCTCATTAAAACACAAACATAAATCTACCATAAAACTTACACAAGTAAATAGAACTTACATAGAATTAAAAGCTTACAAAGAAACAAATTTATTAAGTTTAATACAAAAGCAACACAGCAGAATATTTTGTTTGATTCCGTTCATTGAGCCGGAGAGGATAACTCTGACTGTCAAGGAAAGACCACTCTTATGTAACTCGACCCTGTCCCACCTAGCCCCGCGGCTCCAACGATATGAAAAAGCTTTTGACAAAGATGAATTGAAGGCTGATAAAAACGGGAATAAATCATAAACGTGGCGGGGAAAGTAGGCCACAAATGTAAATTAGTCTTTCGTAAGAGTGGAGGATCACTCATCATTGTTATTTATAACCCGGCCGGCTACGGGACCACAAGGACCATCACGGGATAGTCAAAGCAGACAAACACGTGTGTTTAACGCCATATCGGTACACTCAGCCCTATCGGTGCACTCAGCCCTGTCGGTATATTTCGCTGAAAACAGTATACACAACAATATTTACGAAATCTAAAGCTTAACGTTTCAACATATAGCTTTGGAAAGGTTATAAATATGTGCACAATGAAAATGAAAGGTCACGATGAAGTTAGAAATATGTTTATCTAAAATTCCTTGGTACAACAAAGTGGCCTCCCAAGCTTGACCCACTTTTGATTTCGTCTTTTTTTAACAGCGAACGGTGATTTTTTTTTTTTGCGGTGATAATTTTTTTTCAAAGCCATTTCATCATTTCGGTAGATAGTTCTATTTCGATCTAATTGTGCACTAAGGAAAATATAACTGGTCACGAAAACGTTACTTTTTTTCAGGACAAAAGAAAACAGGATGAGAGACGGGCAAAAAAAGGCACTAGTCAA
>CM060307.1:34187797-34280297 GCA_030674185.1 Monoplex corrugatus | reverse complement strand
TGATTCAAATCATTAACACATCAGAAAAAAAAAAGTGTAATGATGTACGGCTGTAAGTCTAGCAGATACACACAGCAAAAAGTGTAATGATGTACGGCTGTAAGTCTAGCAGATACACACAGCAAAAAGAGGTCTACAGGGAAACAGGGTGACGGGCAGCCCTTACATAAAAACTGTCTTTAAAGCGAGACGTTCTGGCTTTGATGGAACGAAAGCGTTTTCCTGACGGAAGTGGAGTGAACAGACTGTTCGCTGGATGATCTTTGTCAGCTATGATAGATTTAACCTTCTTCTCAGTTCTTTTTTCGTAGATGGATTCGATGGAAGGAAGAGTAATGCCGATGATCTTGGAGGCAGTGCTTACAATTCTGTTTAAGCCATCTTTCTCAGTTGTTGTACAGGTACCATACCAGACTGTGATAGAGAAAGTTAAAACACTTTCTATCACTGCTCGGTAAAACTGATATCTGTACCTTTTGACCCTTAAACGATGTATAAGATGATTTGCCTCAGTAATTAAATCAGGTCTTGCGTCGGTATCAAAAGACCGTAAAGCATATAATACAGATTTTGAGTCAACAAAGAGAACTACTTTGAAAGGCACGGGTTTATGATTTACTAGATAATGTAATGCTTGTATAATAGCGACTAATTCCGCTGTAAAGATAGATATGTTTGCCCCGATGAAAAATGACTTTTTTGCTTTAAATTTTGGAACATAAAATGCTGCTCCAGCACATTTATTTTCTAAGACTGATCCATCGGTAAAAATATGAAGGTGGGTACGGTATTTTTCATCGATGTGTTCTCTTGCTGCGGTTATCGAAATGTTGACGTTTTCGGATTTCTTAGCGTCTGTATAATCAATATCAAAAGAGGCTTTTAGCATTTCCCATGTAGGGATAGGCGCTGTTGATGGTGTCTCAGCTATTTCATCCATATTTATGTTAGATTGTTTGACCAAGTCAGATATGTAAGTTGCAACAGTCATTTGTGATGAAATGCTTTTTGCTCGCTTTGGAAAGTCAACATCAGATCTGATTTTAATTTCCTTACTCACAAAATTGTCCATTTGTGAAGTAGTTCTAACTGCAAATTTTGCTGTCGCTAGCTCACGATAGTTGTTCAGAGGTAGAATTCCAGCAACTTTGTACGTTTCCAGATTAGGAGCATGAGTAGGGACATCTAGAGCAATTTTAATACTTTTGCAGTCTAAGCTTTGTATCTTCTTTAATAGATATTTTGGTGCACTGAAGAACACTTCTTGTGCATAGAAAAATTTAGATCGTACAAGTGCTGTTGATAGATGAAGTAGTATGTTCGTATCCATTCCCCAAGGTAATCTGCTTATTATTTTTAGAAAATTTAAGGCTTTTCTTGCTTTTGTTGAAATATAATCAAAATGGACATTCCAGTTTAATTTCGATGTCATAAAGACTCCCAGAAATTTTACAACCTGTTTGTAATGTAACACTTCACCAAGCAATCTAAAAGTAGGTAAATTACTTAAAGTACCACCAGGATTAAATAGCATCATGTTAGTTTTTTCCGCTGACAAAGACAGACCATTTTCTAACATATAGTTTCCAAGACTATCAAGATCAGATTGATACAACTTCCTAATGTAATTCTGCGCTCTTTGTGGAGTTTTTTTTTTTAAGTAATATTCATCCAAATACATATATCATAAGCGTACTGTGCCAAAACAACACGATCTGAGAGTGCTTTAGGAAGATCCTGTATAAAGATATTAAATAAAAGCGGTGCTATCACTGAACCTTGTGGAATTCCCATATCAAGAGGTATGGGATCAGAGAAGGGAGGGTTGTTAGCTGCCATTTCTCTGTAGAGTTTGCAGGTAGGAGACAAACCATCTACTTTACTATTTTCGGCAAAAAGTTCCACAAAAGTTTCAGCTTAGTCCATGTCGGAAAGAAATTTGTGACATGTGTCAGTCATTATTGGACACCTAGGTAAATCAGCTCCATTTTTCATTTGATTCATTTTTGTCCAGACTTTATGGAAATCCTTGTGTGCATGTGTGTATGCATGTGCGTGTGTTTGTGTACATATGTGTGTGTGCCTTTGGTGTTTGAGATACAGACAGAGAGACAGAGACAGACAGACAGAGACAGAGAAGACTGAGAGAGACAGAGACAGACAGAGAGACAGAGACAGACAGACAGACAAACAAACAGACAGACACACAGAGAGACGCACACACATAAAGAGACCGAGAGATCGTGCCTATGTGTCTATGTGTGAGTCCGTGTGTGCGTGTATGTGCTTGCGTGCGTCTGTGAGTGCGTATATATGTGTGTGTGTGTGTGTGTGTGCATGCGTGAGTGCGTGTGTGCATGTGTGTGCTTGCACCACATGTCTCTGTATGTCAGCGCGTGCTCGCGTGCGTTAGATTGGGGTGGGAAACTGTATTCTAATGTCTATTGTGATTGTGTATTATTATGCAATTTTTATGCAATTTTGTGTTCTTGTCTTTGTTTTTTCGTGACAATTACGTTGGGTTCAAAAAGGTATGATGCCTTCTAAATCTGTAGCGGCCACACCGTCAGTGCTGTGATTGTTTTGCAATGTTTGTTGTTGTTGTTGTTGTTGTTGTTGTTGTTGTTTGTTGTTGTTGCTGCTGCTGTTGCTGCTGCTGCTGCTGCTGCTGCTGCTGCTGCTACTGCTGCTGCTGCTACTGCTGCTGCATGCTGTTGTAATGATGATGATGATGATGATGATGATGATGATGATGATGATGCTGGTGTGGTGGTGGTGGTGGTGGTGGTGGTGGTGGTGGTGGTGGTGGTGGTGGTGGTGGTGGTGGTGGTGGTGGTGGTGGTGGTTGGTAGTGGTGGGTGGTGGTGGTCGTCGTCGTCGTTGTAATGGTGGTGGTGACGGTGATGATGGTGATGGTTGTTGTTGATGTTGCTGCCGTTGCTTCTGTTGTTGTCGTCGTGTACGTTTGTCACAATCATCATCAACATCACCACCATTTTCATTAGTAAAACTTGAAACATGCAATACAAATTGATCATTTGTGAGAATTATAAAGCAGCTTATGACTTTGACCTGAAAAAGCATTTTCCTGTTTTGGGCGTAAGCCACTTTGTCACTTTTTTAAGAGATGTGTTTCTCGTTTATGTAGAACAATACACAAAATTGAATAACTTTAAAGAAAAGAAAAGAACTGCTACCAAAAGCATCAACGAAAAAGGATTACATTCGCCACATTAAAGAATGTCTTATTGTAAGTGTTTAATTAAGATAATACGGCTCTGAAAATTGTAAACGACAAATGACAAATAGAAACTCATCATTATTTGTGTGGATATTGAAAGTATAATAAGTGAGGTCTATGTTCAGACGTGTCGTTTACTCTTATATACATATCTATGCTTTCCCCCAAAGAAAGTTGACCATTGGGAAATCACAAACTTCCAGTAGAAAAGAACCGCAACCAGAGGTATTCAGTGATACAAAGTTCTTAGTGTTCGATGCAAGGTTACGCACAGAATTAAGAATACATTTCAAATATGTTTAATGTATGCATGTTTAGTATAAGTATCTAAGACACGCGATTAGTGGGTCTATGTTGTCAGCTTGTAAAAACATAACAAACTGTTTATAAAAGTTGTGAGGATTGCCTGATTATTTTCAACTAAGCTTTCGATTTCAATTTTTGTGACAAAAACAACAGGTTGAGACCTTTTCATAAAGCAGTAATTTTTAGGTTTCAGTTTAAGGCTGTTCGCAAAATTGAAATCAAGAGCTCTATTTAAAGGAAACACAAACGGCATAAAGGTTTAGAAATGCACAAAGGTGAATCAGAACGCATATTTCATATAACAAGACAAAACAAGACAAGACAGGCCCTACCTGTCCACTAGCCGGCCTTTACATTATGATGTCATTTTGATCATTTCTCCCACTGGACGAAGTAGCAGGGAAGTTTCAGTCATTCTCTCCTAATTTTTGTATTTGGTATTTGTTCGTTTGTGATCTTACGACTACGCTTGACAAAGGCCAGTTGGCCGAAAATTTGCGCCTGTCTTGTCTGGTTGTAAAAAATATGCGTTCTGATTCTATTTCCGTCTTTTTCCCGGCGGGCCTTTGTCAAGCGTAAACAAGAGATGAATAATAAATACACAAATTTTGAGAGAAACGAAACGATACTCAAAATGAAAACAAAGTCTATAAATTCTTGCACGAGTTCACATTCAAAAAGAAAACCAAAGAATAGGAGAGAGAGAAGAGAAGAAAAAGAACAAGAGCGGTGTGCACTCAAGCCACAGTTATGCAACTGTAGTGCGTGCAGACCTTGTTCTAGTTTTCCCTTAATTATACAGTTAGACCAGTGGTTACCTCAGACCTAATCAGGATAATGTGTGAGTGTTTCCTTTCACAATATTTTGTTTCATGAACCGGTCATACGAACTAGGGTCGCAAACTTTCAATGATCTGAACCTGTAAGTCTGTCCGACAGCCACACGTTTGTTAATATAAATTACTGGAGATTAATCACAGACTTTACTACACTCAGTCACAGCAGGAAAGCTGGAGGGGAAAAGAGCACCAGGTAGATCCAGGGAGAAAATATTGGACGAGGTTGCGGAGTGGATGAAGACAGACAGGGTTGGTGATATACTTGCTATTGATTATATTTCACACTCTGAAACATTTATCTAAGAAATACATTTATATAAAGACATTGCAGTGAACGTATACCTATCGTACTTTGAAGCTTGAAATTTCTCGGGAGGGGGGGGGGGGTCGAATTTTTTTTTATTCGTAAAACCCGAAAGAAGATGATATATAAATAATATGCAACCATCAAAGCAACAGTGACAATGTTTGGGTACATAGACCAACACTAGAACAAAACAAAGATGATACGTGCGCTGCTGCATTTACCAAAAGTGAGTTTCCCACCAATTTCTGTTATCAAAAATGTCCATCCCCCAATTAAAACTTAATTCAAAATGTCATTGAAACACACTCTTCATCTACTTTGTTGCTTTCCAGAAAGCTTTTGATATAGTGTGGCGTGAAGCTCTCGTGTTGAAATTATATCAAATAAGAATCAGACCTTACTATTTCAGTCTTAAAATCTGAACAATAACTATAGGCGGTCTTTCTACCAATACAAAGTCACATAAAGGATTCTTTAAGGAAATAATTTAGTCCCGGTATTATTCAATATATCCATTAATTAATCAATTAATGCATATGAAATTATATTTTGTAGCCAATTACTGATATTTTCTGTATGCATATTATCCCAGTGAGAATACATAGAATTCCATATTCAAGCCACAGTCTCAAAAGTGTCTAGCACAGAAGTTACCTCATAAGAAGAAAATGCACATAAAAGTTTATTTTGTAACCAATTACAGAGTGTTAAAAGTTTGTGGAGAAGAGGAATATCACTGCCATCGATAGAAACGCCATTCATAGAAACGCCATTCATAGAAATGCCTTAGGGTCTTCACTTAAAACAGCCCAACCCACTCCTTGCCAGTTACATCAGTGCCTACAAACCACACCAGACAATCACGCTCCACAAACACCCAAAAAGAATCCCTTGTCCCTGGTACAATGCTGCCGCAGATCAACGTCAGGGAACAAGGCGTGAACAAGGCAAAGCAGAACAACACTGGTTTTCCTCCAAACTCACCAATCAAAAACAGTTCTTAAATGCTTCTACAGAATGCAAATACTATACAGAGAGCTAGAATAGCATTTTATTCCTCTAAGACTATTTTAAGTCAGTCAGAATTTACTCTCTTTTACTTTATCGTCTAGTGAAGGTAAGCATTTTTCAGAGCATGCTTGACTGCCTCAATCTGTAGTGTAAGGCTTGAAATTCTTATGTTATAAGTGGCATGGTGTTCCTGTTCTGTTTGACAGTGAATACCATCCATATTTGTTATTGGCCACTGAGCCATCCGTGTATATGATAGCATCTTTGGGTTGCAGCTTATCTGCTTTATGAATAGTTTGATTTCTGCGTCAGCTTTATTTTGGGGCAATACTTTTACCTGAAAAACTGTTTGAGCCTATTTCAACACTTGCTAAATACAGTAGGAACCCCAGACTGGCACACACCAATGAGCAGTATCAATCTACAAAACCTCATGTGGATCTACTGTCTTGGACACCCTACTGTTAACCCTTTGACTCCCGCACACTGTCCACCAGCATCCTGTATTGCCAACCATGCTAGCAAAGCAAAAACTTAACCCTTTGATTCCCTCAGCCTTTCCACCAGCTTCCTGCAGGAAGCTGGTGGAAAGGGTGAGGAATCAAAGGGTTAAGTTTTTGCAGTTAGTGGATAGGGTGCGGTAGTCAAAGGGTTAAGGAAAACGAACGTGTTGAGAAACTTGCAGACAAAGCCACCACAACAAAAACTTTGCATCTTGGAAAGTCCAAAGTCCTCAGGCATTCAAAAGCATACCTTCACAAAAAAAGATCTGAGTCATCTTACCATTCGTCGTCTTCTTCAAGAAGGAATAGTCAGGGAAGTGGCAGAAATACATCTGTCTTTGATCAACAAAAACATACCAAAATTACTTTTCTGTAGTATATTTATAAGCAGCTACAGTTTGACACCTTATCAAACAGATGTTTTTTTGAAAAACTATGACCACAGAACAATATTATGCAGACTTTCAGTCTGTGCACATGACCTACAAATTGAAAGAGGCGTATACAAAACATTCCAAAAGAAGATTATACAGTTTTGGTGTGGTTGACGATGAACGTCTCTTCCTGGATAATTGTACTCGATGCAAAAGAATAAACATGAAACCGACGAAACATATTCAGGAAAATGTATGCCCTTAACGATCAATTGCTCTAAATCAATTGTGCTAAATGCAAGCGACTTCCTTAAGATAATTTGAAAATACATGCAGCAGAATGTCTTTTGATTGCCTGCAATTGGTAAAACTACTACTGAAATCACTGACTGCTATGTTAACTTATTGCAACAATCTGTGTCTTAATTTGGATCCTTATGACAAATATGTGATCAGAGTTCTGAATTCACATGCATGTCTGCGCATGTACGTATGCACGCGCACACATAGAGTCATAGAGACTAACAGAAAAAAATGAAATGAGAGATAGCCAGGCAAACAATGATGATGGTGATGATGATGATGATGATGATGATGATGAGATGATGATGATGATGATGATGATGATGAGATGATGATGATGCGAAAGTTTCTTTTCCAAAAGTACAGATGTTAGCACAATGGTAACTTACATATCAAGTTGAATATATATGTAGAGATAGACAGACAGACGGAAAACATTTTTATTATAAACAGATCCTACAGATCGATCTAAATCAGACTCCTCTTACAGTCTTAAAATGTGGTTGGATAAAGACGAAGACTGAAGGGAAGAAAGGGACACATTCAAACATCCTCCTGACAAAAGCCAAACTATTTGATTCGACGAAATACATGCACAAGTCACGTGACTGCAGTGGGTCAGACACTCTTAATTTATTGGCAGACGACGTGTCTGATCACTTCTGACAGCCACTGGGAGGAACAAAAAGGAGGCCAGGGCATCACATACATGTGGGGGGGGGGGGTGACAAAAAGATTCGTCTTTTTCTCCCAGTTTGCCTGGGGTCTCCATTTAGAGAGCTCATTTTCCATGTCACCTGCAAAATCCCGTTTGATTAATGCTTTCAGTTTGTTTTATTCTTTAGAACTAGATCGCCTTTAGGGAAATTTGCTTGCCACTAAACCCTGGCTGTACTCGTTTTGCAAAACAAGACAAACAAACAAACAAACAACACGAAGCATATGCACACAGAGGCAGATGTTAACAAGAAACACCACATGGGTGTGGATGGGGCCCAGAACACCAATGCCTCGCCACTCGTCGGACAATCACCTCCCAAGCTCCCGACGCCACTAGATAGTCATTTCATCAAACAAACCAAAATAAAAGGGGGAGGGGGGGGGCAGGCTGTCCATGTGTTGCATGATCCATTCGGATCCAGTCATCAGTTACCTTGTTTACAAACCGAATGGCAAGGTGGGGAGATGACAAACCCCGGGGTCATAGCCACACAACGCGCACCAACCAGGTCCAGTCCAGTCTCTGGACCAAGAGAGAATGAAAGATCCCTCTCTCGCTCCCACTCTGGAAAGGGTGGTAAAGTTTCAGTTACAGTTTCTCAAGATGACGTCTCCACGCTTAGAATGAATTCCACACGCACTAACGTCACAGGTGCCATGTGATGAAGAAGATCCAGAATGATCACGGCACAAACCTTAAGTCTGCACATAAACCACGAGTTTGCCAGGTCCTGAGGTCCTACCTAGATAGTTCCATAACCCTGGGATCGTGGGGGACTGAGGTGGCAGAGACCTTAACTTTTCCCGGGGGCCTTTTTTTTGATTAAGACTTCAGAAAGGCAAGAAGGCTAATTGTAATAGATAAAGGGAAACCGCATAACCCCAAAGACTTAGGAGATGTGGATTGTGACTCACTTAACTTATGCTTGGAGACTTCTTGCGAAGTATCCAGTGGGCATGGTTCAGGGCTTTTCTCTTCATTTGGGTCCCATGTTGTTTTCATGAAGGTTTTCTCCAGCATTTTACATTATAGACCCCACTGGAGACAGATCTTCCCAGACCAAGTTATTGCAATGATGCTGGTGTCGTTTCTATAATAAACAATTTTTCTGGAACAGCGTTGTCAGCCCAGTGCCAACCCCCAAACCGTAGTAGGACAAGCAATTGCTCTTTGTCTGGCCTTTATCCTTAGATCTGTCAGGCTCGGGTGGCCCTTCTACTAGCCCAAACTTCTGAGTCATTGGGACACACAAGCTTCTGGACCACGGCAAGGTCATGAACCACAGGAGGTAAGGAGATGTGAGTGAAATCGTAAAGACCTCATTATTCTGCAGTCAGCTTTCTGGAGGGCACGCCAGGCTGTCATATTGGCCATGATGGATAAGAGTGTTACCCACAAAGAGGCATGCACGTGTTCGTGCACTAATGCAGTGACCAACGAGAGAAGCTAGCATGCTCAACAACTTTCCAGGGACTCAAACAACAAGTCAGAAAAAAATAAGATGAATAGTCCTCCAGTGGATCTTCACTAGCCCCCTTCCCCCACCCCACTCGCCCATTTTCATGTTGCGGGTTAGGTTTGAACTCGCCATGGCTCCATACCCCTAGTCAACCAATATGCAAAACACTATTCATGTAACTGCAATGTGTCAAGACATTTTGATGTATAGAAGACAGCGTGTCTGATCAGGTCTGACCTTCACAGGGGCACACAAAAAGGAGGCCATGGCTCTTAATACGTGTGGTGCCGCAAGAGAACAAGGGCAGGAGACGACAAAATGATTCAATGATTCACCTCCTCCCCTCCCTCCCCTCCCCCCTCCCCCCCATTTCGCCTGAAGTACCCTTAAAATAGCTCACTCATTTTATTCTTTCGAGCTACCCTAGTCAGCTTGATTGATGTTTTCGGTTTGTTTTCTGGGTTGGGACCATAACGCAATGAGGCAAGCTTCGCTATCTATAAACCCTAAGCATTTGTTAAATAAAAAAGACAAACAACAGCGATAACCACAGCAAACACACAGACGCAGGCAACACACACACACACACGCGCGCGCGCGCCGCGCACGCACATACACACACACATCCACACAAACGCCCTTATATAGGCCACACACACACACACAAAACACCCATATATAGGCTACGCCACACACCACACCACACACACACACAACATACATACACACACACGCACGCACGCACGCACGCACATACACACACATCCACACAAACGCCCATATATAGGCTACACACACACACCACACACACACACACACACCACACACACACACACACACACACACACACACACACACACACACACACAAACCCCCATGTATAGGTTACACACACGCACAGGGGCAGAAAAGACAGATACACTGATCAACAGACAAGTAACAACGTTAAATGCAGTCCCATAACCTTAAGTCCTGAGCGAGGTGTCAAAAGTTCTCAAATCAGCTTTTGTACAGACGGGTCCCAGTTTTCTTCCTTTTTCTCTCCCTTTCAGTTAGTCAGTTCTTAAAGTATCATGCCCTAAAGCAGATTTTTTTTTTTTTTTGGGGGGGGGGGTCAAACCTCTTTTGATAAACCTCTGGAGTTCAATCCCAGCCTAGCCTTTAGCTGCCACAACTTCTTCTTTGCACTCGGGGAGGCTACCTTCGTGCTCACTTTTTATTTGTTTGTTTTTTTCGTCCCATTTTCTACGCCACCTCAATGGCTACAAAACCTGGAACAGTTTTTACAATGTGATGATAATGATGTCGATGAGGATGATAATCATGATGCTATGGAGTTCTATCTAGGATTGAGACTGCGTGACAGGACTGTACTCTACGCATACTATCGTAATACATCCCGGCGTCAACCAGGCCCGGGAGATACAGACACTTACCTTGCTGGTGAGAAGATTTGAGCAACACCCTCCAATGACGTATCCGTGAAGTGGATGAGACTCGATTGTGTGGTCCCAATCTTCCCAATGAGCCCATAGCACACCCAACTCGGGTTAGGAGCCACTAGAGCCGAAAAATCCCACAACGATTTTTGAAGGGCCAAACTCCAATAGTATTATACTCTTTCCTTTCCCCACTACCAAACATGGTCAGATACTCATTTATATCTGTATTATACTAGAGGCTATATTCGCGATGTTTGCTCATTCTCAAAGCAAACCTGAAACCATACAGCTAAATTTGTAAATCTTAAGCTCTATCTCTATCCCAGCCAAGCAACAGACAGGCGGATAAACAGACGCTATAGATCAGTCTAAACCAATGGAAATCAGACGAACAAGGGAAAGAAGCAGAGGCACTGAAAATCCTTACTGACAAAACTTGAACTGAAGTTTTTGTCAGTTAGTACTTGATATTTTTCCGGACACAATGCCGATGATGTATCTCACGAATTTATTGACGAAAATCTGGCGTTTGCCGATGAGTGATTTTGTTAACCTTTGCTCCTAATAGGACACATTTCACCTTTGCGTTGAATATCCCCCTCGTCTCATTTCCTTCTGATATCCGCTTGAAACCTAACTTTTCTGTTCACCTGCATCAGTCAGATTGATTGATGCTTCCGATTCTTTTTCTCTGTCAGGATCAGACTGCCCTTTGGGAACCGTGGCTGTCTGTAAATCCTAGCCGCACTCATTACAGGAAACAAAACAAAACAAACGACAACAAGCAATAACAACAATAAACAAAAGACGAACGTTAAAATGAAAATGAAAAGAAACTTTACTTTCAAACGGTACAGATATAAACACATAAGGCCCACTCACACACCTGCTGTTGCCTGTCTAAACTTTTTCCTGTATTAAAACAACAGAAAATGGTGAAACAAATTAGGTCCCAAAGAAATGGACATAAAACAAAAAATCACACAGGCAAGTAGGAAGGCAAAGGTATTCTCATAGTCCCAAGTTCATTACAGACCTGAGTGAGGTGGTAGAAGCCTAGAACTCTTAAGTCAGCTTTTTGAGGGTAGGTCCTTTTCCTCTTTCTCACTGCTTTGCCTTCCCCAGTTCTTAGCGGGGTTAGATGCCCATTCATTTGTGAATGGACTGCCGACCTGACGTACACTGCTTTCTTGAGCTGGTTGGTTCTTTTGATAAAGCCATGGACTCAAGATCTGATATCTCGAGTTTAATCCCAGCCTGCAACATTAAACACTGGCCTGTTTGCAGCTCATCTTAATGTTTCCATTGTTTCGGTAGTTAGTGTTGTATAGCTTCCTCTTCCCCTCTCCCCATTTCAAGACTTTGCCCTTCCATATGTGCTCCACCTAAATCTGAAAACACTTTCATGGCAGACTCCCCGGGCCTGCGCAAAACCCTTTGTGCTGATAAAATTTTGAAATGGAAAGCGGTGCAGAGGTACCTATGAGAGACTAAGCTGATATCACCAGAATGATGGATACATTAAGACCAGCAGCGAACAGACAAAGTTTAGTGTTGCTGGCCAAGATTAAACTCGAGATGTCAGACACTGAGCTCATGGCTCTGTCGAAACAACCAACCAGCCTACAAAAAGGTGGAAAAAAGAAAAAGAAGAAGAAGAAAAAAGTGTGACCTGCCCAAAGGTCGAACTCACAATTACTGCGTTATAAGTATGACATTCTAACCACTTAGCCAAAGAGCCAGACATACACCGTGGCCCTTTTGAGAGTTGAACCTGATGACAGCGTGTCTTCTTATCATATTTCTGACAATACTTGGGATGAAGCAAAAGGATGCTATTGGTGTTTTCATTTAAGGCCAAGCGATTGCGTAGAGCCAAATCAGGGCTATAACCGTTTCAAAACATTATACAATACTTCAACAGGAAAGAAAAAGGAAAAGACAATTACACATGCAATCGCGCATAATATTATAATCTATGGAAATGCTCCCTGGCGTTGACCACTCCGTCCAACTTATCACACAAGGGATTTAAAAAATATACCTTAATACAAATTTAAACATAACGAAGGGCACTAAAACATATATATACAACGGGGCTAAGCTTTCTAAAATTGCTTCCGCGTATTTTATTTCCCTGGAGCCAAAAATGCACTTAATGCATGTACCCTATTATCAATCCTAAGAGGAAGTATGTAAGACTTTATCGAACACATGCAGGCGAATGGACCAGAAAGGCAGAAAATTATAGGAAGAATAGGAGGAAATGACAGAAAGCAAAGGAGGAAGAAAAAAAAAACAATAAAGAGATTGACAGAAAAGAGGAAAATTCTAGCAAAGACTTTCCAGAAGGTGGGAACATTATTCATGTTGAAAGAACCCCGGCATCCCCACGGGGGGAAGCAAAAGGAGGCCAGGGTTCCAAATACAAGTGACACTTCAACAGAGAAGGACAAGATGGGAGGTAATGACAAACTTCTCCGTCTTAACCTCCCATTTCGCCTGGAGTCTCCTTTAAATAGCTCACTAGTTCTCCTCAGCCGCATCATTCAGTTTGATCGATGCTTCCAATCCGTTTATTCTGTCATGATCGGATCGCCCACAGGAAAGCGTGACTGTCCCTAAACTCCTAGCTACACTCGTTAAACAACTAAAACAAACAATAACAAACAGATAACTACAACAGCAATTGCATCAGCCAAACAGAGCGACAAAAAGGAAGATGGTCGAACCATGCTGACTATCTCCCTTCATGTATAAAATTATGACAGATAATCCAGATTTTGTATTTTCTGGGTCATTCTCCTCACAGTTGACACTGATGAAACCCTGCTGTATTTTAATATTTTTGCATCCAAAATGTTAACATTACCAGCCTAAGCCAACCAAAATATCCATGCTAACATTCATTTCTTTGCTTTTGTATGATTACATCAACAATAACTACACGAACATTCGAAGTCATATATCCACATAGAAGCTTCTACCACTGCTTCATCAGCTTAACCAAACATTTCCGCTTGTGTCGATCGCAGCAACTGGCACTTTATGACACCCCTGCCGTATTTTTTTTATTGTTGCATCCAAATGTTTAACATTACCACCCTAACCAACGAAAATAATCATCCCAGCATTTATCTGGGATTTTTTTTTTTTTGTTTGTTTGTTTGTTTTTTGTTTTGTTTTGTTTTGTTTGTTTTGTTTTGTTTTCTGTTATTTGTTTTGTTTTGTTTTTGTTCGTTTGTTTTTGGGGTTTTTTTGGGTTGTTTTTTTTTGTATTGCCTTAACAATAACGGCACGAAGACTCCAAATCCAGCAATCCACATAGAAGCTTGTACCATTGCTTCACCAACTTATCTGAATAACATTTCAGCTAGTTTTGATCTACTTCCATCAATTACTGTTATTGTTATTTAAAGCCCAGCCGACTGCGTATAGCCATATCAGGGCTAGAACCTTTTCAAAACATACACACACAATACTTCAACAGGAAAAAAAAACGAAAAGAGAACAAAGTACACATACCAATTCATTCGAGCATATAATCTATGGAGATGCCCTGGCGTTGACCACTCCGTCCAATTTATCACACAGGGGATTTAAAAAAAACATACCTGAATACAAATTTAAACATAACTTAGAACACTAAAACATATTTATATAAAAAGGTCTAAATTACCTAAAATTGCTTCAGCGTGTCTCATTTCCCTGGAGCCAAAAATGCACTCAATACATGTGCCCAGTTATCAATCCTAAGAGAAAGGACGTAAGACTTTATCGAACACATACATGTGACTGGAACAGCAAGGCAGAAAATGATAAGACGAAATGACAGAAAGCAAAACAACAAGGCAGAAGCAAAGACAGTGACACAAAAGAGGAAATTTCTAGCACAGAATTTCCAGAAGGTGGGGATCTATAATAAAAGAGCCCAGGCATCCCCACGGCCTGGGGGGGGGGGGGTCCATCAATTAATATCGATGGGCCTTTGCTGTTACTTATAATTGTTGCCTCCAAATCTGTAATATTGCTAGCCTGAGACAACCCAAATATCCATCCCAACATCTAATCTTTGTTTTGCTTATGACTGTCATGACAACAACACAAACAATCCAAATCAACAAATACGATACAGGATCACTAATGTTCAGATGTCTCAACAACAAATAAAATCCCACTGCAGTTATCGTCTGTGCAAGTGTACTTCCGGCGGAAGTAATGCAAAACGAAAAGCTTGTCGTTATGACTAGTACAACAACCAATGCTTAGAAGGTTGTGGGTTCGAATCCTACAAGTCCAGTCAAAATCATAGCGGGATTTTAAGCCCCAATGGAACCTGCCCTCTGATGACCTGAGCTTATGGGCTCATTATGAAGACGGCCACGACACATTCGAGTCTCATCCACCTGACGGATGCGTCATTGATGGTGTTGCTTGAATATCTTGACCAAACCCACAGGGATCTGTATCTCTCGGTCCTGTTGAACTCAAGGATAATATCATGAAAGTAAGCGTAAAGTACAGCCTCGTCACGCAGCTTAGAGTCTAGAATCTAAAGTCCTAGAATGGAACTCCGTAGCGCATGATTCCCATCCGCCTCATCATCATCATTGTCATCATCATCATCATGGCATTGTGAAAATTTGTCACAGATTCTATGCTTATTAAAGCGGCGTAAAAATAGGATGGGGAGGAAAAAAAACCCAGGAAAACGTCGTCGTTAGAACCCACGTCAAGATCGCAAAAACCAAGACACAAGCTGTAAACTATCTCGACGTGTCTTTTCTTCCACCTCCGCTGACCATCCCAACGCGTCGTGTTTCTTGTCACTGATTTTCGCGAGGTGTTCACCTTCTGTGACCAGTCCTGCTCAGATTACAGGCGAGAGATTTGTTCGTCTGCTTCTTCACCCGTTGAAGGACTTCGTGCGAATACGTTTTCCACCCGCACGGTAACAGGACACCCTGCAGACGCTTTGCTTTACAGTTCGTCAGAACTGGTGCCTGTCAACTGATAGGCCATGGAGGCAGACTGGTGACAAGCCCGTCTTGTCTCTCATTTTATCTACCCACCCTCCAACCCTTCTCTCTTTGTCTCTGTCTCTCTGTCTCTGTCTCTCTCTGTCTCTCTGTCTCTCTGTCTCTGTCTCTCTGTCTCTGTTTCTCTGTCTCTCTGTCTCTGTCTCTGTCTCTCTCTCTTACACACACACACACACACACACACACACACACACACACACACACACACACACACATATACACACAATCCCAATGTTATGAACTTAAAATGCCAAATGTCTCTAAAACGTAGAGACTTAGACAAGCTGTTCAAGTTAATACAAGAAAATTGTATGTCTGTAACAACTGCCTCAAGTTAATACAAGAAAATTGTATGTCTGTAACAACTGCCTCAAGTTAATACAAGAAAATTGTATGTCTGTAACAACTGCCTCAAGTTAATACAAGAAAATTGTATGTCTGTAACAACTGCCTCAAGTTAATACAAGAAAATTGTATGTCTGTAACAACTGCCTCAAGTTAATACAAGAAAATTGTATGTCTGTAACAACTGCCTCAAGTTAATACAAGAAAATTGTATGTCTGTAACAACTGCCTCAAGTTAATACAAGGAAAATTGTATGTCTGTAACAACTGCCTCAAGTTAATACAAGAAAATTGTATGTCTGTAACAACTGCCTCAAGTTAATACAAGAAAAATACATGTGTCTATGACAAAGGCTTAAGATAATTCAGATTAACAAAAGGCAAGTGCTTAGGTACAAATTAAAACCAGAGAAATGTCTGTCTTTTTGTTTATCTGATTATCTATCTGTAAACAAGATGTGTAAGCATACATTGCCGAGCTTATGATGGTAACTCTTCAAGGTCACAGTGACTTTGAGAAGTACGGATTCTTAATTTTCTACATGATTTTTTTTTTTTTTTTTTTTTTGCATAAGATTGGAGATTGTATTTTTGTGTAAGATTAGAGATTGTTAGAAATTAGGATTACTTTGGGTTGTGGCTTTGGCTTTCTTGTTTTCCCGCTGCTATGTCCATGTCGCTTCTTTTTTCTTCATCTTCAACGTCATCTCAGTGCCACTGGCCCCTCGCTACACATCTTGACTCTTCTGTACTCTGGCAAACCCGAGTTCATTCAGCCCAGGAAGTCTGCAGAAGCCAGAGGTGTCGTGCTGTCGTGGTACCACCCGCCAGAGAAGACTACACTGCTGCCCGGTCTTTTGGGCAGAATTCTGCGCGGACTGGTTGTTTTGTTCTTGTGACAAGGTCATGGACTGAAGAGCAGATGTCTGGAGTTCAATGCCAGCCTGCAACATTAAAAATTGGTCAGTTCCCTGTCCCTCTTAATTTAAGTTTCCATCATTCTTGATAGTGGCAGCTGATTGCTTTGTAGGTCTCTTTCTTCCTGTCCCCATTTCAAGACCTTGCCAGCGCATAGGGTTCTCATTGGCTGATGGAGTCTGCCAGATAATTGATGGCAATTTGGGTGGAACACTTATGGAGTAGCCCGAACGAATTGAATCTCTTTTTAACAAACTCCAAACTTCAACCTCCAAACATCTGTGGAGTTCAGCCGTGCCTGTTCTGACCCAGCTGACGGGGGGACAGTGTAAACTGAATTCCTCACACACTACAATAATCGCTCAATCAATCGTGGAGCGAATTCCTACTATGGAAACCACTGCCCTCCCTCCTCCCCCCCCCCCCCCACACACACACGAACGAACAGCCAACACCAAAGTATCTACGTAGATGTTCTTTATCAAAACTTAAAATTGAACCAGTTGCTGTGGTGCAGAGGTTAACGCAGCGGACTTACGACTGAAAGATTGTGTATTCGATCGAATCCGCATCAATCCTGTCAAAATTATGGCCGATTCTTTTTTTTTCAACCAACCAGTTCCTACCCAGAGTCGAGCGTATCGTGGACTATATTGGGAACACTGGGACCACAGAGACGAGTCTCATCCATTTTACGGAAGTGTCATCGAAGGTGTTGGTGAAATCTCCTAATCAACACCGCAGGTGTCCTTACTTCTCGGGCTTGGTTGGTGCCAGGATACGTTTTGATAGTAAATGTAGTAGTGCGCAGCCTTGTCACGCAATCTCAATGGTAGATAGAACTTCACATCATGATGATTACCGTCGTCATACCATTACAGCATTGTAAATAGACTCTCCCAGCTTCTGTAGACATTACGGTGACATAGAAAATGACACCAAAAAGTGAGCACAACTAGAACTGCCTTAGTGTGATGTGATGATCCTCACAAAATTGAAATTGGAATATATAATCAGAAAAAAACAAAACAAAAAATGAATGAATACAGAAAGCAATTACTGAGAAAGTAGACATAGTATCTAAACCGTCACAAGTCTGTTGTGTTTTCCATGCATTTTTCTTCGTCTTTTTGGATGGAAATATGTCAAAAACGAATTGGGATCATGTGTCTTGTTCACAAGGGGAACATAACTGACTGCACAATTAGGTGTCAATGGGTATCGTCTAATTTGGTAGCCACAAAAGCATGAATTATTCATTGATTGGATTTTTTCTTTGTTGTTTTGTTTCGTTTCGTTTGTTTCGTCTTGTTTGGTCTTGTCTTGTTTGATCTTGTCTTGTTTGGTCTTTGTCTTGTCTTGTATTGTATTGTTTGGTCTTGTCTTGTTTGGTCTTGTCTTGTCTCGTCTTGTTTGGTCTCGTCTTGTTTGGTCTTGTTTTGTCTCGTTTGTTTGGTCTTGTTTTGTCTCGTTTGTTTGGTCTTGTTTTGTCTTGTTTGGTTTTGTCTTGTTTGGTCTTGTTTGGTCTCGTCTTGTCTTGTTTGGTCTCGTCTTGTCTTGTTGTTCTCGTCTTGTCTTGTTTGGTCTCGTCTTGTGTGCCCTATTGAGCGCATGCTGCATAAACAGGGGTTCTGGGTGCGACCATCAAGGTTGTTTTTTTTTCTCTCTTTTTTCTCTCATCACATGGTATCTTTGACGTCACTGCATATGAAATTATTTCTGAAAGGAGAGGCGCCATCTTGAAAACCTGAATCTGAAATAATTTTGCTTGATTTTTTTATAATCAAAAACAAACAAACAAAATGAAACAAAGAAATTATCACTACTGAACATTTTTTCTGTTTGACATGGTGGTCAACAGAAAAGCAGAAATGTGCGCCATGGTCATTCTCTGTCACACTGTAGAACTGCCTAGTAGAAAACAGCCATGTACTCAGCAAATAAACAAACGAGACAGTCTTGATGGAGGCAGACACAAGTAGATCACTCATAAGGAAGATTAGGAAAAGATAGGCAACATTTATAGGCCATTGTGTGAGGAAAGGGGATTTGGAGCACCTGGTCACAACGGAAAAGCTAGAGGGAAAGAGAGCACCAGGTAGACCCAGGGTGAAAATGCTGGACGGACTTGCAGAGTGGCTGGGGACGAGGAGGGTGGGGGAGATGCTAGGGGCAATGAGAGATAGAGACAGATGGAAGTCCATGATCGCCAACGCCGTGTAGCAGGGCACCTGATGATGATGATGATGATGACTCAGTTATCGCTATTGTGGTTGCATCAGCCGCCTTGGTGTAGTGGTTAACGCAACGGACTACCCACTTTGTGGCTTCGAATCCCCATCAGTCCATTCAAAAATCATTGTGGGATTTTTCGGCTCTAACCAGCTCCTACCCAGAGCTGGGCGTGCTATGGGCTCATTGGGAAGACTGGGACCACACAGTCGAGTCTCATCCACTTCACGGATGCGTCACTGAGGGTGTTGCTCAAATCTTCTCACCAGCACCGCAGGTGTCTGTATCTCTCGGGCCTGGTTGGCGCCAGGATGTATTGTGATTGTGAGCGTGGAGTGCAGCCCTGTCACGCAGTCTCAATCCTAGATGGAACTCCATAGCATCATGATTATCATCCTCATCGACATCATCATCATTGCATTGTGAAAGAGTGTGTCAGCTTCTGTGGCCATTAAGGTGGCGCAGAAAATGGGACGATATATAAAAAAAAAAGATGATCGCAAAATAACCTCCCTGGGTGCAATGATCCTCAAAAAAAACGAAAAGAAAAACTATTGTGGTTGCAACTGCCTCCGTTGTGTTGTCATACTTGTCACCTACCACCACCACCCCACCCCCATTCCCCTACCGTATACGGCGGTAAAAACGCTGTGCTAAAACTTCCTACCTTTGACGGTAAGTGGCGAAATATTAAACGTACTCACGCATTGAAAAATGAAAGGGGAAAAAATAGCTTTAAACGTAATATGCCACCAAAGAACTCCCACTTCGTCATAAATACTGCGCAATGTGGCATAATCTTATTTATTCCCCTTGTGTGGGGATTTCTCTTTTCCTTCTGTATGGTTTTGCACTATATTTTATTATATGAAGGGATATGGTTACTGAGGTTATATTACCTCGCCGATAATACAGACGGAAAGATGTTAGGCGTTTCAAGTAGATATCAAAACGGTGTGTGTGTGTGTGTGTGTGTGTGTGTGTGTGTGTGCGTGCGTGCGTGCGTGCGTGCGTGCGTGCGTGCGTGTGTGCGTGCGTGTGTGTGTGTGTATGTGTGTATGCGTGCGTGCGCGCGCGCGCGCGCGTGTGTGTGTGTGTGTATGTGTGTGTGTACAACATAGATAAACCAAACGGATGCTGACTAAGCCAATAGGGAAAGGCAGATATCGACAGGAAAAAGAAGACAGCGTTTAAACAGCTCAGACAAATGGAACATTAAAAACAAGAAACAAAACAAAAACAATACAAAACAAAGCGAACGAAACAACCTCAAATAAGACAACAAACCATACTAATATTCTTTTCTTTTTTCAGCCGCTGGACTTCTTCAAAACCTGTATTTGTAACATTGTGATAACTTTTTTACTTATATTCTTTCTTTATTATTTCTTTCTATTATTTATTTATTATTTACTTATTATTTACTTACTTTACTTACTATTACTTACTGTACTGTACTGTACTGTACTGTACTGTACTTTACTGTACTTACTTATTACATTACTGTACTGTACTGCACTGTACTGTACTGTACTTTACTGTACTGTACTTTATTTTACTTTATTTCACTGTACTGTACTTTACTGTACTTTACTTACTTTACTTTACTTTACTTTACTTTACTTTACTTTACTTTACTTTACTTTACTTTACTTTACTTTACTTTACTTTACTTTACTTTACTTTACTTTACTTACTTATACTTTACTTTACTTTACTTTACTTTACTGTACTTTACTTTACTTTACTTTACTTTACTTTACATTACTTTACTTTACTTTAAACTTAAGTAATTAAGTAGCTTAGCTTAGCTTTGCTTTGCTTTGCTGTGCTGTGCTTTGATTTCCTTTGCTTTGCTTTCTTGCTTACTCGTTTTACTTACTGTCTTGCTTGCTTGTTTGCTTGCTCGCTTGCTTCCTTGCTTGCTTACTTACTTACTTAAGTACTTAATTAATTAATTAATTGATATATTAATTAACAATTAATTAATCAATTAATTACTTTAGTTGCTTAACGTACGTACTTACTTACTTATGCACTTACTTACTTACTTACTTATGCACTTACTTCTCACTATGCCATTGGCATACAGAGCAACAGTGACGATCCTCCATTTCTCTTTGTTCTGTGTCAGCTTCTGTATGGTACACCAGGTATGTTTGAGAGGGACTTTTCTGCCTTGTTTCAGTTTCAGTTTCAGTTTCTCAAGATGAATCTCTGAGCTCAGAATAAATTCCATATACACTAACGTCACAGGTGCCATGTGATGGAGAAGATCTAGAATGATCATGGTATAAGCCTTAAGCGTGCACAAATAAAACATGAGCTGGCCAGTTCCTGAGGTCCTCTCTAGCCTGTGTTTCCTTTTTTTTTCATCCTATGCTCTATCAGTCTATCATTGGAACAATCTTGGTTACATTGAAATGACGAGTGTATCTTATCATCAAAGAAAAGAATAAATAAATAAAACAAATGGATAATCAAATGTCTGATTCAAAACACAACTAGCCACTAAAGATAAACTTGTCTAACATTACAGAAAGCCTCACCCCCACCCCACCCCACCCCACCAGTCTGCCCTGACCGATTCATACTCACGAGATGAGTGTGCGCTGGGCTCCTTGGAGAGGCTGGGACCACACAGTCGAGTTTCATCTACTTTACGGATGTATTGTTGAGAGTTTTGCTCAAATTCCCTGACCGACACTGATGGTGTTTGTGATTCCCGAGCCTGGTTGATGCCAGAATATATATTTGATAGTAAACGTTAAGTACATTGCCTGTCACGAAGTTTCAGTCCTGGGTGGAACTCCACAGCATCATGATCATTATATTCATTTTTCTTCTTTCTTTTTCTTTTCTACATGATCAGGTCACATCTGACGGTGAATCCCCCGTGGAGATGCCGGGGGCTCTTTCAGTATAATTAGTATCAGACAAGTGGAATATAATAAAAAGAAACAAAAGTTGAGGGAAATGTTGAGGTCTCTGCCACATCACTCCCCTACGACCCCAGGGTTATGCAACTATCTAGGTAGGACCTCAGGACCTGGCCAGTTCATGGGTTTACATGTATGTGCAGGTTTAAGGCTTGTGCCGTGATCATTCTGGATCTTCTCCATCACATAGCACCTGTGACGTTAGTGCATATGGAATTCATTCCGAGCGCGGAGACATCATCTTGAGAAACTGAAACTGAAACTAGGGTTTCTTGAACAAACTCCAAGCTCCACGTCATGTGGAGTTTGTAGTTCGTTCAAGAACGATTCATCGCACTCGGGCAATTCCATACGCGCTCCACCCAAATCTGCAAGCAGTCATCTGGCAGACTCCCTGAGCCAGCGCAAAACCCCATTCGTTGGCAAGGTCTTGAACTGAGGAGCGGAAAGGGGGAGGGAGAAGGGAAGACCTTTGAAACACTATAGTGACAACACCAGAACAATGGAAACATACTGATGGGCAGCAAACATGTCAATGTTTAATGTTGCGGGCAGGGACTGAACTCACGATATCAGATCTTGAGTCTACGGCTCTGTGAAATGAACCAACCGGCGGCCATGTTGTCAAGTCTTGTGCTTCCGGCAAGCCAAACAGGTCAAAGTGTACAGTCCAGACATATAGTGATCACCCATTAAAGACAGAGTGTGCAGACTATGCAGCAACATATGTTGCCTGCAACACGTATCGGAGATAATATGATTACATATCAAATTTAAAGGAAAACATTCGTGTTATGCAAATGAAATCACAAAATATATATAATACCCATGGCATCATGATGTTTCTGTTCAGACATGTTATGACCCTTCTCGAATGTCGAATTGTGCAAGTTTGCGTTACGTATTTTTGAAAAACAAAACAAATACAACATTAGCTTCCGATTGTTACCTTTCGAACAGTAGTTTGTTTTCCTGCAACATTCGCTTTCAATTTTTGTATGTGTTAGTGTACTGTTTTCTACTAAAGGCTGAATCTAACATTTCAAAATGCATTTGAATATAAAATTCATAGATAATGCTTGACAGAATAGGTAATTAGCAAGCTGTGGTAGTGATCAGCTAACATCTAACATGCGAAAACACTTTGATTTTCACAGAATAATGTGATGTAAAGAAACAAGCAAATGTGTAACAAATTAAAATGTTTCATTATTTACGACTTTTTTTTCAATAAATCGTAGGGCAGCATTTTGTGTATTGAACTTTGTGGGAAGGTGGGAAAATATGTAACATCATGAATTGGTTGTGTCGCGTGCTCTGTTATAAAAGGTAATCATAAACTGTGAATGGTGTTATTTAAACTGAAGCCTTAGCACCATTTCCACGAGGCACAAGGCGTGTTTCTTTAATGTATATAGGTTGCTGGATGAAACTTACTGTGTCAGTTAGGTGATGCTAAAATCAAATATGGAAATGCTGCTTAACGTTTCAATGAACACCACAATCAGACTTGATGAAGTCGATATTCACAAATCAATAACTCCTAACTGATTATTGTATAATGTCATATCTCTAAATCTGTCAATATCAGTGGGTTCTGTTGTTGTTGATGCTGCTGCTGCTGCTGCTGCTGCTGCTTCTGTTGTTGTTGTTGTTGTTTATGTTGTTTATGTCACATTTTTTAATCTTCAGCATTAGTAGGTTATGTTGTTGTTAATGTTGTTGTTGCTGCTGTTGCTGTTGCTGCTGTTGTTGTTGTTTGTGATTTTTTGTTACTTTGGAGTTTTTTGTTGCCGTTGTTGTTATTGTTTTTGCTGTTGCTTTTATTCTTCTTGGATGGGGGTTGGGTGGGGGGCATAGGAGAAGGAGGCGTATGTTAGGGTGCTCACTTTCCGAGAAACATGAGACTGCGCAGATGGATGTGTATTGATTGCATTTAAAAATGCAAACAGTTCGAAAACATAAATGGCTAAAAACCTTCTCATTTTAGACGGACCATTTGTCTGCATCTCGGAAAATCAATACCCCAAACACCGGTTTCCTTACAGTTTAATTTCAAAACGAGAGCCGCGGTTTAATATAAAAGGGTTGAAACCAAATCTCTATCTGGGTGAGCAAAGAGGATCAGTGCGGGGGAGCGGTACATGATTACGAAGGAAAGTTTTTATTATCTATGTCCGCTTTTTTGCTGACTGCGGGGATTTCAGTTACAAGGACGCAGATGGTTGTCTCGACAAGAATGTCACATCTTCTCTCTCTCTCTCTCTCCTCTCTCTCTCTCTCCTCTCTCTCTCTCTCCTCTCTCTCTCTCTCTCTCTCTCTCTCTCTCTCTCTCTCTCTCTATCTCTCTCTCTCTTTCTCTCTTGTCTGGCTTTCTCTCTCTCTCTCTCTCTCTCTCTCTCTCTTGTCTTTCTTTGTCTCTCTGTCTCTCTCTCTGTCTCTCTATTGTCTTGTTCTCTCTCTCTCTCTCCTCTCTCTGTCTTGCTCTCTCTCTCTTGTCTGGTTCTCTCTCTCTCTGTCTGTCTGTCTCTCTCTTTCTCTCTCTCTCTCTCTCTCTCTCTCTCTGTCTTTCTCTCTGCTTCCGCCTGTCCCTCCCACACACAAGCACAAAAAAACAAATGGTTAAGACAAAATTGGAAATACGATCAAAGTCTTTGGTGTCAAAAAGAAGTAGTTGGTAACTCGCGCAAAGTGACATGAGCCTTTCTGAAGAAGTAGGTTTCAAAGAAAAACAATGAAATAAGATGAAATAAACAGAATGTAAAATAAATTTATAGAAAATAGAAACAGAGATAGAGAAAACTACCCAGAAATAAAAGTAAAGTACTTTTATGGTTCTGTCATGTGAGACGAATTTATACAGAATAGATAGTTGTGTTGTTAATCAGACTTTTAATTATTTACTTATTTACTTTATCCGTATGTTCATTTGTGAAGGTAAGATACACACGTCCTTTACATGTAACTAAGATTATTCCAGCGATAGGCTGATAAAATACCAGTATAAAATATAGACTACGTAAAACATAATCTAGGTAGAGCCTCAGGACCTGGCCAGTTCATGGATTTATCTGCAGGCCTAAGGTTTGTGCCATGATCACCATACACATGGCACCTGTGACGTTAGCGCATATGGAATTCGTTCCGAACGCAGAGACGTCATCTTGAGAAACTGAAAATTGAAAAACTGAAAAGCAAATTCAGCATCATCATCATGTGCCCTGTCCCTTGGCGTTGGCGATCATGGCCCACCATATGTATCTATCCCTTGTCGCCGCAAGAACATCTTCCACCCTCTCTGTACTCAGCCACTCTGCAAGTCCGTCCAATATTTTCTCCCTGGGTCTACCGGGTGCTCTCTTTCCCTTCAGCTTTCCCGTTCTGAGCAGGTGTTCGTAAGTAAAAAAAAAAATGTAAGTTAAAAAAAAAACCTTTTTCTGTCGTTCGCCGTCTTACATGTTCAGACTGGTTGACGTGGTGTTAGCCCTGATATGGCTCTCGTTGTCGGCTGGGCTATAAACAATATATATATGAATGAATGAATGAATGAATATAAATGAATGAATGAATGAATGAATGAATGAATGAATGAATGTTCAGGCTGAAGATGGTGGTGGCCACACTGAGAGAGCATCATTCCCCTATGATATAGATGACCAACCGTTCCGTTCTGTAGAGTTTCAAGTCCTACCATTCTCTAGAGTATATGAGGACTAAGTATAAGAATGTTATTAAAAGAAGCTTTAAGGCAACGTCTCTGTTGTTGACTGTGTGGATTTTTGCGTTATACTGCATGGTAACATGGTTTGTTGGAAGTCGCCTGCAAGTGTGGTACCTCTGGGTTTCAGCACTCCAGGTTTTCTGCGGGAGCTATCCCATCCTTAGGTCATGGCTAGAAAGATCTATCATGTGGGAGCATGGGGTTAGGGCTTTAAGGCTTTAACATCTCTTTGAATGCAAAGACATACAATTAAAGAACGAGCCTTCCAGTTAGAAATCCGACATTTCACCCGCTATCGCGCCAGTTGTGACTTAGTTTGCAAACACTCAACCCTTGGACTCCCTTACCCTATCCACCAGCTTCCTGGAAGCTGATAGGGTGAGGGAGTCAAAGGGTTAAGGTTTTTGCTTTGCTAACATGGCTGACAATGCAGGATACCTGGTGGACAGGGTGTGGAAGTCAAAGGGTTAAATTTGTGAAGCTAAATCAGAGATTCATAATTAAACATTATCATACCAAAATAAACTTTCACTTGTCCATTTTTAATGCTCAGTGGAACAACTACATGCCAATGTTCTCGTAGAAAGCGGTTTTTTTTCTTCTTCATGATCTTCATTGATTAGAATATTGTCATATATGTTTTGTATGTTTTGTATGTTATAGGTTGTTTGTATGTGAACAGTGCCTGTTTTATATGTATGAATTGATATCATTTCTGTTATCACATTGTTCGTTGATGCTTGATTATCGTTCAGCAAAAAGATAATTGAAAAACAAATTCATGAAATATTAACATATGCTTAGATCTTGATGTTCAGTTTTAAACTTCCAATGTATATATAATATCATTATGTATATTCTGTATGCTATATGGAGTTCATATATCAGCAATGTCTTTTCAGATGTATATGTTTTCTTTTTCTTCTTTTTTTTTTGTCTTTTTTTTTTTGTCATTTTCCGTTGCCAAATTGTTTGATGTCCGTTTGTTGTAAAGCAAAAGATGAACTAAAAAAATATTAAAATGTTTTTGAAGCTTCAAGACAGACATCACTAGAGAGAGAGAGAGAGGAGAGAGTGAGTGAGAGAGAGAGAGAGACAGAAACAGAGATAGACAGAGAGACAGAGACAGACAGAGACAGAGACAGACAGACAGAGACACACAGAGAGACAGACACAGACACAGAGAGACAGAGACAGACAGACAGAGACAGAGGAAGAGAGAGAGAAAGAGACACAAACAAAGACAGACAGATAGACAGACAGAAAGACAGACAAACAGACACAGACACAGAGAGAAAGCGAGACAGAGAGGGAACGTTGTCCATGCACCGTGAGCAAGGAGGAAGCGGTGTGTGAAATGTCCAATTAAGGTAATGGTCCCTGCAGGCGGAGCAGACAGGGGGCAGTGGCCAGTGTATTCAGACCTGGACTTGTCAAACAACGTCAGTGTCCACTCCGCTGACAGGTCCTCGCAAACCGGTGTCGGTAAGGTAGGGTGGTCGGTCAGTCTGGAGGTGTACAGGTCAACTCCCGGATGCACTCCCCCTCCACCCACCCATCCACCCACACCCACCCCGTCGTTCCGTGACGTCGTCAACAGCGAGACACTCTTTGCCTGACCTTAATGGACAATACCAAAGTTTAGCTTCCGGCTAGTATGGAGCTTGTCTCCCTCCTCTTGCTCTTCTCACCCCCTCCCTCCCATCCTCGTCCTTCTTCCCTCCACCCCGCACATCCTTTCTACGAGACTGTTATTCGTAACGCTAATGTTAGGAATCGCGACAAGTGAACTTACTAAACAAACGAGTAAACAAACAAACAAATGTCAACATTTTGATAGTTAATTTCTCCTTCGACATAACAGCCATAGTGTTGCTTGCAGTACTGACGTGAATAAAACTTCTTAGCTCGCAATGTTTATTTGTTTCTTTGTTTGTTTGTTTGTTTGTTTGCTTTCAGTTTTTTTTAGTTTGTCTGTCTGTCTGTTTGTCTGTCTGTTGTTGGTGTTGTTGTTGTTTTTTGTTTGTTTTGTTTTTTGAGAAGCTGAATCGGTTTTCTTTATCGTTTGGATTTTATGCAAGAGGGATGCATCGTACTCGTTCAATTCCATCTGCGCTTCAACCAATCTACAATATGTCACCTGTCCAACTCCTTGAGCCTGAGCAAAAATCCCATTGCTCAGGCAAGGTATTGAAGCCGAATTGTGTTTAAACAGAACCAAAGAAATAACCAGACTCCTGACATAACCAGAACGATTCGAGCATGAAGATGGGCAGACAAAAGAGACAACCGATAACACCTCCACGTGGCTATAAATACACCACAAGTTCCTTATTTTCACATTATAAGCTTAAATGCTGTGAGAAGCGAGCATAAACATCCCCTGTGGCTCACAATCTGAAAAAAGAAACTTCTTCATTTTTCACTTGGGAAACAGAGTGAGAAATTACCCATACAAAGCAGACACTCTTATTTTTCGCATTGTGAATACTGTGAGAAACAATTAAAAACAACCCCCTGCGGTTACTACGACAGGATGCTCTTTACCCCCCCCCCCTCCTCCCGCCCCTATTGCAAACAGCGTGTTATTTGTGTGTTGGGGGAGGGGGACAGTTATCCAGCCACGGGGTCATACCCAGGCTGCCCTGACCTACAGTGAGTTCAGCCGGTGACCCGTACTGACAGGTCAGTTTGCACACAGCAGGGGTGAGTCGGCTGCAGGTCACCTGGAGCTTCAAACCTCCTCTGTCCTGGCCCCGTTTAGCACGAGTCACGGCACAAAGCGACATGTCCACCCCGACACACGGAAACAATCGCTGATTTTGTCGACCTTACGAGCCACAGCACAAACCGAAGTGACCAGCACAGAGACGACCTGGCGCCAATTGCCCCCAGTCCCCACAAGCCTACGACAGCACATTACGACAATGGCCTGCAGCTTCCTTCCTTCTTCTGGCGCTTGAATGTTGAACTCGTGGGTGGACTTTTCGCACATTAAGTGGCTTTGGCTGATTGTTAAAATGTCCACATATGTGTTGTAAAAGCTGAACACTCTGCGTTCTCTTTAGTGCTGCAAGCAGCACTAGATCTATCGCCAATGGCTGTTATGGTGAAGGAGTAATAAACTATCAAAATGTTGACGAGTGTGTGTGTGTGTGTGTGTGTGTGTGTGTGTGTGTGTGTGTGTGTGTGTGTGTGTGTGTGTGTGTGTGTGTGTGTGTGTGTGTGTGTGTGTGTGTGCGTGCGTGTGCATGTGTGTGTGTGGGTGGGTGGGTGTGTTTGTCTGTTTGTTCGTTTGTTTGCTCATTTGTCTGCAAGTTCATTTGTCGAGATTCTTAAAATTGTTGTTTCACATGTGTGAGTTAACTGCTTATTTCTGAAACAGCCATTGGCTTTTCTTGAAAACATTGAACATCGAGAGTATAACAGTTTACATAAACGCTTAATTTCAGTTCTTATTCGACAGAATATGGACCTTCAACTAAAGCCAGTCTCCTTAATATTCTTATCACCTTCGTTTTAACCACGCCATTCAAATTTGAATTTCCCCAAATTCTCATGTAAAACCAACAGCAGTCTCAGAAAGGGATGGCTCACATATATTTAGTTCAGTGTCCTGAACCTTTTATCGGTACCAAGAACCATTTGAAATTTGAAAACTAAAGACGTGCCTACGACACGTACATACGCTAAATAGTTGACGATATTCATGTCATCTGGGTCTATCGCTAAAGACGTTAAAATATTTTATTTTGCAAAACAAGAAAAGAACAGACTAAATACGTGGTCAAAGCTGGGATTCAAGACAAACAAAAACACTCGTCAGGCTTTAAAGGACTATGCTTAATAGGGAGGGAGGGGGTTAATATTTGTCAATTTCTAAATACTTTATTTTCAAGTGACCACAAATCATAGTTGTAAGTGTGACCCCAGATATTGACTAAACGCTACCATGGATAGTACCTGCGCGTCTGGCAGTTTGAACGTTCGCGCCAGATCGTTGTTGATAATCCTTTGCTCATGGGTCAATGGACTAAATCGTTGCTGATAATCGATCACATCTGGGTCTACATGCTAGATCGTAGTTATAATGATCGCTTGCATCCGGGTCTGTGCGCTAGATCATTGTTGATAGTAGCATCTGGATTTATGTGCTAAAATGTTAACAATCCCCTAACATGTGGGTCTATCCTCTACATCGTTGTCAACAATCCCTAGCTTCTGGGTCTATATGCTAGATCGTTATTAACAGTCCCTAGCATCTGGGTCTATATGCTAGATCGTTGTTAATAATCCATAGCATCTGGGTCTATAGCTAGATCGTTGTTAATAATCCATAGCATATGGGTCTATATGCTAGATCGTTATTAACAGTCCCTAGCATCTGGGTCTATATGCTAGATCGTTGTTAATAATCTATAACATCTGGATGTATATGCTAGATCGTTATTAACAATCCCTAGCTTATGGGTCTATGTGCTAGATCGTTAATAATCCATAGCATCTGGGTCTATATGCTAGATCGTTGTTAATAATCCATAGCATATGGGTCTATATGCTAGATCGTTATTAACAGTCCCTAGCATCTGGGTCTATATGCTAGATCGTTGTTAATAATCTATAACATCTGGATGTATATGCTAGATCGTTATTAACAATCCCTAGCTTATGGGTCTATGTGCTAGATCGTTAATAATCCATAGTATCTGGGTGTATATGCTAGATCGTTGTTAATAATCCATAGCATCTGGGTATATATGCTAGTTCGTTATTAACAATCCCTAGCTTCTGGGTCTATATATGCTAGACCGTTGTTAAAGAATACTTAGCAACAGAGTCTATATGCTAGATCATTGTTAATAATCCATAGCATCTGAGTGTATATGCTAGCTCGTTATTAACAATCCCTAGCATCTGGGTCTATATGCTAGATTGTTATTAACAATCCCTAGCTTCTGGGTCTATATGCTAGATCGTTATTAACAATCCTAGCTTCTGGGTCTATATGCTAGTTCGTTGTTAAGGATCCTTAGCATCGTAGTCTATATGCTAGATCGTTCTTAACAATCCCCAGCTTCTGGGTCTATGCGCTAGTTCGTTATTGATAATCCTTTACATCTGAGTCTATATGCTAGATCGTTATTAACAATCCACAGCATCTGGGTGTAAACGCTAGATCGTTGTTAATAATCCATAGCATCTGGGTCTATATGCTAGATCGTTGTTAATAATCCATAGCATCTGGGTCTATACGCTAGATCGTTGTTAATAATCCATAGCATCTGGGTGTAAACGCTAGATCGTTGTTAATAATCCATAGCATACGCTAGATCGTTGTTAATAATCCATAGCATCTGGGTCTATACGCTAGATCGTTGTTAATATTCCATAGCATCTGGGTACATACGCTAACTATTGACGATATTCATGTCATCTGGGTCTATCGCTAAATCGTTGAGGATTCATAGCATCGGTTCTAAAATGACAAATCGTTGTCAATTCATAGCATATGGGTCTATATGCTAAATAGTTGACAATTCATAGCATCTGGGTCTATACAAAATTCGTTCTTGATAATCTTTAGTTTCCGGGCCTATGCGTCAAATCGTTGTTGATAACTCTAGCATGTGAGTGAAAGCCTACTGGACAGTCAGTGGAAGTGATGTCTAGTGATAAAAATGCCTGTCTTGCGAAGCGAGAAGGTTCCGGATTTCATTCCCAGTCGTTCACGGATCTGTCTTCCCCTTCCACAAGACCTTCAGTGGTGGTGGCTTGGGTACTAAACTTGCGGATGCGATGATTTCTGTCTGCATTTTTGTTCCTACACTTTCCATGTGATGCCACTTCTTTCATCAGTCAACATCGTACAAAACACCTCTGCAATCGGATCTTTGATCATGTTTTCTCGACTATGGTGGGCGAGGGACCTTGAACCTCCATTGACTAAAATAACCGTCGTACCAACGATTTCCATTGCATCGTTTTCTGCTCGGGTGGCGTCGCTATAAAATTATCTGACAGGCAAGCAATTATGACAGAGCTGGTTTGTTGTCTGTTCAGTCGGCTCACGAGATGTGAAACTGATAAACCTGCCACACACTCTATAGTCTGAAAACACGCGAGTTCCGCTGTTGGGTTTTCCGCGTGGTTGACTAAAAAGGGCTGCAGTTGAGGGTGAAAATGGACATGAATCAACAGATATTGTGTTTAGACTTGCCACAAGACGCAGACCTTGGTATTTCAAGCTCACAGGGTCAGGGTCCAAACGCGTGTCGTGCTCTGCGTCTCCTCTCCGCCGTCTGCCTAATAGTTTAGATCACATTCCACACCATTACGGTTACTGAACTTTTCCATGATCGGGTAGCGTCGCTATGAAATTTTCTGACAGGCAAGCAAATATGATAGAGCTGGTTTGTCGTCTTCAATGGTTTTTAACTGCTGTTTTTTATCTTTAATCTGGTCGTCGTTTTTGACGTGGTGTTAGCCCCGATATGGCTTTAGTAGTCGGCTGGGCTGTAAGCAATATGAACTGTATTAACTAGTCAGCTAACGACTGTCTGCTCTATTTGAAACAGTCGTAACTTTGGTAAATTCAAAACTTGGCATACTTTGACATGGACAACTAGACACGATAAGTTTGTTGCGCATCAAGATAACTTTCACGTTGCTTTTTATACGTTTGTTTTGTTTTGTTTTTAATCTTTAGTCCGCGGTTCCTCTAAAGTCTTATTCAGTAAACCCGTGTTGCGTTCTCTGAATTTTTGGTCTGAATTCGGTCAGGTCTTTACCGCATACCACATGGATGTCACCAACTTTGGGGCACGTATCAGGCCCAGGGGGAACTGGTGAAGAACGAATGCTGAGGTTAGAACAAGCGGATGAAAATTGTGGAGACAGGCAATTAACTGAGCCAGTCGCTTGAAGAGGTGGCTATACTACGGCAGTCTTGAGAAGTTTATTTCGTAGGACGATGTGTGTGCCTGACAATGACCTGTACTTAAAATTCCTCTCTCTCTGTCTCTCTCTCTCTCACACACACACACACACACACACGAGTTCGTAGCCGTCAGACCGGTACGATAGTCAAGTGGGTAAGATGTCGGGACTTCTATTCGGAAGTCTAAGTTCGATCCCGCCTGAATACCTCCTGTTACCTGTTGGGTGAAGATTCTTTCGATCTCCCAGGTCGACATGTATTTGCTGACCTGCTAGTGTCTAAATGTTTATACCCTTCGTATGTATACACAGGCAGGATGTCAAATATGTATGTTAATGATCCTGTACGTGTGCAGTGACTTATGAAAACGTAAACACCCAGTATGCACGCCCACCGAAGACGGAATATGCAGACTGTGCAGCAACATACGACCTGCACAGTATTGGCAAAACAACGTGCATATACGCATCCAAGTAAAAGCAGACCACTAAAACGAAAATACAAACATGTGGTGCTGTAAGAAATTGTAATCGTGCAAGTTTCAAGAAGACGAGTCGCTCAGTCGTTCAACGAATTTTGACCAAATTTGGAAAATATATCCTGTAAAGCGCATGATCCAGTCGCACAATTTCCGAATGAAAATAAGACTAGTTGGACTGCTTGGCTCAGAAATGCAAAGATGAATATAACTCATCTATTTCTGATTCAGTTTAAATACCATGTCGGACGTACGTTTTTTGTTGTTGTTGTGTTTTTTGTTGTTTTTTTAAACCAGTCGCTGAAATGATCGAGTCAGCTTTTTCATGGGTAAATTGTTCATGAAACATGGCAAAAGACAAGATAAAGATTATCATGTTTTGACCATCTCGTTTACTTTTAGAGGAAAGCTTGTTTTTTGGTTTTTTTTATTTGTTTTGTTTACTTTCCTCTTTTAATGATTTATCGTATCGACCAGGAGGCCGTTTGTGTGGCGCAGAATTGTGTATGAAAATATGCCAAGACAGATTATGGTTTGGATCAGAAGTCAGGACTTTGAGAAATCCCGAATGTATGTATGAATATTTGTTACATATCTAGTCATAGTCGCCCGAGGCCCTTGACCAATTTCACAGATGGCAGATCTTGATCATACGTTCACTCAAAGGTCTTATTTTTTAATTATTGCAGTACAAATGAGTGACCCTTACTTCTAGTCGCAAAGATCAAAAGCAGCAAATATTCCCAGCAAATTCTCCACCGATTGTTAACAAAAGGAAAACAGTAAGATAAATAACATAAAAATGGTTTCTAATAATATGAAGTTTTCAAATAATTGCAAAAAAGGAAAACATCACTTTAAAAAAAGATCCGGACAATAGACAACAAATGCATATCCTGTAATACAGAAATGACTGTTCTTAAAGGATTCATAGCACTTGGTCAAATTTCACCTGCGCCCCACCCAAACTTCCAGCAATTATCTAACTCCATGTGTCTAAACAAAACCTTGTGCTCTGGCGATGTCTGGAAATGGCAAATTCTAGGGGGATAGAGTATGGACCTATGAAACACTATGCTGACACTACAAGAATAATGAGAACAATTAGACCGGCAGCGAGCAGGCCAGTCTGTACTGGGATTGAACTCGAGAAACCAGATGCTAGTATCGATCTATCGAAAGAACCAATAATGCCGCAGAAAAAAGTACAACAATAGCGTTTGTTCGCATCGCGCAGTAACAAACTTCTGGAAGGCATTCCAAACCGTTTTTGAAGGGCAACTGCGACATTGTACACAATTTCACACTGACAAATGCTGATATTTAACACGGACACTTTTACCACTAATATCCAATGAAAGTTTTGCATTTATTTGAAAAAATGGGCAGAAGTACTGCTACCGAAAATATAGAAAAAGAAACTGTCTTAACTGGTCAGCTCATTGGTGAGCCAGGCGTTTTACGTGTTATGATTTTTGTCACTAGAATAATGTGCACATCACCAATCTGACATTCATTGGAGTTAGAGCTATCAAGGAGTATGTCAGGACAAATAACAGGGCTCCCATTGAGGAAAAACAAAAATCCCTGAAAATCAGGGGGGGTCCGGACAATTTTGAAAATTTACGTTAAAAATGGCGCAATCTGACACATATGAGCTTAATTTACAGTACGGTAAAGATTTTTTTCGCGGAAAAAAAATTCCCACTCTCGGTTTTCGCGGAAATCCGCGAATTCGCGCAAAAGTGGCAGCCCTGAATATTAACACAAAACCAGTACATATAATGCTCTTTCCAAGCCTACTTTCTAATCTTTCTCTATTGATATGAAAGGAATAAGACTGACACATGACAGAAAATGGTGAAGATTCCAAACAGCTGTACAAAATGTTAACGAGCTGACTGCGAAATCATTTTAAACACACGCGCACGCACGCACAAGATATACCAAGTAAAACTTACGTGGTTTCAAATAAGAATAATCCGTAGAATTTTAGCCACAAAGATCAGATATTTCGGACTGGATATCAGCAGCATGAGTAGCCCGTAATCTGAAGAAAAGGATGGTATTGCCCACCGTTTTGGGGACCGCGAACGAAGTCAGTCTTTCTGGTCCGATTTATGCTTTCGTCAAATCTATTGCACAAATTTAACGAATCTACAGCTCAACACAAACATATCGATTTTCAACAGCTACGCTAACTTTAACAGCAATGGTGTTTTTGATTCGACTCTCTGCCAAATATTATAACCCCCAGTTTAGAAATAAGAAAACTGCATTTAGAAGAAAAAATGACTGTATGACAATAAAATGTACAACCAGAAGAATAATAGTATAAGAAATCTATTCTGGAATAGGAAATTTTGTTGAAACGATCTCCAAATTAAAATTTCCTGCAAAGTTTATCGTTAACTTTTTTATCCGACTCGGGAAAAGTCACCATGATCTGTAACAAACTATCTTATTAATACTTTTATGTTACTGAAAATGTGGAAGAAAATAAACAGCCGCGAGAGAGAGAGAAAGAGGGACAAACGGAAAGACATAACAGAATTTTGTATTAAACCAATTTTCTTTTACAATACGAGTATGAAGATCTAGTATTCGGAACGTTTACTGTATTTATGGAACATGCTTTAACTGCGGGTATTTTTTGTTTGTTTTTTTCTTCTTTTCTTTTTTTTTTTTTTTAGTAGCGTTCAAACTGATCATGTTTTTAAATTGATCAGGAAAATCAGGTACGTGGTAGGCTCACATTTTTCGTTTTATGAAGTTGAGAAAAAAAATTGTACTCGATAATCCTGAATCATATAAATGAAGTACATTTCATTTTGTTATAGTTTGCGTAAAATTCTCGTGCAAATACAGATGTAAAAATAGAGATTCGACTCTTTAAAATTTATAATTATACACATCTCTAATGTTACAGAAGAGCATACTACCCAAAATATATGCAACACCTTTGATCTCGTGTAATCCTAAATGGTGTTTCTACCAGATTTGGGTCGTAAATGTCAAACATTTGCAACAAAAAAACATGTATACAAGGTAATACACCCACAAAAGGTAAAATGAATGGATGTAAAATCTAGATCGACTGGTCTTAAGGATGTTTAGTTTTCTCTCCTCCCCCTCCCTTTTCTCTCTTCTCACGGAATGCATACTGCACCGAGACCGATTATATGTACAAGAACTTATGGAATAATCGATTTTGTTGCTAGTTCATCTTATAACCAATCACAATGTGAACGATTACTGTATATTGCATGTGTAATCATCGTAAATTTATGCATGCTTGAATTAACACATAGCAAACAGAAAATTTCATTGATGTGTTTGACCGGCTCTAATTCAGTAAGAAGCAAGCATTCAAGGAATCCCCAACATCACAACTTTAAAGCAGTATGATCCAGTTTTTGATCATAGTTGCTCAAATAAAATGGGTCACTTTATAGCCATAAAGGCAGATCCAGACGAACGGTGAAGCATTTAAATTTCTTGGTGGTGAGAGTCACGGAAAACCGTTTGATAATAAATCTTAACTGTCATTTCAGCATCAACCTTCGATTAAATATGAAAGATATGTGTTCTGGAGCCTGTGCTCTGGTTTGTGCACTTTTTACCATACAATATTCTGTTAAATGACAATTTGCCCATTTCCAGAACTTCTACCTGGGGTCACTTCTTTATATTTCGAACGTTGTCCTATTGAAATTCCGACTTGGTGTCTTCGGTAATCAATCTCAAAACTGATACATGTATAATCGCAGAAGTACCTGATTACAGACTCGCATGCACTCTGAATTTGTACGAGTTTTGTTCACACATATGCACGCAAAAACATGTACACACATCGGCTTGATACACGCCCACATACACACACGCAGTAGTCAAGTATGATTGCCCAAAAATACTTTATTCAAAAAATCATGATCAAAATTATTAACTTACAACATGACAACTTAGCCATGCCACAGACTATTGTCCACTAACGTTAACAGAACATGGTGAAAGGCAACTCAATTTTTTTCAGAAGAAAAAAAAGACCGAAAGACCTAAAGACGGTTATCTACATTTACGTAAACTGAACAATTTTCTTTCCAAAGGATTATCGACGCTACTGCAGTCATTTCGCCTTGACTTTCTTGACCTTTTTCTTGTCCATCTGAAACAATACAACAGTCTGTTAGAAAGTGCTACTGGCCTGGACAATAGTTTGTTAGAAAGTGTCTGCTGGCCTGGACGAGTTAGAAAGTGCCTGATGGCCTGAACAGTTTGTTAGAAAGTGCCTGCTGGTCTGAAAAATAGTTTTAGAAACAACGTGCTGGCCTGGACAAGTGATTGTTAGAAAGTGCCTGCTGGCCTGGACAACAGGTTGTTAGACAACAGGTTGTTAGACAATAGGTTGTTAGAAAGTGCCTGCTTGCCTGGACAAGTGATTGTTAGAAAGTGCCTGCTTGCCTGGACAAGTGATTGTTAGAGGACAATGGGTTGTTAGAAAGTGCCTGCTGGCCTGGACAACAGGTTGTTAGAAAGTGCCTGCTGGCCTGGACAATAGGTTAGTGCCTTTTGGCCTGGACAATAGGTTAGAAAGTGCCTGCTGGCCTAAATAGGTTGTTAGAAAGTGCCTACTGGTCTGGATAATAGGTTGTTAGAAAGTGCCTGCTGGCCTGGACAATAGGTTGTTAGAAAGTGCCTGCTGGCCTAAACAATAGTTGTTAAAAGTGCCTGCTGGCCTGGACAATTGTTAGAAAGTGCCTGCTGGCCTGAATATACCACTCAATTCAGCACTTATTGTCGTAACATACATTTTTAACGTCAAAAAGCCCGTCTACATCACTGAATGTTTTTACTATTTCTACAGTAAGAAATGTTACAGCTTACCTTTTTTTTTTTTTTTGCTATAATGCAACATCTCACTCAAAAATGGGAAAAAAGACAGCCAAACTGTTGACAATCTCCCCTTTTATACAAAAATGATTACAGAAAACCCAAGATTCTGTGTCTCCAGATTACTGTGGCCTTGAAGAAGCAACAGGCTGTAAATATTTTCATAAGTTTCTGACAAAATGCTGTTCAAACACCCTTTTCGTCGGAGAAAATTTGGTCTGCGCGACCTTGATCTAGTCATGACTTCAATTCTATGCATTCGCTACTGCTCATCAGTCCACAGCTTGAACAAAATTTGGTCGACATCGAGTGACTGCCGAGAACATCTTGCTCTCACACTCACACACACTCACATTCCCCCCTCTCTCTCTCACACACACACACACACACACACACACTCACATTCCCCCCTCTCTCTCTCACACACACACACGCACACACTTTTCAGTGATTCATATTTAACAATCTTGTTAATACTTTTGAAAACATAAGAAAACTTAAGACAAACATCTTTTTGATGGAATGTAGTTTTTGTTCGATGACCAGTTTACTTCATCCCTCTGTGTAAGGGGCTGTCCATGTGTCTGCATTCTTCCCAACAACCCGGGTAAATGTTCATTCTCATACTTGCGTCCTATCAAAAGTATACAAGTTTTCGCCGATGTGTATTAACACTACTGAACTGGATTTTCCTTCCGTGTTCAAATCGTACGATCCTTAGGCGACTGATCTTGACGTTTACAAACACCAAAACTTAGTATCCGTATGGAAATTGCTACCTTCTAATAAAATTTATTCTTTTCGAATGAATATCATTTTTGTTTAAAGCCAATCCGATTAAGAAGAGCCATATCAACCGTGATAGAACATACATAATACTTCAACATTAGAAAAAATAAGGTAAAACAAAGTACATATATCGATGCATTCGCATACATAATGTGGGAGATGCCCCTGGCGCTGACCACTCCAATTTATCACACAGTGGATTTACAAAACATACCAGAATACAAATCTGAATATTTAAAGGAACTGAAACATTAACAAAACGGGTCTAGATTACCTAAACTGCTTCTGCATATCACGATTCCCTACAGACAAATGCACTTAATACATGTACCCAATTATATGTACCCAATTATAAATCCTCAGAGAAAGTACTAAAACTATCGAATACACACAAGTAAATGGATCAGCAAGGCAGAAAATGACAGGAAGAAATGACAAAGCAAAGGAACATGGCTAAAACGGTGACAAATTTAAGAAATTTTTAGCACAGAATTTCCAGAAGGCGGGGATACACTATTTACACTGAAAGAGCCCCCGGCATTCCCACGGAAGATTCGGAGGGAAAAAAAATAAACAGTTCACACTTCCCTAGGAATAAATTTATGCCGTTTTCGGTCTTGCTGTGACCAAAAGTCATTGTTTGTACTTTCAGACTGATGCTTTATCTTTGCAGGGCCACACTTTGAGCTAAATGTGACAGAGATAACCTGTAAATATTCCAATACAACGCCCAACTTTTGTGTAATGTGGCCGATACTGCAACTGTTTTTTAAGAAGAAACAGAGGGGGGGAAAAACGGTTTCTAGTTCTTGCTGTTCAAGTGTGCGACAATCCAGCAAAAACATGTCAGTTGCAGACAACCGAATTTGGCAAACGCTTTCAAGCCGGTTCTGAAGAGCGTGCAGCTTCCTACAACCCAAAGATCATGAACCAAAACGAGCGGAAATTCAAGCTATTACCTCTTCAGTATTCATTTCGCATCAAGACGAAGCTCTGCTCTTGCTATTTAGTGTACGTAGTAACCTGTATACGTATGACAGCTGTCGCAAGTCATGGATGTAAAAATGCTAAGCACTGTAGGCGGTTACAAGGAGTTGAATTCTGTGCGACAGTGGGTGTTCCCCTGCTGCTCCTGTCAGAGGCAGCAGCATTCTGTGAGTGCCAGGCAAGTGGTGACGCCAACACAAAGGACCGACAACTTTGACAGACGGGGGATTAGCGACGACACTTGCCAGCCCGGCTCCCGATGGCGCTAACAAAACGACTAATTCCCCTCCATGTTCTCCACGCCGCTAAGGAGGGAGAGAGGGTGTGCGAGCTAAGACGACACAGATACTTCGTTTCTAATGACCACCAACGTTTGGGACGATTGTATCCTCCGATAACCTGTCACAGCTCCTCCTCGCAATGTTGTCGCATTGTCCTCGGCTGTCTGGTGAGCAGAACAATCCGGGTGCATACATAATCAAGCCGGGGCCGTCTCAGGACGGGTGGCACTCCAGACAGCGGAATGCTGACGTGGGCTTACGAGAGAGTTCAACGTGTGTGCTTGCTGCTAGTTCGCCAGTGACCGGGGGATTAACCCAGCTTAGCGCACAAGAACGGTTTTTGTCCCGAGCAGCCACTAAATCTGGACGATTACGTTTCACAAGAATGCGGACCAACCGCGATGCGACGTTTCCTTCAACGAGGTTGCGTTGTATCAGCTGACCCGTTGCGGTAACCCGTTGTCATCCTTTCTGAAAACTTGGGAGGAGGAGGGGGGGAGCGAGAAAAAAAGAAAAGTAAAATCACGCAAAACTTAACCCTTTGACTCCCGCACCCTGTCCACCAACTGCAAAAACTTAACCCTTTCACTCCCTCACCCTATCCACCACCTTCCTGCAGGAAGCCGGTGGATACGGTGAGGGAGTTGAATGGTTAAGTTTTTGCTAAGCTAGCATGACTGGCAATGCAGGATGCTGGTTAACAGGGTGCGGGAGTCAAAGGATTAAGCAATACTAACCGTCTCCACCTCCAGCAGTCACTTCATAATAGACTGGAAATGGAGAGGGGAGGGCCCCAGACATGTTACGCAAGTCAAGCGAGAAATCATATTACAAAGAAAACACCGGCACGTATGCATAAATCGGTTTTATGTGAAAAGCTCGTAATATTAAGCTATGAGCCATTCATGAAGTCACAGGACGCTGTTCGTTATATTTTACTGCTATTCTGACCAATACAAATTTAAAAATTCAAAATATAATGCAATAAACACTTTATAAAACGTTGACCCAGCAGTCTACACTTATAACGATACCCCGGGTGTAATGGTAACGGGAAACGTGCGATGGTTTACGGAAAAGTTAACGTTATCTACCATGTACCCAGAATGATTCGCGATCTCGCTGGATATCTATACTTTGTCCCCACCCCCCACCCTTTAATTGCCCGAGGTTAATATGCTTTCGTTCTTACTGTTTAAAGCCCAACCGACTGCGCAGAGCCATATCAGCGCTATAACCATTTCAAAACGTGCACGACACCTTGCTGAAAAAAAATACTTGGAAAAGGAAATTAAATTAATTTAAGTACACATACCAACCCGTGCAACGCCACTACCTAGTTTAAGCGTCAAGACTACTGACTGCATCAACACACCGTTGGCTAAGTTGTGTTTAATCGTCTTCCTAGGCACTGTACATGTAAATCAACATTGTCCTGTGACTTGCTTAACCCTCTGACTCTCACACCCCACGTACCAACTGCAAAAACTTGACCCTTTGACTCTCACACTATCCACCAGCTTCCTGCAGGAAGGGTGAGGGAGTCAAAGGGTTAAGTTTTTGCTTTGCCATCATGGTTGGCAACGCAGGATGCTGGTGGCCAGGGTGCAGGAGTCAAAGGGTTAAACCAAGTTGGTCCCCTAACAGCTTCACACAATTGAAAGAAAGCGGGGTATGTGTGTGGGAGGGGATGGAATTCTTTCCTACATGCCAACGTGTGAATGGATGTGTATGTGCGTGTCAAGTGCTTGCCGATGTGCGTGCATGCGTACGATGGTGAATGTGCGCGCGTTGCGAAAAATTCGCCATGAAAAGAATATCGTGAGCCGCTCATCACGACAGGTGCAGCTCCTCCGTTCTAACCAGAACCCTAGTCATTGTAGTGTAGGCCGTATTCTGACCCAACGTGTATTTACCACGGTGCACATGTACACATTCTCCATCGCAGTGAACGGAAACCGGACGCTAGACAAGACATAAGCGTGACAGAATCGCACTCAACATTTTCAATGAAATAAACGAGGGGAAAATGGGAGGATGGGAGAGAGGGAATGACGGGGGGATGTTAAAAAAAATATTTAACCGAGCTGCTATTCTGCTGGATTGTAAGGGGCTGGTGGTGTGCAGACGAAACCACAATGCGCAGAATTAAGCTAAAAGCGTGAGTAAAACCGAGGCAAACAATTTTCTCTATCCAAACACAGGCCTGGCCGCTTCTTACAGTTTTGCACCAATTAGAAAGAGGCTCAACTTCCGCAGAGAAAAGTTGTGAATGGAAAAGGCGAAGCAACTCCACAGACGACAATAGGGCTCAATGGGCAAAAGACGTCCTACTTTTTGATTATGCAGAAGCAAACGTTCTTTAAGCCCTCGTAGGTACGTACACTTTGCGGACAAACATACTCTTCTAAGGTTTGAGAAGAACTACTGACGTGTCCCAATTTCACTGGTAAGCAAACATACTGATACTGGATTTTAATGACATGCAAAAGCAATATACTGGTGTCGGTGTTGTTTCATGATTAGCAAAACTAAACTACTCCAAACTTCACTGCATGCCAAAGTATACAGTAAATGCAGGTTAACATTTCAATATTTCAAAATACACCATTAGAACCGGTAAAACACAATTACATCTCGTTCCCCTGCTACACAGCTCCTCTTCTTTCCTGTGCCTGTGATCAATTAAGGATGTGTCTGGACGAGGGAGGTGTCCGATCTCTATCTTTCTAGCTTACTTAACTATATTTACTTATAAAATTCCGACAGTCCGAGGTCGAGTAAGTAGATTTTACTCTTTGTAAGAAGCTACAATAGTTGAAAAAAAATTAAACTAGTGTTGGTATTAAACATGAGTTTAGTTTTTGTATCAGTATCCTAATGTATAGATTGCTCAAACAGGTGTCCTCTCTGCTGTAACGGCAGTTGAGAGCAGTACAAATGGGAACCACTCTGAAATCTCAAAGTTTACTGTATTGTTCTTGTCGCCAAAGCTACTGTCAAGAGGTCTCCCATGCCACATTACCATTGACTACTTTATAGGTCTCAAACTATGTCGATATTAATCTTTGTGTAAAAATCGATTTACGAGCAGAAGTAGACTTTTGAATATAAAGACTCGCGTTCGCCACAAACTGACGTTAAACATGCAACAGTCTGATATGTGGATGAAATGCGTTTCATTAATATCACATGAAGACTAGGCATGTTTCAACAGTTTGACACGAAGATCTGCAGAAAGATCTCTGAGCAGACCTCATAAGAACTGGACCGGACCATCCGTCTCCGTTCTAATCATGACAGACTTGTCTAGTTCCACATGGACCATTGTGTTCTTTATTACCGAGTGTTTCAACCATCAAGACCATTTTGACCAGATTCCATGACCTAAACGTTCGTCAATGCAATTAGTGAACGGCGCAGAAGGGTTCTCCGGTCTACAAGCATTAACAAAACAAGCAAAATTACTACTGAGGCTGCGTTTAATATGGTTTACTATTACGAATGCGTCTAACATGAATCGAGAATTAAATGTTGTGCATAATTTACGCCTGTCCTTTTGTTAAGATTTGCAAACCACAACGTGAAATTAATAACGGACACTTTTTCTAGGTGATAAGTAGAGAATTGGGAGAGAGACAATGTCAAGGACCTGTCTCCCTTCACTTTCTCAATAGGTTGTGCGGTTTGGCTGCTAACTGGGTCCTTATTTGTACACTCCCTCTTTCCTACCCCATCCTTTGTGGACTGGCGTTTACTCTTTACCAATTCAAATGCAGAGTACACTTCCGTTCGCATTGTGTTTCAGCAGCCACTACCGTCATGTCCTCGTGTCCCTTAGCTCTCCACTGATCTACTCGTTTCACGCGTTTGTGGGGAAGTAAAGCTCACGGCTTGGATTACCATCCGACGAAACTGAGCGAATGTTTGGCCAGATTTGGCACCGATTCTTAAAACACCAAAGGCTTGGCTCCTTCGTTTGCATTTCAAGTCGGTCAAGTTTGCACGGCTGTAATTACATGCACAGCAACTGGCAAATTCAAATGCTCCTTATCCTAACGTAACAACCCGCATCACAAAACGACTGAAGCAACGTCGCACCAAAGAGCGGTCTAACAAAATGACACTGGCTCCATCTGTTCTTTGCCTTCATGGCCGGCCATGCGAAATGACCTGTCAATAAACGGAAAATATTGAAATGAATTTCAACAACTCGGATCTTGCCACTACAGGTCCACAAACTGCCATTTTTCTGTCTCCGTGTGTTAACTCTGGGTTATGATGGAGAATGCTCGGTCTTGGTCAGTACGTATCGCATAGACATGTGAAAATTATGCAGTACTGTACGACTGGGAGACAAAGCTATAAAACAAAATCGTGTAAATGCAGAAACGAGTTTACCGAAGACAAGCTACTTTCCTTCGCAAATATTTGCCCTAATTCATGCGGGTTTTTGTTCTTTCCGAACAATTCACTTAACAGACGAGCACAATATGTACTTAGCGTAAAACCAAGTATTTTGAATCCAGAAATCACTTTAATGTTAACTCTGACACCCGCACCCTGTCAACCCGCATCCTGCATTGCCAACCATACTGGCAAAGCTGGGATAGGGTGGGAGAGTCAAATGGTTTAAGTTTTTGCAGTTGGTGGATAGGGTGCGTGAGTCAAACGGGTTAAATAAAAAGCACGGCCACCAGAGACTGGCAAAATCCATCGCTACCTTCATCCCAGGACTTTTCTTGCCAGGAATTCTGCCCCCCTTAGGACTCTTGCCGGACTTGGGGCTCACACTGGGCTGAAAAAAAAATAAAGCCAAAAATCAAATACGTTTGAAAAATATTCCTAAATCAAAATTACAAGAGACCACCAACCAATGTTAACTTTTCCGTACTAAATACATATCTTTAGCAATACAAACATACTGCGCCTGACCAGACATAAACGACAGTAACATGAACGTCAGTAACATGAACGTCAGTAATACACACGTCAGTAACAAATGTCAGTAATGAATGCAGCTTCATGATGTAAAGCTAATAACGTTTGTACCTATTCTAAGTTTTAAATCTCGATCGGAGATAAAGTGTAAATAGCACGTTAATTTTTTTCATTAGTTTTAATTTATATACAGAGGGGAAACAATTGTTGAAACAAAGAAAAAAGCCAATAACATCCCCGCAGTAACTGTCCTTGGGGCGTGTAGACACTTCAGAAAAAAAAACACGTTTGATGCAAGCCAAGCGTCGGCTCTGAATACTGTCTCCTCAGATATAATAGTACACCAGACCTGAATGTCAAGAGCATTCCGTTCATGACATCGGCGACTCCGGTCACAGCAGCAATATTCTGAGCGGCGGAGTTTTAAAAAGGTGATCAGAGAAGAGCAATTTCTTTTCATGGACAGGAATGGGTATGCTACTGATAAGAAGGGCAACATTAGCGTACAATTTGTACTTTAAAAGGTCGACTGAGGACGGTCAAGACAGAACATCGCTTTCCCCTACAATGCATGAACTTGATGTGTGAAATAGGCCAATGAGAACTGGCGAAGTCGTGACACCCGTTCGACGAACATTTTAACTTGACATTTACGATCCATTCAAAGCGGGTTCATTTTTATTTAATTAAACGTTGCATAATTTGTCGCCACAACCAATTAAACCAGCCACCGTCATTTTCTGCCTGGCCAACTTTTGTCTGGACTCGATACAGCCGTTAAATGTGTGCAGGCGTCTGATAAAATACAAGACGGAAAAACACCAAAATCAATCCATATGCTGAGAGTAGGTTGAAAGCCGACCCTGCGACTGGAAGGGGACAGAACCACCTTTGCACACGTTCTCCATATCCGCTACCATTCTGTCTGTTAGTACCCAGAAATACTGATGAACATGTCAAACTCTGAGTTCAAAATATATATTGATGTGTCCTAACCGACCGACAGAACGGATCAGCTGCGTGGCAATCTGAGGCTAGCTCAAGAGAACAAAGGAACTGGAGATGATCTCTACATAACCTTTCCAGAGAACAAAGGACCTGGAGATGATCTCCACATAACCTTTCCAGAGAACAAAGGACCTGGAGATGATCTCCACATAACCTTTCCAGAGAACAAAGGAACTGGAGATGATCTCCACATAACCTTTCCAGAGAACAAAGGACCTGGAGATATCCACATAACCTTTCCAGAGAACAAAGGACCTGGAGATGATCTCCACATAACCTTTCCAGAGAACAAAGGACCTGGAGATGATCTCCACATAACCTTTCCAGAGAACAAAGGAACTGGAGATACTGATCACATAACCTTCCCAGAGAACAAAGGAACTGGAGATACTGATTACATAACCTTCCCAGAGAACAAAGGAACTGGAGATGTTATCTCCACAAAATCTTTCCAAAGAACAAAGAAACTGGAGATAATCTCTACATAACCTTTCCAGAGAACAAAGGAATTGGAGATGCTGATCTCAACATATCCTTTCCAAAGAACTGGAGATGTTGGTCTCCACATAATCTTTCCAGAGAACAAAGGAACTGGAGATGATCTCCACATAATCTTTCCAGAGAACAAACTGGAGATGCCGATCTCCACATCACCTTTCCAAAGAACTGGAGATGTGGTCTCCACATAACCTTTCCAGAGAACAAAGGAATGGAGATGATCTCCACATAATCTTTCCAGAGAACAAAGGAACTGGAGATGTTGGTCTACACATGACCTTTCCAGAGAACAAAGGAACTGGAGATGTTGGTCTACACATGACCTTTCCAGAGAACAAAGGAACTGGAGATGTTGGTCTCCACATGACCTTTCCAGAGAACAAAGGAACTGGAGATGATCTCCACATAACCTTTCCAGAGAACAAAGGAACTGGAGATGATCTCCACATGACCTTTCCAGAGAACAAAGGAACTGGAGATGTTGGTCTACACATGACCTTTCCAGAGAACAAAGGAACTGGAGATGTTGGTCTCCACATTACCTTTCGATAAAAAAGGCAGGCAACAGGTACACTGCACCCATCACAGTAGCAAACCCTTCATGGTCATGATGTACAGAAGAGAAATCGTAAAGTGAGTGATCACGTCCACCTTTGCCTGGGCCGGCGTACGACAGGTAAGGCAGGAGGACGCCACACCTGTATGGAAGGTCGGGGTGAAGGGGGAGGGGGGTCGGAAACAGGAGATGGGGGCTGGAGGTAAGCTGGGAGTACAGACAGGACAGTGGAGGGGTAGGAAACAGTATAAGCATTTCTGTTTTCCGTGATGTTTAACCGAATCAATACAGTTACTCGTGATCAATGTCTGTTCAGGCAGTGCGCAAAGTTATGATGTACGTTGTTAGGTATCACGTAAGTTTGTTTAACAGGGAGAGAGGACCTTACTGCTCGGGTCCTTACGTGTATTTTCGGGGGTGTTTTTTTTTTTTTTTTGGTTTGTTTTGTTCGTTTTTTAACGTGTATTTTCAATGCGTTTCTGTAATGAAAATAATCCCTTTCTCATAGAAACTGATCAAGAACGCTGTACATACATGAGCTTGCATGCATATGCTGCCGTGTGTAACGTGTAACCATAGACTATCCAAGATATTTCGTTGGGAAATACTTCACAGGGGGAATTTAAACAAAAACAAAAACAAAAAAACAACTTTAGTCTGCAGAAAATTAAGTCGATGTTTTAATCAAGCATGGTCCTGTTTTCCTCTTAAGATCTGGTTTTTAATATAGGCTACACCAATTTGTCACAATTGGGTCATTCCAGATTTTGTTCTGTCATTCCAAACAAGCTAAAGCGTCAAGAACAAACGGCATAGCATTCTATATTAATCGTAGACTTAAAAGTCCCACTTTCATCATTTGACCTGAAAACTGAAGGCAATGTCTTGTTTAAAATTCATTAAACCTCTGTAACTTAAACTGCACAACCTGGTGTTTAATCTCATAAATCTGGTCAATCTTTAGTCAAAATTTCATAGTATTCTACAGAAAAAATCAAAATAACGATGGCAGTATACCGCCGCGACAAGTTTAGTCACCGGTTCAGCTGGTTTGTTCAGGCTCACACTCCGAGCGAGCCTAACGACCAAAAGGTTATGTATGTCCATAAAGGACGAGGGTAGCGTGCGTGTGGCCGATTTCAACAAAATGAATAAGGAATGTGACAGATCCGATTCTTTTCACTGGCGAGAAGCAAAGGGAGACAATCACAGATCCGATTACTGTCGTCAAGGCCGTCAATGGCGGTCAGTATACAGCCCCTGTCAGCAAGCCGTCAACGCTGTACCAAATGACCGACAAGTACAATCTTCAGAAACAGTGGCACAGGGTAGTCCAACTGGAAACGCGGTCTTTGAACCACACGTACAAACATCGGTACTGCACCGATTCCACAGCTGTGCGATTTTTAAAATGACTGTCAAAAACACTCGTACCCACGTACTATTATTTCCTATATATCTTTTCAGTAAAAGCAAAATCTTCATTCAAAGCAAAATCGTCATTCAAGAAGTCATTTCAAAATCGTTCAGTTGACATCCAAGGAAATGCAACTTTTTGCGTCAAGTGGACATCCAAAATAAACATTGGAAATCCAAGACACGAAAATCCTGTTTTAATAGACCAACTGGTCCATGAACGGTTTTGCTCAATAGCACTGACGTCGGTTAACATTCAAGTTTCCTAAAGATAGTTTCAATTGTACAGTGAATTTCAGTATTATCAGTCTGATCGTCTGAAATAGACTTCTGAGACGGTCAAAATGTCTTGAAAAAGGTTTTCACACTTAACGATACATCCGTGCATTGTTATTCATTTAGCTGCCGGTAAATTACCAGAAGTCTCAGTTGAAATTACGAGATTAAACCATACCTAGCAGACTTGAGATTCACATCTGTATTATACCGATGCAATAAAGTCTGAAAGCTAGGGTTCAACTTGTGTACATTTGTACTGCTCTAAAAGTCGGGTAACCGTCCCTTTGAAGAGCCAGCTGTTAAACTCTCATACACCCTTTAACCTCCCATTGAGTGTAGCCAAACAGTCGTGAGGACAGCGGTCTGTCTGCTGCCTTTATGTTTGCTGGCTTGTCAAAGGCTTGGCCTGCACAAAGGCTGCGTGAGGCCACAAAGATGGCGAGATGCAAAAGCCTGATCCCAGAACGGAGATGAGCGCTCCGATAATCTACCTCAACGACTGACCCGGCGTCCTGTCCCTCTTCTCCCTTAATCCCCCTGCTTTTAGTCCATGACATGAGTCACAGCACTTATAATCCTAATGCTTGACCGCTGAGCTTGGACAATACTAGTGCCTCTTCCGTAATACAATAGATTGGCGGTTAGACTTCACAGCGGACTGAAAAACGGCTTTTTATTTTGCACCAGGTGAACTTGGCAAAGACTGTGCCCTTCAAAATATATACAAACTTAGCGATTCGACGATTTGAAACCAACGATTAAAACTGTTCATTGTCAGAAGTCAAGACTGGATGATCGGTTATTCGCATTCTATGACAAAGTTTCACTGAAACAGGAAAATTACCACTACAAATAAGACTATGCCTTACCACCTTTATGGTACAGTTAGACACCAAGTGGAGTACGCCGATTTAAATTCGGCAGTCGTGAGCCTATATTTACCCGTTTACTCGATTTATCCATTTTCTGAGCTAAATCGGACGGAAACTGGTTCGTTTTCACTGAATCTTTATCAACATCTCAACTCCACCTTATGCCCTGCTTGGTCTAATGTTTATAAATCCATTCTCATCATTCTCCAAAAGAATCCAAAACAATCCATTTCACCTTACCTCTCATAAAAAAAAAAGGTCCGAAACGTACGTGACCGTCCGCGTTCATACAAATAGGAACCAGAAAAAATATAATCAGAACTCGTATTTAATATAACGAGTCAAATTTAGCTAGTTATATTAAATACGCGTTCTGGTTCTATTTTTGCCTTTTTCTGGTTCCCTCATGAATGGTCCATTTAAATGCATACATTGTGAAAGATTGTGTTGAATCCTTTCTCGTTTTTCATAGCAGCTTTACTAAAGTAATGATTCCCTTAAGTACACGGAAATTACTCGACACCTTACAATCTCTCATGACTCAAATTTGTAATCTATAAAAAGCATATAATTCCTTAACTATATGCAATCACACTATTACGTTATCCGCCCTATCAACCGATTCCATTACTTAACTACGACCAATAATAAAACCTCCGTATTTTAAATTACATGATGCGTCTCGTCCCAACACCATTCCGTTTCAAAATACTTTGAATCTGAAAGCACGGCTTTCTACTATTACAACACTATTGGGGACAGAACTGGTCGTACATGTATGCGCACCAACCAGGGCACGTGCGTACGCAAAGTCACGCGTTTCATCAGACATTGTAAAGGTGGAAAAATTAATCTCTTCCTAATGATACCGATCACAGTGCCAACGGTACGACAATATCTCCAAGTCTGGCACCGACTCCTTTACAGATCGAAAGAGTTTTCCATCAAGTCAGATTTACCCTACTACTCGGTAACTGTTACTATTTTTATACTTAAGTCTGGATCCTTTTTTTTTTAAGGATCCTTTGCATTCAGGGAGGTTACCTTTGTGCTGATCTTTTTCCCGTCCTATTTTCTACTGAAAGAGCCCCCGGCATCCCCATGGAGCAATCTGCGAACAATTATGTAGCAAGACTCGCCGAGCCTGCGCAAAAACTTATGCGCTGACGAGGTCCTTAAATGGGGGAAGGAGGGAGAGGGTGTTATGAAACACTTAGCCGACACTATCAAATAATGGAAACAAGACGAGCAGGGACTGAACCAATTTTGTGTGTGTGTGTGTGTGCGTGTGCATGTGTTTTAATGTTGCAGGCTGTGGTCGAACTCAAAACAGAGTCCACGGCTCTAGCTCTGCAAAAGACAACCAGCCCACGTAAAATTCGTTTAAAGCCACGCTCGAGATCTGCTTTACATCCTTTCTGGCAAATAGCCAATGAACTTTTTCTCCCGATGGTAGTACTCCTATGTTGTTAGTCCGATAACACCGTTGTACAACTTGTGCACTTGTGTGTGGAAAACGGTACACCTGAGTGCCCAAAGTTCACCAAGAGTCTAACTTTGAATTCAAACGCATCTGGTCCCGAATGTGCAGTGAACCACTTCTGAAAGACATATGGCTGTCACATGACTTTGCAGAGCACGCTGTTTGAGAGGAGCAATTCCTGTCTAGCACAGTCCAGGAATTTGCTAAACAGCTGAGGTCAGCAGAACATTCAGGTGGACAGATCTCCCACGAAGACATAAATCCTCGCTCCTTCAACAGGTGTGTGGTAATCCACATTCCGTATACGTTGTGGTAAGAGCGCTACAGTAATTACTGCGGTAAACTGCACATGATTTCTGAAGACAACTGCGCATTTGAAACTGATCGCAAATATATTCGAAACATTGTCATCTGAAATTCAGTTTTAAACAGAACATATTTCTTTAAAAACAATTTATTCTGGCAGCCCCATTCATGTTTTAGATTATCTATAAAAACAAAACAGTCTGCAGTAACGCTTCGTGTTTTGTTTTACCCTATAATATTCGCCACATGCAATGTAATTAATGTCAGTCCATGATCTCGAAGTAAACTGGATAAAAAGTAGTAACGTAAAACGACCTGTTATCTCAACCATGTCATGGAATTACCCTCACATTATAATAATAATAATAATATATTTTATTTATATAGCGCAAAATCTTGATAAAATCAAATCTAAGCGCTGAGCGTATACATGCATACATACCTACATACATATGAGCGTATACATGCATACATACATGCTTACATACTTACATAAATCTAAGCTGAGCGTATACATGCAATCTACATACATACATACATAAATCTAAGCGTATAATACATACATACATACATACGTACGCACATGCATACATAATATTACAATATTTATATAGCGCAAATCTCGACAAAATCAAATCCAAGCGCCGAAAAGACACACACGCACGCACACACGCACGCACGCACCACACACGCACACCAACACCCACACGCACACACACACACACACACACGCATGGCCACAAATGGGGAGAAAAGAATAAAAGCAATAAAAGCAAGAATAAAACCAATGGAAAACCACAGAGAGCACATCATATACAATTATATATTAAAACAAAGTGATTCCCTCCGAGCGGAGACAGGCTGCAGAGGGGGGTTGAGTGAGGTTAGGATTTTATGCAGAGGAGAAAAGGTGAGTTTTGAGAGCGGACTTGGAGGGCAAAAGTAGGTTGCTGACGGACTGAGAGAGGAAGTTTGTTCCAGGAGAGTGGACCAGAAACAGAGAAGGCTCGTGGACCATAGGTATTGAGCTTAGTGCGTGGAAAGCGAAAAGTCAGAGGATCGGAGGCAGAGCGGAGGGTACGTGAGGGAACATAGATCTCAAGTAGGCTTGACAGGTAATCGGGGGCTGCGTTATTGAGGCTTTTGTAGCACATGGTGTCTAGTTTGTACTGTATGCGCTTTGATACAGGGAGCCAGTGAAGTTGTGCCAGGAGAGGAGATATGTGGTCAGCTTTTTTCTTTTTGAGTACAAGGCGTACAGCATTGTTTTGAATGCGCTGTAGGATGTGAATGGTGGAGGCAGGAAGACCAGACAGGAGTGAATTGCAATAGTCAATGCGAGACATTATGAAGGAGAGAACGAGTTTTGCAGTTGTTTCGACAGAGAGATACTTCCTGATCAGCCTTATACGATGGAGATGATAGTAGCAAGATCTGGCAGTTTGAGAAACAAAGTTGTTCATGGACAGGGTAGAGTCAATGCAGACACCAAGGTTTTTAGCTGAATCAGAAATTGGGACTGATGTGTTACATAATGGGAGAGAAAGAGGAGGCAGCTGGGAAAGTTTCTGACGGGTGCCAATGAGGCTAGCTTCTGTCTTGTCGTCATTAAGCTGAAGTCTATTGTGTGTCATCCAGTTCTTAATGTCCGAGTAACACTCAGTGGTGCGAGTCAACAGGCGCTGTATATTATCAGGTGAGTCACTATCTTGAAGTTGGGTGTCATCAGCATAGGTGTTTTATAGAGTGGGAGTTGATGATGGTGGACAGGGGGAGGTATAAAGAGTGAAAAGAACAGGGCCAAGGACAGATCCTTGTGGAACACCACAGGTCAGGTATGCAGGTTGAGAGTAAGTGCCATTGATGAGAACAGTTTGTTTTCTGTTTGATAAATACGAAGTGAAAAAGGAGAGAGCAATGTCAGAGATGCCAAAAGTATGATGAAGTCTAGAAAGGACTATGTGTTGTTATGAGAAGTTAAGCGGACAGGCCGTCAGACAGGACTTTTTATTTTTGGTTCAAATCAAAGCTGCTTTAAACCCATCAAAAATGGGCAGCGGTCTGTTATCTCACTGCCACGAAAACTTCTAACTAGTAATTTTCCTTCAGCTACGTTGCAGAATTGAAAAGATGAACGTTAACTATTACTGTAACATGAAAAAAATACAGAGTATAGCAGCTACCATTATGACACATTCTTGCGCCTCGAGATGGGCAGCAGACGACCCGCGTGACGAGGCCCCCAGCTGTGGCGGACAAAGTCATAAGCAAACAGAGGCTCCCTTGTCCTTGGCAGGGGGTGACAGTTCAAGTATAGCTTGTTTACCATTATCTAAACGTGTCAGCCGGTTAACCGCAAACTGCCACCGTCACCCGGGCCGACTGTGGAGTGAGGATTACATGTTTGAACACCCAGCCACAATTGTCCATAATCTTGCAGTTTGGGGACGTTCCGCCAGCCAACAGCTTCAAGGGTCACGATCAATACGGCACTAGTGGGCCAAACAGATGAACAAGGCGTCCAATGGCCTGGCTTCTGTGGTCTGACACGCCATTATGACCGATACTGATCCCAACACGGTACAGAATATAAAACTGCAAAATGTTTTTGGAATAAGTTCATATTTGGAGTCACGGTGATTACAACTTATGTGTGCAAATGACTGCTGCTTTAAGGACAGACCTTTATCAAAGGCGGGTCACGATTTCAGGACTTAAATTTCATTTAGTCTCAAATACGTACGACTCAATTCAAGGTTACAATCGTGCAAAGCCGTACATCGTAGAAATGTCTGCTATACTAGCACGCCCAGTTTCCCTTGTCCAGTCAGATAAAACGTATCTAAAGCATAAAGCACAGCTTTTAAACTATTACTGTAGAAATTGTAGACGGTCACTTTCTACTCCAAACATCTCTTTCGCATTTCTATAAAGGTTAGTAAATGATTTTCGTGAAATTAATCGTTGCAAAATTAGGTTCAGAACTCAAGACATTTAGGAGCATGGTTCTCACTCCGTCTTCATTCACTGCAAAATGAAACGGCAAGGAAAAGAATCACCATGGCCATGTTTAGACATGTTTCAACTGGAAAGTACCACTGTCGGGTGATTTTTTTGTTCAACTAGGCATTAATACAGTTTGTTATTACTGCAGTTTGTTGTACTTTAAATGCAACGAGCAACTGGTGTCCTTCATAAAAGTACAAATGTCAAATTGGAGTTCAAAAGACGGCTTGACAGCAGATTATAACAAATGGGCATCTAGCCTTCAAAGGGATAATGCCTGAAATACTCGTCTTATCCGAACGCCACAAAATCATGATTTCGTGAATGCGAAACTGCCTGAAACATTCGGCTTGTCTGGAGGCCAGTAAACCACATTTCGCTCTGACAGCAGCCCAGACACTGAGATTAGCTGTCGGAACCCTACTTATGCACGCCTTGCTGACCACAAAGGTGTTGGCTGAATAGTCCCTGTCCGTGCGCTTCTTCCGCTGTCTGTACACCGCCTGCAATGACGAGACAGGAGACAAAGTGAACCATGGCTCCCAAATATGACAAACGAGCATTTTATGTCGGAAATCTGCTAACCTGATCGCCCTGCATTGTTTACCAACAACACTTCCCTTGCTCCTTTATTCTGCTGGCCTCCTTGGACGTCCAGGACGAGGTCTTTGAAGACCTGCCGTTGTGGAACAGTGCTGCTCCACTTGGGTCAGCTTACAAAGCGCTTATCAGCGGGACCGGGGTATGGGCGGTGTAGTATATCAAGGCACTGTTGGGGGCAGCATCTGGGAGCAAGCTTTCAACCCTAACGACTATTTAATCGCCGTCCTCTCCCTCTAAAGGGGTTTTCAAACAGGTTTAAAACGTTATGAGAATATGGGTCCATATAACAAGGCGAAAACAATCTTGAGGGGTCTAGGATTTGGCGTTCTTGCTGTTCTATATAATCATTTTTTGTCAGTAAAAAGAAAACTTTTTGAAAAATATAACCAAACAATTCTAAAATGAACTTGAGCATGGATTGTTACATTCATGAAAATGGCCAATGGTTCGTCAATGATTCGGGTGTGTCTGGTGGCTGTAAAACAAATTTCGATTCACGAAAGGGGCATTTTCCCAATAGAAACGCCAGACACCAACACGTTCCATGCACGATTTCACAGTAAGACGGGTATTCTAATCTTATGACCAGTAATCGAATCTTATTCTCTCCTTCCCCCACCGCCTTCCAACCCCCCCCCCCCACCTTTTTTTTTTTTTTCCTTCGTTTTGTTTTTTCCTCGCGAAATTCTGAGTAGGAAACGGTCGACCTGAGGTACAATTCTAATCAACGAGGTGATATAAAAAAGTATATAAAACTAAACGAGGTGATGAAAAAAGTATATGAAACTAATCAACGAGGTGATAAAACTATGTAAAGGGTTCGTGTGTCTACGCACATTAGTAACTTGTGACCCACTTCACACCTATGGACATTTCTCACTAATGAAATTTAACAGTGAACGCGTGACTATCATGCTGACGTCGATACATGTAATACCGCCACTCTTGAAATATGTGGCAAAATATGTGGCAAAATATGTTCTGCAATGCTAATTATATAATGGGGGGGGGGGGGATATTCAAAAACAACCTCGATGTGGAATCAAGTTCTTGAGATCTACTCACATGCAGTGGCACGAACACGTTATGTGCTCTGTTAATTAGTGCTAATCAACAGTTGTGGTTTAATCAACATGAATTTTGTTATATTTTGTTCCTTATATTGTTCCGACTCCACGGATATAAATTTTGTGACATTCGTGCCTATATATTTACCTGTGAGAGCCATATTATGGTGTAGGAAAACGAAGAACAGAGCAAAGAGATAACTGTGTATAGAGCAATGCCGCAGTGATTGTTATTCGTGCTACTTTCGTTTTTTTATGCTAGCTCTGTTATGCTTATTCACAATGCAGAACGTGACAATTTGATTAATATCTATACTTCTGACGAAACCGTATTATGTGCGACTGTATGAAGTGTGTGGGATTATAATTCTTGGTATATGCGTGCGGTGGTCAGTCATGTCTATCGCTAATTATTTCAGTTCGTCAGCGCAAAAGCGGAAAGCATAGACATCCTCTAGTGCCTCGAGCCCCCTTACTCCTAAGATACAAACGGAAAAAATGTCACCAGATACGATTCGTGCGAGGAAGACAGCGACGACGACGTGGGGAGCCAAAGCACATTGGATGATACTATGAAGCGCCTTGATTCAGTACTGAGGATACAATTGAAAACGGACATAAAATGTGAAAATAACTAGAATGGACAGACTGGAAGTATGGCCATGTGTTAAATGGGCAGTTATTTTTACACTTCGAGAAAATAATGTTGCACCATCATGTAACCACATCCGCCCGCAACTGGTGGAACTGCAAGATAACGGCTCGGGGGTCTCTTTACCTCCCGCAGTTTGTGTGCAATTTGTGTGCCTCCTACTTCACCGATACACCTCTCGATGCTCGATTGTCACGTGTCCTCCGTTTGCCTTTGAGCACGTGCGCTTCTGCTATGTGCATGCATGCGGGTTCAACCATAGCACAGGAAGTGTGAAAATAGTCCACATCGCTGTGCGTTTGGTAAATTTATAGATGGAGGCGATTTCTTCGTTATTTTTTAACTCGAGAGCAGACTGGCAGAAAACAGTTGTTAAGACATCGAGCTCCCCCCCCCCCCAAAAACACATACACAACTTAACTGCTGCCTGACATCCTCCCATCACTCCTGTTTCCACTATACACTCAAATTGATTCAATTGCAGTCAAAGAGTGGGCTCCAATTTTTAGTTAAAGCCAATTTGTCATTGTTATTTCACCTGTCCAATTATTTCTGCACCGGTGTCAGGTCAATTCACTTTTGTAATTGTCCGTTCAAAATCAACACAGGTCTACGCTGAATGCCATCTCTCCCATTAGCGATACATTTTCTATCTCTTAAAACGGACTAAATCCAAAACAAGTGTGACTGCCCACGTTCAAACAAACAGCACCCAGGAAAAAAAACACGAAAGAAGAATACGAACGCATATTTAATTACAAGACAAGCGGAAATTTTCGGCCAACTGGCCTTTGTCAAGCGTAAGATTACAAACACCAGATACAAAAATTACGCTTGACAAAGGCCAGTTGGCCGAAAATTTGCGCCTGTCTTGTATTAAATACGCGTTCGTAATCTTTCGTGTTTTCTTTTTCTGGCTCTTCTTAAAACAGACGACAGCTCGATGAGCCAGCCTTGAACGATTACTTCATTTACTTCATTTCCAAACCGTATTCATGCATGAAAGCAAAATATATCAACTGTTACCATTGAAAAGGCATGAAAAGCCACACACACACATTTTCCTAACGCTACGATCGAGACGCTACAGCCGTCCAGTTTGTTCAGAGACAGCGTGACAGGCTGTACTTGATAACATTTATGTAAGTGTTAGCTAGGTCGGAAAGACAAAGAAGGTTGTCTGCGCTTAAACAGAGCAACTCTGAAAGAAGTCTCAAACCTGAACTCGCTATATGCAGTGCACTTTTTATGTAAGAAATGTTAATCCTGCATCAACCGCATCTTCTAGAGTTGACAGGGTTTAATGCAACAGTTCAATACTGTCTATTCAGTGTCAAATGACGCCTAGTTAAGCTGAATGCATCAGTGCTCAGTGTTCACATTGCTTATAGCCCAGCCGATTATTGGAACCATAAATTTCATGCATCTGAGAAGCCGTATGGCTCAAATTTGTTTTAACATAACGTGTTTGCTTTTAAGACAACCGACCTGAAATTTCACACACACAAAAACGTACATCCACTCGCATTTCGTCACACAGTTGCCTCATTTAGATTTTCTAAACCGTCATGTTTTTTTGTTTTTTTGTTGTTGCTGTTGTTTTTTGTAAGCATAATAATCTGCTAATATCTCGCACACGATTTAATTACCAAAAAGCTTTTAGTTCCGTTTCGAAATCGCAACACCACTTCATTTGCAGGTCTGTTATTTCTGTTTAAAGCCCAGCCGATGCGTCGAGCCATATCAGGACCAAAACCGTTCCAAAACAATCATTTCAACAGGACAAAAAAAAAGGAAAAGGAAATTAAGGACACACATCAATGCATTTGCAGGTCTACGCTTTTTTAATATTTGGGACATGTCAGCTGTTATATCAAAGACAATACGTTCAGCTCTTGCATCAAAGGCTTTTTTCCCATTACAGAAAACGTCCGTCTGAATGTTCATATTTTGCCAAAATTTTTCTGTCATATCTTTCCTTAAAATTTCAGATTCAAAGTAAAAGCCAACAAAACATTAAAAGCAAAACTTTCTTTAAGCAAAAAATTGAACGCCATCTATCTGGACATTCGATCTTTAAAAAGATTGGAAGGTCTATGGTTGGCAAGCACAGCCACACTGCATTTCTAACGTGTTTTACTACTGTCTACAATATAATCGAACTGTGTTCCTCACCCGCCCAACCCCCAACTCCCCGGTTATGCGAGCACTTGAATATAATGGTCTTTTCCTTGCATGTTTGTTTTTGTTTGTTGTTGTGTTAGTGTGGTGGGGGTGTGTGTGTGTGTGTGTTTGTGTGTGTGTGTGTGTGTGTGTGTGGTGTGTTGGTGTGTGTGTGTGTGGTGTGTGTGTGTGTGGTGTGTGGTGTGTGTGTGTGTGTGTGTGTGTTGTGTGGTGTGTGGTGTGTGTGTGTGTGGTGTGTGGTGTGTGTGTGTGTGTGTGTGTGTGTGTGTGTGTGTGTGTGTGTGTGTGTGTGTGTGTGGTGTGTGTGTGGTTGGTTGTGTGGTGGTGTGTGGTGTGTGGTGGTGTGGGTGTGGTGGTGTGTGTGTGGTGTGTGTGTGTGTGGGTGGGTGGTGTGTGTGTGTGTGTGGGTGTGTGTTGGTGTGTGTGTGTGTGTGTGTGTGTGTGTGTGGTGTGTGTGTGTGTGTGTGTTGTGGTGTGTGTGTGTGTGTGTTGTGGTGTGTGTGTGGTGTGTGGTGTGTGGTGTGGTGGTGTGTGGTGTGTGTGTGGGGTGTGTGGTGTGTGTGTGTGGTGTGGTGTGTGTGTGTGTGGTGTGTGGTGTGGGTGTGTGTGTGTGTGGTGGTGTGTTGTGGTGTGTGTGTGTGTAGGGGTGTGTGTGTGAGTGTGTGTGTGTGTGTAGGGTGTGTGTGTGAGTGTGTGTGTGTGTAGGGTGTGTGTAGGTGTGTGTGGTGAGTGTGTGTGTGTGTGAGTGTGTGTGTGTGTAGGGTGTGTGTGTGTAGGGTGTGTGTGTGTAGGGTGTGTGTGTGTAGGGTGTGTGTGTGTAGGGTGTGTGTGTGGGTGTGTGTGTGTGTAGGGTGTGTGTGTAGGGTGTGTGTGTGTTAGGGTGTGTGTGTAGGTGTGTGTGTGTGGGTGGTGTGTGTGGGTGTGTGTGTGGGTGTGGTGTGGTGTGTGTGTGGGGTGTGTGTGTAGGGTGTGTGGTGTGTGTAGGGTGTGGTGTGTGTGGGGTGTGTGTGTGTGGGGTGTGTGTGTGTGGGGTGGTGTGTAGGTGGGTGTGTGTAGGGGTGTGGGTGTGTGTGGGGGTGTGTGTGTAGGGGTGTGTGTGTAGTGGTGGTGTGGTGTAGGGGGTGTGTGTAGGGGGTGTGTGTAGTGTAGGTGTGTAGGGTGTGTGTAGGGGGTGTGTGTAGGGGGTGTGGTGTTGGGGGGTGTTTTAGGGGGTGTGTAGGGGGTGTGTGTAGGGGGTGTGTAGGGTGTGTGTGGGTGTGTGTAGGGGTGTGTGTGGGGTGTGTGTGGGGGGTGTGGGGTGTGTGTGGGGGTGTGTGTGGGGGTGTGTGGGGGGGGGGTGTGGGGGGTGTGTGGGGGGGTGTGGGGGGTGGGGGGTGTGTGGGTGTGTGTGTGTGTGTGTGTGGGTGAGTGTGAGTGGTGTGTGGGTGTGGGGTGGGGTGTGGGGTGAGTGTGTGGGGGTGTGGGGTGTGTGTGTGTGGGGTGTGTGAGTGTGTGTGTGTGGGGTTGGGGTGTGTGGGTGGGTGTGTGTGTGTAGTGTGTAGTATGTAGTGTGAATGTGTGGGGTGTGTGGGGTGTGGGGTGTGTGGGGTGGTGTGTGTGGTGTGTGGTGTGGTGTGTGGGTGTGTGTGGGGTGTGTGAGTGTGTGTGTGGGGGGTGGTGTGTGGGTGTGTGGTGTGTGGGGTGTGTGAGTGTGTGAGTGTGTGTGTGTGTCTTTTGGTCTTACTCCGCCATTAAAGCAGTTGCACTCTACTTTCGAGTATGTGCATGCTGGGCTTTTCGCGTTTCCATATGCCACCGTACACTTACATGGCTTATGATCTATAAAGTATCATCTGACATTCTGCGTGCGAAAACGCACGAAGGGGGTTCAGGCGCTAACAGATCTCCACCTACACTGACCCGGGAGACGGGAAAACCACCCTTTACCCACCTGGCGGTACCCAAGCGGGCTTGAACTCAGACCCTCCCAGTTGTAAGACCCAAGTATTCTGATTATCGCGTCCACTCTGTCTGTTGAGCTCTTAACCCTTTTAACTCATCACCCTGAGCAGCAGCAGGAAGCCGAAGAGTAAAAGGGTTAATCATGCGATGTCAAATAATACCTTGGCCGTCTGTTGTATTGCTTTCTGACCCGGTATGTCTTTAAAGCTGGGTCATGGGGTTTGTTTACATCGGGCAGACAGGTCAGTTTACCAGGTGAACCAGATATCGTTCTGTGTGTAGGTAGGATTAAATCTACAGATTTTATCGCTCCAGTTTCGTATTATGCCAAGGACAAAGCATGGACTGTATCAAGTACAGTCGTATATACTGCACTTTACCACCTAGTTTTCAAAACTGCATTACATATATCAAAGATTTTACTTATAATCAAAATGCTTGTTTATGTATATATATATATATATATATATATGTGTGTGTGTGTGTTGTAATATAATAATATATATATATTATATATATAGTATATATATATATACATGTGTAGTTATATATATATATATATATATATATATATATATATATATAAAAGATTAACATAACGGTGACAAGTCATTCTTCAGTCTATTCCCATTTCCATATCTTCATATTGCTTATATCCCAGCCGACTGCTAGAGCCATACTTCCATATTCACAGCTTATACTATTATTTTTTAAAGTCCGGCCGACTGTGTAGAGCCATATGACTATAACTGTTTCAGAACATACACAACATTTCAACATTTATAGAATTAAGTACACACATCAATGCATTCGAGCACATAATCTAAGGAGATGCCCCTGGCGCTGACCACTCCAATTTATCGAACAGGGGATTTAAAACGCATACCTGAATTCAAATTTAAACGTATATAATGACACTAAAACATAAAAACGGATCTAAATTACCTGAAAATGCTTCCGCATATCACACTTCTCTAGAGTCACATTTAACACATGTACCCAATTATCAATCCCAAAAGAAAAGTACGCAAGACTTTATCGAACACATACAAGTGAATGGACCAGCAAGGCAGAAAATGACAAACGACAAAGCAAAGGAAGTAGAGAACTTGTATAGGAGGAAATTTCTAGCACAAAATTTCCATAAGGTGGGGATACTATTTATACTGAAAAGAACCCCCCGCATCCCCACGGGGATACTCACACAGCTGATAAATCCCACACTGAAAGCATGTTTACTACTTACCCTCCCTTTCTTCTTGGCTCTGCAACATACGAAAAACCAACATTCACAATCGTGCAAAAAATGGAGACCAACGGCAAATAGGGGGTTAGGCCTGACATTAAGTCAAAGGCTACTTCACTTAAGCATCTTCTTGCACATCAAAAATTATAAAATCACTTTCCGGTACAACTAAAAGCTCGAGGCAAGACGGATTTAAACCTGACAAAAAGAACAATTCCCACAAAATTTCAATTCGACAATCCCAAGTCTCATAAAGATGTCAAAATCGCTATATCAAGTTATTAAGAAATGCTACTCATTTTAACATTTGCCACGCCTTTCCATCATATAGGGTTTTGAAACAAATCTTAACATGAAATATGGGCACCCTTTCCATAATATAGGGTTTTGAAATAAGAGTCTGAACTTAAAATATTTCCATAATATAGGCTTTACAAATACAAATCTTAACATAAAATACGGGCACTTAACCCTTTGACTCCCCCTCCATGTCCACCAGCATCATGCATTTTCAACCATGCTAACAAAGCAAAAACTGAACCCTTTGACTCCCTCATGTTTCCACCATCTTCAAGCAGGAAGCTGGTGGATAGTGTGCGGGAGTCAAAGGGTTAAGGTCTTGCTTGTTAAGTGATATTAATGCGATATGACAACCTACCATTCCGATAAACCTATAGTTGCAAAAAAGTAATGACAGAACATAATGCCAAAGATAAGCTACAAGTAAAGCAGAGATGTACTACAGAAAAGGTAACATAAAAATCACGAAACCAATGAAACATTTCAAATAATTTACTAAAATCGGATCCATCGTTTCCAACATAAGTATACTATTAGTCTAACAGTGAACAAAAGGTTTAGCAGCTTTTGTTCAGCAATCTCATTTAAGTATGTTAACGCCATGTGCCGCTTTAAACTTGCCAAATACACGTGAATACGATTAGGCACAAGCGCATTATATACGATTCAAATGGTAGATAATTGTATACACAATCTTATCCTTACCCAGTGTCCATCTCTTCCTCCTCTTCGTCGTCGTCTTCCTGCAAAACGATGTTTACATTAGACAGACCAAATACGTATTCCACGTTTGAGTGTTCACGCAATACAACAGACTAGATCCACCATCAATATTCAAACTACAGCATGGCACAACCAACAAGATACAACGAACTGGAAAAAACGTTCATTTGCTAAAAATGTTAATGTACATACACACAAGCACATATACACACATTAATGAAAAAATGGAAACATTTCGACGTTCCCCTAACTAAAAATCTGCAAAAGTAAGAGTACATGTATGCTGATGGTGCCATGCTTCATTTATTTCCGATTTTGAATTAGCAGATTCGAAAAGTTATATTTAAAGTATGCAGAAACCTAGACTGTACAAATGGACAGCTGGTGTAATAATCACTGGTGTTTTGTCAAACTATCTAGACTTTAAAATATCTAGAACGATGGAGTGTGGTATTCAAACTTGTTTCACAGGTGGTTATCTGAGAAAGGTGAACTGACCTGCAGGCACAGAATGAATGCTGAATACTCGAAAAAAATCATGCCATACCAGATAATCGGACTCTCTAGCGTGGGAGAGAGGACACCACCAGCAACCCAATAAACACGGAAGGGATGACAAAAAAATTACGTAGATGTAATAATTATTGGAAAGAGAAATTGTTATTGTTCTTTTTGTTTTAAGCTCAGCAGAGTGCGCAAAGCCATATCAGGGCTATAACCGTTTCAAACATACACAATACTTTTAACATGGAAAAAAGGAAAAGAAAATTAAGTACATATATCAATGCATTTGCGCACATAACCGAAGGTGATGCCCCTGGCGTTGACCACTCCGTCCAATTTATCACACAAGAGATTTAAAAAAAAACATTCGAATACAAATTTAAACACTAAAACATAAAAAGACCTAAATTACCCGAAATTGCTTCCGCATATCACATTTCCCTAGAGCCAAAACTGCACTTAATACATGTACCCAATTATCAATCCTAAAAAAAAGTATGCAACACTTTATCGAACACATGCAGGTGAATGGACCATCAAGGCAGAAAATAAATGCAGCAAAGGAAGAAGGCAAAACCGGTGAGAAATGAGGAAATTTCTAGCACATACTTTCCAGAAGGTAGGGATACTATTTATACTGAAAGAGCCCCCGGCATCCCAATGGGGGATCGTGTGCTGGTAGAATCTGATATACGCATTTAGTCCAAATTAATTTGCTTAGTCCGAGATGGAATCGATGCCGATTCTCCCTAGACAATACGATTCTACAAGGTACCCTGACACTATTTCTGGTCAAGTTAAGTGCAATTCAGTCAGTTCATATGGCGTATAGATATAGAGCCATATCAGGGCTAACATCACGTAAAAAATGACAACCCGGTCGAGATAAAAAACAGTTAAAAACCATGCTCACCGTTAACCTCGCAAATCTAAAATGCAATTTAAGAAAACCAGCCGTAAATTCCGGTAAAATCAGATTAGGTGAAATCTATTGATCTCTTGTTAAAACTGGAAAATTGCTTCAGGAGGAACGTCTCTGAAGGTTCTTTAAGCAATCCGCCGGGTAAGCGCAAGACCTTATCGACAATATTTTTCAATGGCCAAATATTTTTAATAGTCGATGTTGGCATTCCCCTCGATATGGACACCATATTAAGATTCGCCTCTAAAGAGCCCTCCTACCACAACAAAATCGGGGACACAACCCTTGAAGAGAAATTATAAACAGGCTGGAATGCAGCAGGCCAATATACAAAAGAAAAATTAGATTGAAGCCAGAATTCGAAAACAACTTAACTGATCACTTTTGCAAAAGAAAAAGGGAAACCGGGAAAAATATCTTTTAGGACAAATGTATTACTCGATTTTCTTCAGGGCGATTCTTGGCCAAGATTTAGTTTCTGGGATCATTGACCGTGCTACAAAAATAACAACAATCACACGGCGCACGTCACAAGTAATATCAAATTCGCCATTTATTAATCTTTCTTAAGTTAATCAGATCGGCCTATGTGCACATTTTAGGTCGAGTTGTTTTGTTTTGTTGTTTTGTTTTGTCGTTTTGTTTTGCTGTTGTTGTTGTTGCTGCTGCTGCCGCTGTCGCTACAGCAGCAGCATACGAATTAACATCCAACGAACGCGTATGTTAAAACACACGTGAGCTAATGAAATCGGTGTGTTTAGCTAACTGTAAACATTGCAAGGTGTGAAATGCGTGCAAACATTGGATGATGTGCAATGTCTGTAAACTTTTTGCCAAGTTGTGCAATATGCATACTCGCGAATAGGTCAGAAACCTCAAAATTAATCTTTACCCTTGTTACCAGCGTAGTAACCAATTCTCAGACAATGTACGCTTATGTGTAAAACATTCACGCTGTGCATGACTACATTACGTTGTAAGGACATGGTACGGACATAGTCAAGAGCCAAGTCGGAGAATTGGGTATCAGACATCGGAAGACAGGGAAAGGGAGAAGGGAACGGGTAGCTTACCTCATCCGAGTCCTCCTGCTCCTCGCTTTCGTCTTTTGATTCCATCTTGCTTCTCTGCTAACAACCAAAATGCAGACAAAAAAAAATGGTTGATCGCCTCACATACTGCCTGTTATTTCATTGTGATGCATGACAGCAACGACGATTCACTACCCATGTCTGTTATGGGCCAGCCTCTAAATGGAATCCCAGAGATTTTCGCGGTCTTGAGGTCTTGTTCGTTGGCCAGTGTTCATTTGTCTTCTGGTCTTCAGTGAAGGGCTGTCCTATGTGATGTTATCCTCTCTTCTGATGTGACCAATTCATCTCTTCATCTTTTCATGATGATAGTGTCCGTTCTTTTTTGTTTTTAAGCCCAACCGACTGCGCAGAGCCTTGTCAAGGCTATAACCATTTCAAAACATACACAATACTTCAACATGGAAAAACGGAAATGAAAAGTAAACAGATCAATGCATTTGCACACATAATCGAAGGAGATGCCTCTGGCTTTGACCACTCCTCCAATTATCACAGGGAATTTAAAACATACCTGAACACAAAGTTAAACATAACTAAGGACACTAAAACATATAAAAACGGGCCTATATTATCCAAAATTTCTTCCGGATATCTCACCTCCATAGAGCCAAAAAGCACTTAATAAATGTACTCAATTATCAATCCTAAAACAAAGTATGCAAGACTTTAACATATACTAGTGAATGGACCAGCAAGGCGGAAAATGATCTGAACAAATGACAAAGCAAAGGAGGAAGAAAGAAACTGACAAAAGAGGAAATATCAAGCACAGAATTTCCAGAAGGTGGGGATACTATTTATACTAAAAGAGCCCAGGAATCCCCACGGAGGAATGTTAGCTAAAGATGGTTTTGGCTGAATGTGGTTTTGGCTAAAGGTGGTTCTGGCTAAAGGTGGGTTGGCTAGAGATGGGCTTGGCTAGAGATGGGCTTGGCTAAAGATGGGCTTGGCTATAGATGGTTTGGGGCCCTTAGATTCGCATAATTCTTCAGAGGATTTTTGTATGGAAGGCTGATAACTTCCTGTCATCCTGCAGCATTCTGATCCATAAAGATGGAAAGAACACAGCTCTGAAACAAGTCTGCTTCGTGATGCTGTCTCATCTCACCTATCGGCATCAAAGGGTTCGGTGTTGGCCGCTGCACACTTACAGACACCACTTTCTCGATGATGCGGTATTAGGGGCAAACTCCACTCGCTCAGTATTCGGAAAGTTTTGGGCTATGCTAAAACAGCTCTTGATGCTACTATCTGCTCCATTATCATGTCTGACAATGCTGCCCAAGTTAACTCTTCAACTGTGGGTAAGTTTGTGCCGTCTATTTGGATTGTGAGTGGTTTTGCATGTTCAGCTACACTTTTCTTCTGGCGATCATAAGGCCTGCATGCGGTGTGAAAATGTCGAAACGGGATTCTTCCTATGCCATGTGTTGGTGAATGTGTGATAACGGTGCCACGTTGTCTTTAAAGTGGAGATCTTCCAGTGCTGAAAAGAAATTCCACCCGATGCATCTTGGCTGATCCTCTGTCGTCTTTCATCATCCAGTCTCTGGCCATACTTTAGAGCAGTGCTGACAAACATCCCTGCCTCAAACATTTTTACTTCGATATTGAATTCGCCGTTTTCTCTTCTACAGATGAAGTCAGCGTAAAAGCTCTTGGTTTAAAAGAATGAGCTGTTGTGAAATCCCTTGCAATCGGAACATACGCCACAGAGAAAAGAGAAGGCAGAACAGTTCAGACGTTTGCCTACCAGAAACTAAACTCGAGGTTCCAGGGTTCGTTTCCCGTAGAGGTCTCTACTTTTCTCCTCAGTCTGACCGGAAAACCGAACTGAACAGCCAGTCCTTCGGAAGAAGACGAAAAACGAACCAGACCCGTGTGTTTTCTGGCCTTTGCAAGTTTAAGATCCCACAGCAGTTGAAAATCATGAAGAGCAGGGCATTCGCCCGGCTGCCCTGGTATGAAATATTGGAGAGGTTCATTTTCATGGTCTCTCCCCTTGAAGGCCAACTTACCTTGCCTTTCCTAACTTTTGGTTAAAAAAGGGGTGGCGCTGCACTGTGGCGACGCATTCCCAATGAAGACAGCAGCCCAAGTTTCACAATGAAATTCATGGTGACAAAAAGTGAATATGGAAATGAATATTAAGTATGAACACGTATGAGCTGTCAGGTTTCTTCTTGACAAAGTTGATTGTCATTCTGTGCAAAAGATCCTTTCACTTCGTGGCTAGTATTCAAACCCTTAAGTCTATCTTTGACAATTCAAGATTCCTAGCAACGCTTTACAGTTCTTACAATGGTTCCTACCAATGGTTTACAGTTCTCACAATGGATTCCTTGCAATGCTTTACCGTTTTCTTACAATTTCTGCACTTACTGGGGCCTACTTGTTTCGATCTTGCCAGTTTGCCTGGGGTAGATTAGTGGGATCGACCCGGTCACATTCGTCCTTGTCTGTGGGAGTGGTAGAGTTGATGTGGTGATATGCAAACAAATACGTCTACATTTGCGTACATATTCGTACATGTAAGTTTCAGGAGTGAACGATCAATTATACACTAATACTGAATATGAATGTCAACAATCGCTAGTGTAGTCCGACAAAATCTTACTCTTCCCCTTCCCTTTTTCTTGACTTTCGTCCTTGAACACCTGTTGCCAAAAATCGAGAATCAACTCCTCCACAGGCCTACCTTGGATTTGGAGATTTTCTTTGAGGGGCTCTTCCTCTTCTGTCCTTTGCCTTTGAGTTTGATCTCTTCTTCCTCCTCGTCTTCGTCTTCATCTTCTTCCTCTTCTTCAAGATCCTCAGAGTCGGTGATTTCGTCAGTTGCCGTAGTTTCCGTATCGGAAAACATGGATTCATCTTGCGAATCGAAGTCGTTATCGGGGTGCTCTGAAAACATAGTATGTGCCACAGTCAGCCGATAGTTCTGAAAGTGAATAAAATGAGACCGTCTCCCCTCCCCCCCCCCCCCCCAGACTGTTACAAAATATCTCCCAAACAGAACGTTCACCTTGAAATTTTTTAACCGAAAAAAGCGTTTTCCTGTTTGTTTTTTCAGTTTTGTTTTTTCACATTAGAGAGGGCTTTATCTCTAGAATGTGATGTTTTACCTAATTTTTTTAACAAGCATAGGAGTTTTATGGCTCATTGCTTGCCAGGCTATCGGTCTTTTGCGAAGCTAAAGTGTTATAGATTAATCGAGGATTATAACTCTTGAGTCACGTAGGAGTTATCTCCCATGTTTAGAATTTCTCAAAATCAACAGTTTGCGCTACCCATTCAGCTAGCATAGAAGCAGTCACAAAGCACAAAACTAAGCTCAGAACATTTCCCCAAAAAAGGAATGCCCAAGCCTACCTTTATACCCCGCAACTACACCTACACGAGTTTTTTAAAAAAATTCTCCCTGCTTCCCTCTTATTTCCTGAAGTGTTATAGTTTTCAATGCTGACCCTGTTGGCATGATCCTCAAGTACGTCCGTCATGTTTAGTGTGATGAAAAGCGTGAAAGACAAGACAGCCCTGACGAACTCCCCTTGAAAAGTATGGGAGACAAGACAGCCCTAATGAACTCCCCTTGAAAAGTGTGGGAGACAAGACAGCCCTGATGAACTCACCTTGAACAGTGTGGGAGACAAGACAGCCTGACTGAACTCCCCTTGAAAAGTGTGGGAGACAAGACAGCTCCTGACAGACTCCACTTGAACAGTGTGGGAGACAAGACAGCTCAGTCCGACAACTCCACTTGAACAGTGTGGGAGACAGAAGACAGCCCTGACGTATTCCCCTTGAACAGTTTGGGAAACAATACAACCCTGACGAACTCCCCTTGAAAAGTGTAGGAAAACAAGACAGCCCTGACGAACTCCCCTTGAAAAGTGTGAAAGACAAGACAACCCTGACAAACTCCAACGAAGCTATGGAACCACGCAATAGTACGCCGTGTATGGACTGCATCGATTCTTTTTCGAGTATAGTTGCTGGATGGTGCAAGTTTTTTGCCCGATGTTAAATTCGACTGTGGCCAAAGCGCCTCCTTGCATGTGGCACTACTAATCCTTAACTATCGCTGTCAGGGAAACTTGTGTGAAGCAGTCGCAGACAGGTCTGTAATGCAGTAGTAATAAGTTCAGGCATTTCGTGACTAATCCAGCCATCCAGCTCTTGGTATCGATGACAGCTTTCCATAGTATCCGGAGGGGTGTCGACCTCGACAACTTCTTTCATGGTACCCCGCATGGTCTGAATGCATTATTGCAGGCGATGACCATGCAAGCTTGCGACGCTTCACAAATCTCTGCAATAAGCCGTTCGGTGGATCAACCAAGCTTTTGGATGATCTTGTCACGTATTTTATTCACCCTCTTACGTTGGTACGACTTAAGCAGCGGTCTCCTCAAGCGTTCGTCTCCAAAGGCTGAATCTGCCAAGCCAGCAAACTGTGCAATTGTTATATCCATAGAAGATGAAAACTACGAGTTATTTGTACATCTGTACTTGGTGAAGCTGATGGTCCTGCTTTTTACTATTCTGTTCACTGTGGCCACCACTATTGCCGTTAAAATCCTGACGTAAACTATTTCTCTTCTGCTGTTGACTGTTGGTCTGGACACCTCCCTGGTACTTAAGATTGTCATGACTCGTGATGTAACAGACTCACAATGACAAGTAAATAAAACTAGCTCAGCATAATCATTTTTGTTGAAAGGATATTCGTCATAATGAAACATCTTATCTCAAAAATGATGCGCAATCAAGAAAAATATGCATCTGCCAGCCACCCCAACAATGCACAAGCATCAAAACTAATTCACAAGAGAATTATCGAAATCGCCTCTGTATAATAAAAAAAACTTTTCTACATTATTTCAGAATCTCAAATCCTCTGGCAGCCGATTTCTTCAATGACAAGTATCAGAAACTTAGAAACTTAGTAATTTCGTGAAATTATAAACCAGTAACAGTAAACTACTACCATGCAGTGACTGTGAAATTGATCCAAAATCCATCAACGCCGGGAATACCTCTCCCCCACCCCACCATCTCAAAATCAGTTCTCTTATGTTCAATTTTAAAATAATTCACCAAGAACTAAATAGCTTACTTTTTACAGGAAAGGTCAGTTCACTTGACACAAATTGGTTGTCTCCCTTTATATCATAGTTCTATACATCTTCGAAATATCCAAAATCACTACGGGACCAACTTCTTGTTCCTGACGTAGATCTTTGACAACGTATCAAAGTTGAATTAATCAAATGAAAATACTGTTTAACACAGCCGACAACATCACCGATTCACCTCCAGCACCACCATTGTCCCATATACTCACCCTGATAGCAGCAGCCGTGGAGGAAGACGGGTCCCGTGCCAGATTTCAGTCGGAATATCACCTTGTACTTATCGGTAAACTCCAGGTTCAAATTTGTCTGTGAAAGATCAGGGTTGGTTAAAATACGAAAATGGAAACAAACCGTTCATGAGTAAATACAAAGTTCATATACAAATGTCAATGTAGTTATTCAGAACAGATTTTCTATCCCCTCGCCCTTTCGTTTTACTGAAATTTGTATGTATTTTTATCTATAAATATTCAAACACGGTTTATAGTTAAGACTTTCGGTCAGCCGACCTCAACCGTTTCTGAGCCTTCAACCCAATATTTTCCCACATCAAATCACACACACACCACACCACACACACGCTCAACCCAAAGTCACGATCAACTGTCTCCACGTGATTAACAAACCTTTGAAATCGATACTTAAAACGTAAATTCTCAAGAATAAAAAAAATTATGCACGAGAGAGGAATAGGTAAGCTTGGAAAGTCACAGGATTCCAGACAGGAATCGGTCAGCTCGGAAAGGGTCACATGATTCCAGAGAGGAACCGGTCAGCTCGGAAAGGGTCACAGGATTCCAGAGAGGAATCGGTCAGCTCGGAAAGGGTCAGATTCCAGAAAGGAATCGGTCAGCTTGGAAAGGGTCACAGGATTCCAGAGAGGAATCGGTCAGCTTGGAAAGGGTCACAGGATTTCAGAGAGGAATGGGTCAGCTTGGAATGGGTCACAGGATTCTAGAGAGGAATGGGTCAGCTATGAATGGGTCACAGGATTCCAGAGGAATCGGTCAGCTCGGAAAGGATCAAAGGATTCCAGAGAGGAATCGGTCAGCTTGAAAAGGGTCACAGGATTCCAGAGATGAAAGGGTCAGCTTGGAAAGGGTCATAGGATTCCAGAGAAGAACGGGTCAATTTGTTAAGTATCAGAGGCTTCTATATGTAGGAATGGGTCATGTTAAGGATCACAGGCTTCTGGCATCATAAATAAGGAGTTTCTAGACGGGTTGGTTTGCCTTGGTAACGAATAAGGCATCTAAACAGGAGTGGATCAGCTTGGTAAATCTCACAGGTTTCCACAGCAGACTCGGCACACAGAGCAAGAGGCAAATGACTGAAAGGTTGAAATATATCCCACAAACATTCCTCTAAACAGACCATATTACTGATGCCTGCCACCATGTTGACGATGGGAATCTTGAGAAGCTTCTGGTTCGTGTCCAGGGTCTCCACTTCCACCACCTGCTCCTGGTTCTTCTGGAGACCATGGCCCAGGGCAGCCTGCATCAGAAACGGGAATCAAAGCAAAAGCAAAAACTACGTGCATGTCTGCCAAGCCGCATTCCTCTTAAAGAGAATGTTTTAAGCATCATTTATGAAACCAGTGCTACAATGCTATGAAATTGGGTCAGATTTTCACTTAACACGATACCTGGAAATTTTTTTTTACTGTCCTCACCCCAACCAAAGAAACACACAATGCCCATTTGAACTGCACACATTCCACAGTCGACTGGATCGTTTTACAGGCCGTAACATCTTTTCTTGAAATATTAAATCGTTAATGGTTATTTTGAATGCACTACGAATAGGTCCAATTAGTTTTAGCATGCAAGCATGGTTTTGCTTTCTTAGAAACAACTAGATCTACAGAAGGTTGAGACAACATACGATGAAGACAGCCTTGTATACATTACACTTTAAGTTATTTAGTGCGGCAAGTGCCGTTTAACACTAAACGTTCAACGTTTATTGCCTACTAAAATGACAGTTTCTTTGCCCGCTTGTTAAAATTACAAAAGTTTCCTTACCCCTTTCACGCAGAGCTGATTCATCATGTAGTCCCGATCTGACCCGAATTCCTCATCAGCCTCATCCTCTCGCATATTCCATTCCGCCTCTGGGTTATCCTCCGTCAGTGAAATACCTGGAGATAAACATCACCAATACTTTACACTATTGAGTCTGGAGTTTGTTCAAGAGTGATTCCGTCGCATATATGGTGAATAGGCAGGCGACTTAACTATCCACATCCAGATTCATCGCACTCGGGCAATTCTATATGCTCTCTACCAAAATCTGCCACCAATTACCTGTCAGACTGAGCCTGCACAAAACCCCACGCGCTGGCAAGGTCTTCAAGCGGGAGGATGGTAAAGGCTTCCTAAGCAACACGAAGCTGAAACCACTAAAATGATGGAAACATTCAGATGGTCAGCGAACAGTATAATAAATGTTGCGGGCTGGGACTGAACTCGATATCTAGATCTTCAATCTACGGGTTTATCAAAAGAACCAGCCCGCCCACTAAATGAATTGGTTGGCACAGCGAACGACAAATGCATCGCCTGTGAATATAACCATAATTATGTGTGTATGTTTTATGTGCATGTAGGGTGGTGGTGCGCTTGTGCGTGTCCGTGTGTGCTCTTATTTTGTTTTAGTTTTTTGTTTTTCTTCATTACATAATTATAACAATGTCCAATGTTGGGCCTGCTGTGGGACTACGCGTATTTTATAAGCGTATGCAAGCGTGAGTTTATGTGTGCGTGCGTGCGTTGAGTGTGCTGCATTAAGTTTCGGCTCCCGTTATAAATTAGTTAAGACGATTACTTTGCAATTTCTCAATCGATCCTTGCATATTAACCACCTCAAACATGATTCTCTAGTTTTACTCATGATGCATTAGTTATTTGAATATTTCCATTTTGAGTTGTATGTGCTTTTGAAAAGACAGTGCGACTTTTGTATTCAAAGATTTGATTATGATGGCATGCACGAGTGCGTGCGTGCGTGCGTACGTGTGCGTGCGTGTGCGTGTGTGCACAGACCTGAATCTTAATGTGAAAATGCTACCATTCATGCACTAACCCAACAACTGATAACTGCGTAATAATGTTCTGGCCAGAGCCATGGCGATCCCCATCTGATGTGATCATGACCACATATATAGGCGTTTAGTTATCACACCTCAGACATCTGATAGATCGTCTCCCACACATCCCTTTCGCTAGGCCTATCTTCATGTTTCACCGTAAATAACTGTCTTGGTTGTGTTCCTAGCTCAGGAAGAGCTACAAATATGCCAAAGATTTATGAAATATCTCTGCGATTTGTTTACTTTGTTTTCTCATGATAGCGTCACAGCGTTTAGATGATTCCATATGCTATCACAAAATGCCATAAGCTTGTTATGTAGGTTTCGGATGTGACTCTCTATTGAAGTGATCAGTCGGTTTCAGATATAAAGCAAAAATCCGTGTTTTTGACTACGACGAACAGGTTACTGCACTAACTCGAGGTGATTTTGAAACAAAGGTCCATATTCTGGCATATTACAATATTCCAGTTTTTGTTCAGTTTTAGACGTCAATCGTAGGCCCTCTAAACATTCTACAGTTACTCCGAGATCGTTTCCTCGCATCCCAAATTGCTGTTAGGCCCTAGGCCTACGTCTGCATTTGCAGAACTACCTTTTCCGCTCTCTTTGGCTTATGGCTTACCAGACTGCTAAATAGGCACGAGTGTTAGCCTCTAAAAAAAATGACAAATTACCGGACAGGAAATTCATTGGTCATTTGATAGTTTTCCAACAATGAACAAACAAGTGCAGATAAACGATGAACAAACAAAATGAAGGCAAGACTATCGAATTTCATACTAGCATCTTAACTTTGCACGACGCGAAATTTTCCGAGGAAATGTTAACACCGTAACGGCGTAAGTTACCATACCGTAATGACATCAATTGCCATAAACATGACGGCACTTAACATTTGAACATGTCAACGTTTACAGAATTGGGCGAGTCAAAAATAAGGTCTAACGTGACAAAATTACACATTTCGTCCATTCGTTCAAGCAATATTGCCAATATTGCCAACAGGGATGCAGTACGCTTAAAACATTCTCAAGTCACACACACAGACAGACAATTCACACAGGCTCACCTACCCCAAAAACTGCAAATAGGGTCTGTGCTATATCCATTGATACTGGACAATTTTCGTTTGCGGGAACGGAGACGTGACGGCGAAGGGACGGTAGAGGACATTACAGTCAGTTCAGGCATCGTGAATTTTCTGGCAGAGAACAGATGGATTGACAAGATATCTGTATTCTGCTTGCCAGCTATCCCGGTCGAATGGATGTCGTCTGCGTTCGTTCTCAGTTGCTCATCCGGTTAAATTCGCCTGTCGGTGATTGGTGTGTCACCGTCCCATGAACATGCAAAATGCACGAGCTTTTCGTGTTTTTCCCTCACTAGGCAAATCAAGTCCAACAATTTCATTGGTGATTGAAATCTCAGCACATTCCCAAAAGATGCGTCAAGCCATGCGTATTCTACTCCTTTTCTGGCAAGATGGGATGCAAACGTCGACAAAACTGAAGCATCGAGTAATTCTAGGATGGATTTTCATTAACATGGAAACTGAAACTGCGCTATTTCCCCGTCGGGATAGATTGCCAATAAGGGAGAGAGAATCTAGACAGCACCGTTGCTCTGGATGAATTTGCACTACATATTACTCTGAGAGAGAGAGAGGGGGGGGGAGAAAGTGTGAGACAGAGAGAGAGAGAGAGTGTGTGTGTGTGTGTGTGTGTGTATGTGTGTGTGTGTGCGTGTGTGTGTGTGCGTGCACGTGGCTGTGTGTGTGTTGAGTATTGCATTTTTCATAACCGTGAACCTTGAGATCTCTCTAATCGTGTTCGTTTATATTCTATGCTGGTTTTCTCGATAAATTAAAGACACGAAAATACAATTTGTCTACAGACAATGGTCACCAAAGTATTACAGAATTAAAAAATGTTCAGTTTTCTAAAGACAGCCTCCCTGTGCCGGAAAATTCCATTATGCATTAACTCGGCAAATGGATTCAAAATAAGCTGGCACATGCCATAACGCGTGCATAACTTGAACCCTACGTGCTGACGAAGTCTTGACAATATATACAAAAGTTCCAAGAATTGCAGGTCGCAGGGGTGTATATTGCATATTGCCCCTTTCACTGCCAAACAAAATTATGGAAATTTGCGCTACTCAACATGGGAAGCAATTGCAGCTTCACAGTAACAAGTTTAGTCTTAGTAAAAGTTGCGTCCCTTGTGTGTTTATGAGAAAATTTTCTGTAGTCATGTGATAAAAGTTTTAAAATTTATGTTCAACTTTCTTCTTATGACTGAAGTATTGTTCGGAAACACTGAAAACTTTTAATGCTGCAGACATCGTGGTGGTGTCACACAAACACACAACATACTCACACACACAAACACAAACACACATACACACACGTGCACACACACACACACAACACACACACACAACACACACACACAAACACACACAACACAACACACACACACAACACACACAAACACACACAAAACACACAAACACACACAACACACAACACACACACACACACACACACACACACACACACACACACACACACACACACACACACACACACACACACACACACACACATGGCTTCTTTCCATTCAGCTCAAAGTCTTACATCCACTACTTATTTTTGGACCGAAACATGAACAAGACATCACTTAAGCACGACCCATAAACAGCAAAGAAATCCTGACACGTTTTGTCGATAGACATACAATCATGAGACGTCCTGCACTGATCAGAATCAATAGTTCTTTTTTCGGGGCGATTGTACTTGCATAGGACATGTTAGCTGAGAAAGCCATGACCATTTTAGGAAAGATGCACATGTGCACCCGAAAATGAGATACCGTTGTGTGTGTGTGTGTGTGTGTGTGTGTGTGTGTGTGTGTGTGTGTGTGTGTGTGTGTGTGTGTGTGTGTGTGTGTGGTGCGCGCGTGCGCACGCTGAAAATATGTGAAGCCTGAAAATTGCCATAAATATACGGAATATGAAACGAACTGGGAAAGCATTATATTTCACTTGAAATCTCACAGTCTGGATCAATCATAGTCACGATTTTTTTTGTTAATGAACACAACTATTATAAAAGATCGCCGTAAATGTAGGGTAACTGACATTTGAGACGTTCATGGTCTTAATCTGTTCTCTGTCCATTGAAACTCAAAACCTACTTAGTGGTGGTAAGCGTACTCGAAATAACTGACAGGGATGTTGTTGTAATTAATTGGTTGTTGTTTGTGTGGTGGTGGTGGTGGTGGTGTGTCGTCGTTGTTGTTGCGTTCCGAGCAATGTTTTTTTTTTATGTATGTTCGCCCATTGTTTCAAGATTCGATACTGACGTGTGGTGTGTGTGTGTTGGTGTGTGTGTGTGTGTGTGGGGTGTGTGTGTGTGTGTGTGTGTGTGTGTGTGGTGTGTATGTGTTGTGTGTGTGGTGGTGTGTGTGGTGCGCGCGCGCGCGCGCGCGCGTGCGTGTGTGCATGAAAAAGGAAAATTTCGTATAAATATGTGCTGCTCTCAGTAGATAAAGTATGGCATCATGTCATAGTACGGCTCCACACTCTTTTTGTTTTCCCCTAGATGTGCGTAGTTTTGTTTAAACATGAAAGGAAATGTTTCCGTACACAAACATTTTGTCACCATGGGATCTTTAACGCGCACTTAGTGTATATTGTACAGAGGATGTGGATGTACTGTCACATCCAAAATACTACCACCCAGACCACCGCTTAAGGAGAGGGGAGAAAAATCCTTGTCTGAGCGGGATTCGAATCCCGGTTACTCGCGTCCCTGGTGGATTTTGACGCAAGCTGTTCTGAGGTTCCGTTGCCGCACAGTCGGCATTCTCCGTTTTTAGTGGGCCTCTCCGCTGTTTTTTGTTTTTGTTTTGTTTTTCTTCTGTATGATGGGTGCCTGGTGTGTGCGCGCGTGTATATGTATGTGTGTGTATGTGTGTGCGCGCGCGCATATGAGTGTGTCAGTGTAGTGTGTGTGCTTGTGCGTGCGTACATGTGTGTGTGTGCGAGTGTATGTGTGTGCGAGTATCTGTGTGTTTGTGTGCCTGTATGTGTGTGTGTGTGTGTGTGTGTGTGTGTGTGTGTGTGTTTGTGTGTATGTTTGTGTGTGTGTGTTTGTGTGTGATGTTCCTATAAGCCATCAAACATAATGACTGACACGGCTTACGCTCGGATCATTGCCATGACGTTCTGTATGCATATCCACACGTAGGGAATTCAGGCACTTGCAGGTCTGCGTGCATGTTAACCTGGGAGATCGGTAAAATCTACACCCTTTACCCACCAGGTGGTACCCACACAGGTTCAAACCTACACCTTCTAACTGGTACTTCCGTGTCCTTACCACTCAACCACCACACCTGTTGATGGTTTGTGGTTGCAAGTCGACAAAAAAATCTCTATAGGTATGTCAATAGTCATGAGGGCAGACGCCAGACTTCCAATTGGAAGGTCCTGGGTTCGATATGCCTAGACACCTCCGCCGGTGGGTAAAGGGTGGAGATTTTTCAAATCTCCCACTTCAACATGCGTGCAGACCTTCCAGTGTCTAAGCCCTCTTCATGTGTATACGTATGCAGTAAATCAAATATGCACGTCACAAAGATCCTGTAAGTCATGTCAGTAACTGGCTCATGAAACATATATACATGTATATGTATATACATGTACATATATATATATATACGCCCAGCACAAACGCTCACCAAAGATGCAGACTGTGTAATAGCATAGATGGATATAATCAGCTTGTCTAACTACTTGAATTCTCCATGCTCTGCTGCGTTATACGAGAACGATTTATAATTTACAATGTCAGAAGCAAGCACATACCATATGGATAGGTATTGTTGGAATTGGACGCACACACACACACACACACACACACACACACACACACACACACACAACACACACACACACACACACACACACACACACACACACACACACACACACACACACACACACACCACACACACACACACACACCATTGCAGAATACGTCCTTTTTTTGTTCTTCTTGTTCTTTTTTTTTTATCATGAGTTCCAACTTTTCTCGGATGCGTATATGTCACAGATATCTTATATATACTCCGTTTTCGGGGGATGTGCATGCTGAGTGTTTTCAGGTTTCCATGAACAAGCAGACATTGATATGACATGTTACTCAATGACTGACATGCATACTTGATGCCAGGCACGCGTATAGGCCTACACAGGAAGTTAGGCACTAAAAGGTTTGCACTCACGCTGACCTGAAAGATCGGAAAAAAACGTCCACCCGTTGCCCACCAGGCGGGAGGTAGAGCCTACCTAAACAGGATCGAACAGAAACCCTCCGATAGCAGCACTGAACTTGAGTTCGACGTCTTACCGTTATTTTAGTATTTTTTGTTTGTTTTGTTCGTTTTATGTGTGTTTTTTTTTGTTTTTTTGTTTTTTGTTGTTGTTTAAAGCCAGCCGACAGCACAGAGCCATATCAGGGCTATAACAGCGTCAAAACACAGTTCTTGGAAAGAAAAAAAAAAAAAGAAAAAAGAAAGAAAAGAAAAGACAAGAAAAAGAAAAGTAGGTACACATACCAATGCCTATCAATATAATATCAATATAATCTAAGAGGATGCCCCCAGTGTTGACCACTCCGTCCAATTTATCACACAGGGGATTTAAAAAAACATACCTGAATACAAATTTAAACATAACTTAAGACACTAAAACAGATAAAAACGGGCATAAATTACCTAAAACTGCTTTCGCATATCTCGTTCTCATAGAGCCAAAAGCGCATTTAATACATGTACCCAATTATCAATCCTTAGAGAAAATACGTAAGACTTTAAGGCAGAAAATGATAGGAAGAAATGACAGAAAGCAAAGGAGGAAGAAAGAAAGGAAGAGAGTGACAGAAAAGAGGAATTTCTGGCACAGAATTTCCAGAAGGTGGTGATACTATTCATACTGACACAGCTGCTGGCATCCCCCACGGGTGTCGACGTCTGACCCACTGGAATATCGCGTCTGTGTGCAAAGTAGATCTGAACATCTACGTTTGGGAAAACAGTGAGACTCTTAGATGTTTTGGCGCCCAGTGACTTTTTATTCTCGTCGATATTTGATAACGAACCGAAACGGCCGAAACAGTTCTTTGTCTTGACTTTTTCCTCTGATGACCTTCCAGCTCTCCCCAGAATTTCTTGCTGCTAACGATGATGGTGATAAGACAAAATCGTTGTCATTTATTACACGTGTAGTTATTACAACCAGCCCTATTTGGATTTTTATGGCCTATGAATGAATCTGAGTCTTGGTCTGAGTCAAAGATAGTATAGTTCTATTTATAGCGTCTTTGGTCTGCGTTCACATTGCTACACCACTGACTCAATCATCGAAGATCTAGGCGCGCACGTTTTGGCAAAAGGCTTTTTGCGTATGTAGAGAGCTGTATGGGGTTTTCCAGATACGGTGTGTGTGTGTGTGAGTGTGTGTGTTGTTGTTCTCTACGATTTTTCATGTGTTTACATTAAAGACATGTGAGAGTAATCTTTAGTTGTTGTTGTTTTTCCCCCTAAAAATAATCGTTCAAATGGCCTGACAAGCCGCGTCAGTTTCGACTGATTGCGTCTTGTCCGTGTGTTGCTGCTCCTGCCTCCATGTTGGGTTTTCAAACTTGCACAGCTACGAAAATACGTTTGGGGATTCCCCGATTGCAAACCACGCAGTATGCTGTGGCCGATCAAAGCAACAAAAAAATACACATGATATACTATTTATATGAATTGAATTTTCATAGCATGATTTTTTCAAAGAGGGATAGTGTTTCTTTTCAATATATTCCCTCACGCAACAGTTTTCTTTTTAAATAATTTATTTTGTTTCGGTTTATTTCCGAGCATAAAGCTGGTAACTCAACGGCGTGTACAATGGCTGACGTGTTACAATGTGGAGTCGCCAAGTTTTACTGCTGATGAAATAGTGAAGCTTTTCGATTTATAAATGAATGATCTGTGTATCAGTCATAGTATGACACACATTTGTTGAAGTTTAATGGTTTTGTGACGATTTACAAAATTTGTGATAATTTGTGACATTTTAATAGATTAGGAACTTAACATCGAATTGTTTTTAAACTTTTTTTCGTCTGCATGATCTCAATAATGAATATTTCAGTGTCGAGTCAGTCTCGATGAGAAACACAAACAGAAACTAGATATAAGTTTTAAGTAAATTTTCTTTTCGAGAGCACTGGTACTCTTGAAAGGCTTTCTGTTGTTGAAAGACCCAAATCCAAAGTAAGTGCATGATTTTCTCTCCTTTATGATTGTGTGTGTTTGTCACAGTTGTGTGTGTGTGCACATGCTTGTCACCCTGTGTGTGTGTTGTTTATTTTAACTAACGTCTGTTCGCATAGACCTATGTACCTTCATGTTGGGGAATAGATATATTATTTAGTGCAGGCCTACTTATGTAAATTTTGTATTAAGTACCCTCGAAATTGCAGTATCTCACTTCTCAGTGACTCAGTCTGTGTCGGTCTGTCTGCCTGCCTGCCTGCCTGTCTCTCTGTCTGTCTGTCTGTCTGTCCCCTCTCACTCTCTCTCTCTGTCTGTCTGTCTGTCTGTCTGTCTCACACACCACACACACACACACACACACACACACACACAACACACACACCCACACACACACGTTTTGTCTCTCCTTCCCCTCTATCTCTCTCACAGTCACATGTGTACACACAGTGTGACACAATAGTATACACACACACACCATCAGTACTATTCTCTGACCTATGTCTTTCCTATCTCAATTGATAGCAAATGTTACGCTTTCATTTCCTTATATTATTGATTAATTGATCTTGTAGTTCCAAACAGAGAGGGCAAGTGTGAAAAACTAGCTATGAAATACTTTTAACTAATAACTAATACCTTACAATGACAGTTGGAAAATATAGTATTATCATTATCATTATTATTATCATGATCATTATCATTATCCTCTCTTCTGCTTCTAGTTTTATTCTCTCAGATCTGCCACACATACTCACACACATACACACACATAAACTATGTCATTTACTCACATAGAAATATGTGTTTATGTCCATTATTCTCTCATCTGACGCCTCACATTCAGCCCTTCATCACCCCCTCCCATCTGCATAGACAGCTGTATGTACACACACTTGCGCTGAAAAACACACAGCTACACACAAACACATAATGATATGCATGCACACACACACACACCACACCACACACACACACACACACACACACACACACACACACACACACACACACACACACACAACACACACACACACACACACACAACACACACACCTACCCCCCTCCACACTCACATCACACATTTTTATATTGTACACTACACTACTATTCAAAAACTTTCTGGAAATGTCATATGAGTTGTGACATGACCATTATGGATTCTGAGTGTGTAGTTCTAGCTTTTTGTATGACTCATGCTGCTAATGATAATAGGAGAAAAAAAATTGCAGTGGCTTTCAAGTTTCTTTAACTTCTGAGTCATATCATCACTAATGTATCATTCATTGTCTCAAACATTTCAGATCAAATCTGCTACAATACGAAGTGCAACACACTGTGGAAAAATGAGCTGTATTCGGGTAACTGTAAAGACATTGCATCTCCTGGTCCTGCTGCTTGTGTGTGGTGTTGGCTTTTATATCTTGGTGTCGGAAGCCAGAATTCACCACCAGCACCACCAGGAGACAAGGAAGATGATAAGTCTGGGGCATTGACAGTCGTATCCAGTGATGAACAAGATGGTAAGCAAAGGAGATTGTAGGTGTAATTTTGTTTATTTTGTTTAGTCGTTGTTAAGCTCTGTTTTATGTTATTGTTAATCGTTTATTCTTACTAAGTTAGATTAGAACAGGTACTGTTGAACTCCACCGAAATGATGTAGCAATAGTGCAGTGTGCACGATTCTTTATGGAGGGTGGCCTGATCGTGACTTGACATTTGGCTCTCATGGGCTTGCTGACAGTGGATCTTCCGCTGAATTAACTTGGTTCACGTAGGGAAAAAAAAAGCAAGCTATGTTATTATTTAATGTTTCTGTCTCTCTATAAAATAAACACAGCAAACAAGGTGACACCGTTTTTTTGAATCTGTTTAATGCACATATGTCAGTGTTCAAGTCTTTGGAAAATAGGAATTAATCTCCAATAACGTACTATATCACATATTTTTGTAATTTACGAATTATACTAAATATGCAGATTTGTGTATAGCCGGGATTAAGATTAAGTGACTCAGTTGATTGATTGAGTGACTCAGTAGTCAATTGACTTTCCACTTTGAAGGTCCTAGGGTCATTCCATCCAGAACTTTTTGCCTGATGGATAGAGGATGCAAATATTTTCCATCTCCGTGGTCAGCAAGTGCGCAGAGCTCCTAGTGTGTAAACTCTACTGATGCAGAATATCAAATATGCGTGCTAAAGGTCCTGTAAGACATGTCAGTGGCTTGCTTATGGAAACATGAACACACCCAGTATGCATGCCCATCAGAGACACAGACTGTGCAACAGCATTATGAACATAGCTTGAGTTCTCTGTGCTTCACTAAAAGTTTGATCATCTGTATTACGCAGTAAGTGCAGCTGACAAAGCCTAACATGACACAAAAATGATTTATAGTAATGATGAATTAATTACATGCAAAAGTGGTGCTCTATTACGTTTGTCCCTGTAAGAGCAGCACACATTTCAATCAGAAAAAATCCAGTGAGATCAAAAAAATAAAACACTGTACTTATCAGCAGGATGTCTACTAAATGTGCAAAATCTTGAAAATGATTCAGTTTGTAAAGTAACCAGAATCATATATGATTCAATATAACAGGAACCAGAAAAACACGAAAATAGAATCAGAACGCATATGTAATACAACAAGACAAGACAGGCGCAAATTTTCGGCCATCTGGCCTTTATCAAGCATGAATGTAAGATCGCAAACAAACACCAAATATAAAATTATGAGAAAAAGATTGAAACTTCCCTGCTGCTTCATCCAGTGGGAGAAGAGGACTAAATGAAATCGCAATGTGGTCCCTGTTTGCTTGAACGCGGGCAGTCGCACTTGTTTTGGATTCAAGTATAGATAGATCTGTCTCCTAATATTCTGTGCTTGTGTTGTGGACTATTGTCCTTTCAAATCCATGCAGTTTATGTTTGAATATGTTGTTTCAGATGGTGTGGTGATCATGGACAGTTGATGGTGAAATTGAAATCGAAAATCCAGAACCTTTCATTCCCACAAATGAATGGCAAATAGTGAAACCAGGTAAGAATTGACAGTGGCACCAGCAGTACCCTTCAAGTGATGAAATGTATCATACAACGAGCCAATACAATTAAGGCAATCAGCAAAATAGAATGTAAAATATAAATTGAAATTACAATTTATGTTAAATTATTAAATTAGAATTGATAAAGATAAAAATAAAGTTTATCCAGAAGGAACTTCCAACATATCTTTTTCTGATTTGATTTCGGATGTATTTTGGGTCATTTGATCTATTTGTAATATCAATAGTAAGCCATTCATACGTGTTTTCAGTGGTTTGCTTTTGTGGATGTTTATCGTTCTGAAACAAATCATTCTATTCTGTCGCATTGTGTATGCCTCCTGCCCCTCTCAGCAGACACCCCCCCTCCCATACAATAACACATGCACATGCTCACACATTCACGCACGCAAGTTCATGTACACAAGCACATGCACCACACACACACACACACACACACACACACACGCTGTGTGCTGACTCATCAGAATTTTACGTTCTTAAATCTTCCGATCTTCTTCAGGACAAGCCATACCCAGGGGACTGCATGTTCGCCTCAATATACAGACTGGTCAAAAAGAAGCAAGATTGTTGCAAGAAGAAAATGGTGGCCCAGAGGATAATGCTGAGGGACAGGGCAATAAGGGTAAGTAGCTTTAAATTGAGTTGTAATCTCTTTAACCAGTACAGTTTTTGAATAACAGAGGTAAAAGTAGAGATTGTCCAGTAACTCTTTAGATTTTTTAGCAGGCTGGTTAATTCTTTTGATACAGCTGTAGATTCTAGATCTGATGTCTTGAGTTTAATCTTTGCCAGCTACATTAGAATCTGGTCTGTTTACTGGTCAGCTTGATGTTCCATCAATCTGGTGGTATCAGTTTATCGTTTCTTTCATCGCTTTCTCCTCCTCCCCATCTTAAGACCTTGCTAGTACATAGGGTTTTGCGCAGGATCAGTTTGCCAGATGATTGGTGACAAATTTTGTTGAAATCCATGTGGAACTGTTGTGAGTGTGATGAATCCCATCTGAATAAACTCAAGACTCATTTGATGTCGTAGGCAGGTGGAGTTGTACTAACTTGTAGTATTATAAAGACAGTACCTATCTGATGTCCCTCATGCTTTACATTCCCTTACCTTGAACATTTCCAGCTGATGGAATGGAGGCCCAGAGAATTAAATTCTTAAGCCAGACTTGAATCTGTATGATCAGATTGGAATTTGAAAGAAAGTACATGTTTGTGCTCTGTTCTTTACTCTTACCATCAGTGAATGAATAAATAGCTTTTGTGCTTACTTCAGTTTGGTACTTCTTCATTTACAGTGACTTTCACTTCAGTTTAGTATGCATGCCCAACAAGAGTGATAGTGAAGTGGACAAACATGAGACTTCCAAAGGGAAGATCCTTGATTTGATCTGCCTAGACACCTCCATCTACTAGGTAAAGAGGTGGAGATTTTTCCCAGGTCAACATGTGTGCAGACCCTGCCAGTGCCTAAATCCCATTCCTCATGTGTAAATGCATGCATATTGATATCAAATATGCATATTAAAATTCCTGTTAACATGTGAGTAGCTAGCCTATGGAAATATGAAAACACACAGCATGCACACATATTGAAGATGGAATATATGGACACTACAGTGACGTACCACCTGTATAGTGTGGGCAAGGCCATGTGTATACACAGACCGAAGGAAAATTGGAATGCTAAAAAAGAGAAAAAAACAACTCTTTCCACCTGATTTCTGTATGATCATGATCAGCCATGATAGCCGAACAAAAGAATTAAACTCTTTGACTACTTGCAGCTGGTCGTATGGTGAGGATGTTCAAAGATTACAGCTCATAGCCCAGTTTTGAATGTGAAAATTTGCATGTGGTTTGTTTTTAGCAGTAGAGTAAATGCAGGTATGTTTTACAGCCCCAGGAAAGGGAAAGTAGTGTTGTCTCCCTTGCAGTGTTGAGACAAACAGAAAACTAAAAACAAGCAAACAAAATAGACATTTTACCGGAATGAGTAAACTATCTGGTCGCAAACATTAAACCAAACAGAACCTTTGAGGAAGGCAGTGAGGTAATAAAAAAAAAGTAAAACAGATTAATGATAAAAATAAATTGGGGGGTTTGGGGAGCAGACTAGGTGACCTTTTTGGATGTTATGTTAGTATTATGTCCTTCAAATGGAAGGTCTTTAGGCACCCGAAGCAGGTGAGGATGTTTTTTTCCAGTGTAAAACTCATAATTAACTGTTAATCCCATGTACAGATTGGAGTAACCAAATGACATCAGTGTTGTTGGAACTTGGATATTGCTTCATGTGAAAGAGACAGAAAATAAAGCATATAATGATAAAAAAAATCCAGTGTATTGATGGTTTTAAAAACAGTTAGTTGTAATCTAATTGGAATTTTCGACAGAAATAAAGTCTGTGTAATACGTTCACTTACTATATGTACTTATTCTTTTTCAGATGTGTCTGAAGTGGAAATAAAACAAAATCTGTGTAAGAAAAATTCAATTTCTGCTTATTCCTCACAGATTCAGTTGCTGCTTATCTGTTTCAGATGTGTCCGAAGTGAAAATAAAACAGACTGTAATAGATTCATCTATTGCTTATTCTTTTCAGAAATGTCTGAAATGGGAATGAAAAGGAATAGAGCAAAATATGTGTAAGAGAGATTCATTTTATTCTTTTCAGATGTTTCTGAAGTAGAAATGAAACAAAATCTGCATAAGGGGATTCATTTACTGCTTATTCTTTTCACATGTGTCTGAAGTGGAAACAAAGTATATGTGAGAGAGATTCAATAAAAGCGTATTCTTTTCAGATGTGTCTGAAGGGGTTGGTGACAAGTTGAATCTGGATGAAGTGAAAAGAGCTATCAAGTCTGTGAAGAGTGAAAAATTCAAGTCTGTGGACATGGAAGTGAGTAGAAGGCATGTCTGAGTCTGTGTAGGTATTGATAGGACCATCAGTATTACGGTCGGTGTGGTCAGTTTCAGTGTTTGCTGTCTCTGGTGACTGTGGATGTTTGAAAAGACAATAGAATGAGTGGGGTAGATATAGTAATGGGTAGGAGCAGGTGGTTTGTTTTAATTTTCTGTATTGTTTATTGTGTTTCCTTTTTACTTTTCTTCGTCTTTGTCTCTCTCTTTGCATCACTTTCTGTATCTGTCACAAACGCAGAAATATGTGCGCACACGCATACACACATGCGCACTCTCTCTGATGTACTTGCACACCCACAAACACAATCATGTGCACGTGTATTTATACACACACGCACACCATCATCATAACCGTTTATTGTCAGGTTGACATATCATAATATACACCACACACAAATAGCTGTGCAAAGAGAGCTTGAAGGAGTACTAGAATGGTACATGAGAATACGGGTGAATGTGATGATGCTGTTGAATTTCATTTTGAATTGAAACTGCATGATGGGGCTGTACTCTACACTTCTTTCTTTGCATCAGTTAGGCGTGGAAAAATGTAGACCTGTATGGTATTGGTCAGGGAATTCACGCAACATCTACAGTGATATATCTGTGATCTGAATGGGAAACCGCTCCAATCATCATCATCATCATTAGGTGCCCTGCCGCATGGCGTTGGCGATCATGGACTTCCATCTGTCTCAATCTCTCGTTGCCCCTAGCATCTCCCCCACCCTCCTCGTCCCCAGCCACTTTGCAAGTCCGTCCAGCATTTTCTCCCTGGGTCTACCCGGTGCTCTCTTTCCCTCCAGCTTTCCCGTTGTGACCAGGTGCTCCAAATCCTCCTTCCTCATAAAATGGCCTATAAATGTTGCCTGTCTTTTCCTAATCTTCCTTATGAGTGATCTACTTGTGTCTGCCTCCATCAAGACTGTCTCGTTTGTTTTCTTTGCTGTCTATGAACCCTAAGCTCACTGAACTTTGAGCTGGAGATGAAGTATGCTGAAAAAGCCTCATTGATATGCATTTATAATGATTTCAATCTCTAGTCGGTCTGTTGCACTAACCACTGTGCTACGAGGTTGGTACCACACACATATTTTTTCTTCTTCAGTTCATCAGTTCTTTTTATGTCACAGACTCTGAAAGAACAGAAGAAATTCCGCAGCTATGAGGAGCTGAAGGAGGCCCTAGAGAGCATGAATGCTGACATCAAGACAGATGCGGAACTGATCACAGAGATGATGGAACAGTTTCAGAGTGTGTCACAGACGAAGCAGGACATCACACCCCTCCTGGAGCAACTGGATTACAGTCTCCACCAGGTTAGTGTTGAAGATGCTGTTGGTTTGATGATGATTATGATATTTGCACTTTGTTTTTCCTACTTAGGGAAGAAGATAGTGGTGTGACAGTTGGTAACCAAGATGTATATTGTGTGTGTGTGTGTGTGTGTGTGTGTGTGTGTGTGGTGGTGTGTGCGTGCGTGTGTGTGTGGTATGTGTGTGGTATGTGTGTGTGCGTGCGTGCGTGCGTGTATGTGTGCATGCATGTGTTTGTGTGTACATATGTGTATGTGTGTGATTACATTCTACAATTGCATTTTCACTTGTAGTTTCTCAACCAATGTTTTTGAATTGTGAAATTGTATCAAACTTTTTTTTCATTTCCATGTTTCTAAACTCAGACATATAATTTTATGCCTGTTGCTCTTTACCTTTGATTCTGTTGTATTCATACAGTCATGTGTTTCTTACTTTCGCACCATATTGGCCTATTCACATATGATTATAGAGTTTGAGAAAGCCTTGTACATTTTTATCTTTTAGAGAGAGAGAGGCAACAAATATTTGCCAAGTATATGCAACGCTGTATTTGTGACCTAACCAGGTTTGTGGTGATGATTGCAGATTGACAATGCCTTGCTGTTTTGTGATCTGGGAGGCATGCCATTACTGCTGCGCTGTCTGAACAACAGCATAGATAATGTTCGTTCCATGGCTGCCCTTGCCTTGGGATCTGCTCTACAGAGGTATGTATGTGGCACTTACCTAGGGTTGTTTTGTAGTAAAATCTGATGGTTTTTGATGATGTAAGGTTAGGTGCATAGAGATGCAAATCTGCACGTTCATGCTCCAAGTTAAATGCATATATACATACAAGCATGAACACGCACATTCATACACACATGCATGAACATAGAAATTCGAAGATTATCTGTCGGGATGGAGCGTTGCATGAGGAGTGAAACTGTTTTTTATAAAGAAGGTAGAAACGCTATTCTGGCAAGCAACCATTACCCAGATATGAGCACAATACACACACACGCTTGCATGTACATGAAACACACACACACACACACACACACACACACACACACACCATACATTGTCATAACAGTTAATAACAAAGTGAAACAAAAATCATATGATATTTTTAAATCCTCAGTGATATGACAGGTGCATGTTCCATTGCCCTCATTGGCTGTATGTGCATTATGTACAAATCTCAGTATTTTTAATGAATGAACTGCTCAATATAAAATGAATGGTATGTGTTTTAACATAAAACTAACAGCATACAGAAACTGTTAAGTATTTGCATGCATGGCTTAACCTGTTCACTGCTTCCAACTGAATATTCGGTCGGAAGAAATATACACTCCAGTGCCACCGACCAAATATTCGGTTGGCAAATTTTCCTATTTTTAGCCAGAAAACCCCAACACTTTCAGTGACGTGTGAGATATCAACAGAAACTTCAGGATTCCCTCTATAAATAGATGCTAATTATGTATGTGTGACATTTTACAGTCTTTTCTGCCCGTGGTGTGAAAAGGTGACCCCCTACAGCTGATTACTATTCAGCGACTGAAAACAATGGCAGACGAGCTCGCTTCAACACCGAGCATCGATCAGCCCCTAAAAACAACTTATGCAGCAAAAGAAGTTGTAGAAATCATTACTTGTGGAGCTGATTCTGATTTGCAGTCTGTCGATAATGAGAGTGAAAATGACGATAATTTGGTGCATGCAGGCGATATTTCGGTGTTGATGTCCGAAGTCGGACTTGACCCAGATAAAAGTCAGAGTGACATTACTAGTACCGGCGATCGTAAAACAAAAGTACTGCTGCTCCTGGTGTGTTGTAAAGTATACTGAACAAGAAAAAATATAGTGTTGTGGGGTTTTCTTGGCTGGGTGATGAGATATGAAATTTTTTTTATTTTAAGTCGACGTTTAAAACTCTGTGGCACAGGCAATTCACCTTTTTATATACACTTTGGCACTGAAAGGGTTAAAGCAGGCAGCTCATAGAGTAGGGACCTCTTGTATGAGCTCATAACAGGTAGAACAACTGACTAAATAAAGAGAAGTCTTCGGTTCGACCGCAGGTTGGAAAGGGTAAATGTTCTTCCCCCACCACTTAATCTGAGAGAGTATCTGGGAGCTGGTCTTTCAGATGAGGTGATAAACCAAGGTCCTATTTCAGTATTTGCCGCAGGGGTGTTCAAAACCCACGGCAACAAAAGGCGTTGTTCCTTTTGAAATTTTGTTGAATAGTCGTTTGAAGAGGTAAATGAAAGTAGATTCCATGGAAATTTTGTTGAATAGTCTGTTTGAAGAGGTAAATGAAAGTAGATGCACATGGTAGAAAAGAAAAAGGAGAGTTCTAACAAATGGGGGGTTGGGGGATGAAGGATGAAAAAAAATAAAAACCCAACCAAACAAAAAAGTAACTGTGGTTGAGCACATTGGTGACACACTCTTCCAAAGGAGAGTAACTGAAGTTCACAAAGAAGGTTTCTTGACAGGATTAAAACAAATATGTAAGAAACAAACAAGCAAAAAGCATAAGAATACAATAAAACAATAACAGCAACAACAGAAAAGCACAATGTACTACAACACATCACACGCACATGTCACGACACAGCACAGGATAACGCAAACAACACAAACCATCACATCATCACGCTGGAACACAACATATCACTCAGCTATTCAACATAACACAACATGAAATGACACGACAGACATGATGAGTCATGACATAATACCACATAAAGCAACACAAACTAAGAATGTGGTTTTGTTGTCTTTTCAGCAATCCCAAAGTAGAACACAAACTAAGAATGTGGTTTTGTTGTCTTTTCAGCGACCCCAAAGTACGACAAGCTAAGAATGTATTTTCTTGTCTTTTCAGCAACCCCAAAGTACAGATAGTAGCCATGGAGAATGGAGCTATGCATGAGGTGCTGAGACTAATAGCCCTTGACCAGTCCATGACAGTTCGCAAACGTGCACTGTATGCCTTGTCCACCATGGTCCGACATTTTCCATTCGCCCAAAAGCATTTCCTGGAGCTGGGAGGGTTGTCTGTGCTGGCAAAATTGTTTGAAAACAAGTCGGCTGAAAACTTACAAGTGCGAGCTGTGACTCTGCTGGCCGATCTTATCAAGGAAAAGGTAAGGAAAATGTGTTTTGTTTGTTGTTTTTCTTTCTTTCCTTTTTTTTATTCCATTTTAACACCTTAAGTGCCAAAGTATAAATAAAGAGGTAAATCACCTGTGCCACGGAATTTTAAACATTTTGACTTGAAATAAAAAGAATTCATATCTCTTCATCCAGCCCCGAAAACCCCATAATACTGTATATTTTCTTGTTCATTATACTTTACAACACACCAGGAGCAGCAGCACTTTCGTTTTTACGATCGCCAGTGCTAGTAATGTCACTCTGACTCTTATCTGGGTCAAGTTTGACTTTGGACATCAACATCGAAATACCGCCTGCATGTGCCAGATGATCGTCATTTTCACTCTTATCGAGTGAATCAGCAGACTGCAAATCAGAATCAGCTCCACAAGTAATGATTTCTACAACTTCTTTTGCTCTGTGTTGAAGCAAGTTGTCCGCCATTGTTTACAGTTGCTGAATAGTAATCAAATGTAGGGGGTCACCTTTTCAATTGCGTGGATGGAAAAAAACGTAAAACATCACACATATATAATTAGCATCTATTTATAGAGGGAATCCTGAAGTTTCCATTGATATCTCACACGTCACTGAAAGTGTTGGGGTTTTCTGGCTAAAAATAGGAAAGGTTGTCCATTAATGATTTAATCTTCCCGAAACTTTGGTTATGAATTCGCACAATTTAGGTTTCAGTGTTCTGAAACTGGGTGGTGAATTAGCTCAATGGCAAAAGTGATTAGTGCAGCAAGAGGTTCTTAATTCTTTATACATCCGTGAATTTTTGCATGTCCAATAT
>CM060307.1:34167797-34180297 GCA_030674185.1 Monoplex corrugatus | reverse complement strand
TTGCAAGTGCATGTGTGTGTTTGTGTGTGTGTGTGTGTGTTTGCATGCGTGTGTGTTTTGGCTCAGAATATCAAGGGAGTGCATGACATTGATGGAAAGCTTGTCTTTGCGTGTGGCACACTTTATATTGCTCCCTGGATGGGAGCTCAAGAGGTCTTGATTATGTCTTTTTCAATCTTCCTTGTTTGAACAGAAAACAAACACAACCAAATGACAGCAGGTGGAAGAGGGGGGGGGGGGGGGGGGACTGCTGCTGGAAAAAGAGATAGGTTGCACGTGTGTATGTCTGTGAATGTCTGTGTGTGTGTGTGTGTGTGTGGAGAGAGAGAGAGAGAGAGAGAGAGTGTGTGTGTATGTGTGTGCATGCGCACGCATGCATGTGTGTGTGTGTGTATGTGTGCATGAGTGCACGCTCGCATATGTTGTGTGTGTTTGTGTGTGGGGGGGTGAGTGAGTGTGTGTATGTGTGGATGAGTGAGTGTGTGTGTGAACGTGTGTGTTTGTTTGTGTGTGTGCGTATGTGTGAGCGTGTGTGTGTGTGTGCGTATGTGTGTGTATATGAGTATGTGTGTGTGTGTGAGTGTGTGTGTGTGTGTGTGTGTGTGTGTGTGTTTTGTGTGTGTATGTGAACATTGACAGGCTGTTAGGGCACAGAAAATGATAATGTAATTGATTAGCTTGTACCAAGGAAGGACAAGACATGTGAACAAACCAGAAGGTGGGAAGGGAATTGGGGCCTGGGCTAGGATAAAGGAGCTAGGAGAGAAAGAGAGAGGAGAGGAAAATCCCTGATGGCTCACACTGAGAGGCTGGTGGATGGAAGTAAATTCTCACGTAGCTGAGTGGGTCAGTTAAGACCTTCAGTTAACACCCAGGTTCAGACAATGATGACCCCAGGTTCAAGGTGTGTCACCAACTACTTGGACCAGTACTACAAGAGGCTGCTGTACTGAAAATTAGTGTGCATCACTAAACCACTTCTACTGACAAACACTAGCAGGTCAAGACGAGAACACACAAAACTGGAAAAGTGCTTTAGTACGAGTGTACTCGTACCTGGTTTAAAGGGAAGTAAGCTTGGAACGAAATATCTGGAATCTGGTGTAGAATGGGTTAACTGATTTTTTTTTTAAAGTTTATTTGGTGCTGTTACTGGTAATGTGAATATTTTTCAATTATGTATTTGTCTGGTTTTTTGTTTTGTTTTTTTAAACCCATTTTGGTTAAAGCCAAATTCAGACGGAGTTGTGATTCTCAAGTCTAATACCACCACCCCAGTCCACCAGTTAAGGAAAGGGACTATGATTTGTTGATTATAGTAAAGTGTTCATATATACAGGATTGTATTGATTCAGCAAAAGACCAGCCACCCTTCAAAGATTGTTTGTATAATGCTGTCATTTGTCCAGCTCGTTTACATAATGGTTGGTCTCTGTCCACCATTCTTAAGTTTTGTATTCTGTTTTCTTGAGAAAACTTGAGAACACTACAAATCAGAAGTGAACGCTTACCCTTACTTAGAACTTAAGAACAGCATGTTATAAGTAAATGAAAATACCGTCAAATAGACAAAGAAGAATAAATAAAGGCAGGACAGTCAAGTTGGCTCCTCAGGGTTCCCTTTAGTGCAAAATGGGAAAAGATCTCTGGGGACCATCTGGAGGTTTGAACGTACATTTGGAAAACGGTATCCAAAGTCAGCATTTACTATTTTAGAAAGCCATGAACTTTTAGCAGGATATTTGTTGTTGCTGTTGTTTTAGATTTTATTTTATTTGTTTGTTTGTTTGTGTTTTGTTTTTTTGTTTTGTTTTGGTGTTTTCTGTTTCTGTTAAAATGTTTGTTTTATGTCTTGTTTGTACCGTGTTGCTAAAGAAAAAGAACAAGATTAAAATAAATACTCCTTTGAGAGATAACACATTTAGAAAATACTCAGTATCACAGAACTCTTCAATGCCGTCCACATCCAAAATCTTATAATTTTATTTTTTATAACATCAGTGTTGTGAAAACAGATCCCAAAAGAAAGAGAATTAGAACAGAGTTCACGGTAACTCGGGCAGTAGGAGCAGAAGAAATATGGGACTCGCATCTGGTGGATCTTCCTTCCTCCTTCACTTACTTTCAGACCCATCTTGTTGGAAAAGAAAACTGATCTGATAATGAGATCACACCGAAAGGCAGAAGGAAAATGGCCCTGTTTGACCTGTCAGTTCTGTTATTGATGCGACTGGATCCCTGCACTGCTGACCCCCCAAGGCTCCTGACTTGTTGAAGTTGATTTGTGTGTGTGTGTGATTTTAATAAGGAGTCGCTGAAAAAGTCGGTGTGTGGGTTGCTGGATCAGGTGTTGTGTCTGTGTGTGTGTGTGTGGTGTTTTATTTTTGTTTTCCCCTCTGCAGCACTGGATTGGTTTGCATGCATGCATGATATTCTCTCTCTTTTCTATATATTTGTGTGTGTGTGTGTGTGTGTGTTGTTGTGTGTGTGTGTGTGTGTGTGTGTGTGTGTGTGTGTGTGTGTGTGTGTGTGTGTGTGTGTGTGTGTGTTTGGGCCAGCTCGAAGAAGTTGAAGGGGCATTGCAGGTGCATTGATTCAGTGGTAGTTCTTTAACTCTGTGTGGGGTGTGTTTGTATGTGTCTTAAACTCTGTGTGTGTTTGTGTGTGTTTGAAATGGAAAAGAGAGAGAGAATGTGTGTGTGTGTATGTTTGTGTGTGTGTGTGTGTGTGTGTGTGTGTGTGTGTGTGTGTGTGTGTGTTGTGTGTGTGTGTGTGTGTGTGTTCGAGGGTAAAACAATAGGATGTGCATTTAAAACTGTTATTTGGTTTATGAGCACTGCAGTTTTGACAGGTTGACAGTTTGGTCAAGAGAAAGTCTCGTATTTAAACATTCTTCCCCCTCCCCTGTCTCAGTGTGTGTGTGTGTGTATGTGTGTATGTGTGTGTGTGTGTGTGTGTGTGTGTGTGAGGAGAGAGAGAGAGAGAGAGAGAGAGAAGGGGGGAAGAGAGAGAGAGCGCCCCAGAGTTAGCAAAACGTATTAATTATTCACTGCCTTCCATGCTGTTGACTGTGATAGAAGATTATTGGTCATTATCTCACAGTAGTGTTGGACAAATTGCACCACATAAACACTTGTGTGACCCGACTGTTGTCCATAGTCCTCATCCATCTCTCTCAGTCTCTGCCTCTTCAGAAACGAATATAACAACAACAAAAAAGATTTGGTTATCTTTTTTCCAACATTTTTTTTTATATGAACATGTATTTGATTTAGGTAATCATAGCCTCGAAAAAACTCCATAACTAGTATCTCGGCATAATAATTATGATTTTTGTATCCAGTATGAAATTGCCATGCTCATCTTTTGTTCATTTTATAGTTTCTTCTCTCATATTAGCCGTTGACTCCTGCACCCTATCCATCAACTGCAGAAACTTACCCCATTGACTCCCTCACCATATCCATCAGCTTCCTGCAGGAAGTTGGTGGATAGGGTCAGGGAGTCAAAAAGGGTTAAGTTTTTGCTTTGGTAGCATGTTTGACAATGCAAGGTGCTGGTGCACAGGGTGTTGGAGTTAAAGGGTTGGAGTGACTCATCAGCCCAGTTCTTCACCAGCTTCATTATTGAGTTTTTCAAATTTGTACTTTATTCCTCATTGTCCCTAACATTTTCCAGATAGAGCACTGAATTTGAAAAGCTAAATTCTGCATGAGTTGATTCGTCTTTCTTTAAGAGTGCAAGAGTTAGTTTGATGTTATTTCTGGTTGGTTTTCTTCTCTTCAGTTTTAACCTAAATGTTCTTGTTACAGGATTATGGTCCTGTTGCAGTCTGCATCTGGCATTGTTTTTGCTATCAGTAAAAATTTTGTAAATCTCTTATTTATCAGGATGTAATCACTTTGATTTCTTGTGCTGTCTCCTGAATCCATCCTTGTTCATTTTCTTCTGTTAGGTTGCTCAAACCGAGTGTTTCCTATTATGATATCATTTACTTGTGCCCACTCAAGAAGTTTCCCTCCCCTTTCATTTTTGCACCAAGGCCGTGAGGTCCGACTATGTCATCTACTTTTTCCTGTCCCACTTAAGCATTAATATTTCCCATTATGATTGTTATGTCCTATGGTTGTCTCTAATTTTACATAGAAGTTGTCAATTTTGTCCTCAGTGCTTGCAGATATTAGTGCGTATACTTGGATGATGTTGGTTATCAAATGGCTTGCCTTCTGGTCTAACTAGTAAAACTCGGTCTGATGTGGCCCACTACCCCTTTGACAACTTTGAATTGTCATTGTCCATTATGATACCTACTCCTCTGTTATGTGCATCTCCTACAGAATGTATAATTTTATGCTTGCCCAGTGTTATCATGCCTGCTTCCTTCCATCTCACCTGGGAAGAAGGTGCTCCAATGAAGACCCTATTCACGTGGTTCACTTTTCTTTTATTCATATTGCGGGGCATGACATTCTTGGGAAGATACGATGGCGGTTTCCTGTTGCCTTCCATCAGTTTTTGTGCAGACTCTCTGCTATCCTTTGTTGTTCCCACAATTACCCACAAGGCAGTGGGAGCTGTAGGCAGGTTTTATGGTGCCTTCCTTCACCGAGACCATCCCTTCTTTGAATATATGAGGCATTTAAATGACACATCTGTGCCACTAGATGTACCCTTCGCTCTCCACAATCACCACCACTTGGTTGGCGACTGCCAAGCAGCTAACCTCCGTACCTGGTGATCCTTCCCCTATCCATCACCTAAAAACATGCTGGGTTGTGTATGGTGGTCCACACAATAACTATAGTGACCCCCAGGTACAAGTGATGTGTTTACTTGAGTGAGAATCGCACATACAGAGTGACAAACACACATAGTGACATACACACTCTCTCTTTTACACACACACACACACACAGACACACACACATGGAGACAGACAGATAGATACACAACCCCACACACACACACACACACACACACACACACACACACACACACACACACACACACATACACACACACACACACACACACACACACACACATGGAGACAGACGGACACACGCACAGACACACACACACATAGACACACACACACACACACACACACACACACACACACACACACTCATGGAGACAGACACACACACACACACACATGGAGACAGACAGACAAACAGACACACACACACATGGAGACAGACAGACACACACAACACACACACAGACAAACGGACACACACACACACACAACAGACACACACACACACACACACACACACACACACACACACACACACACACACACACACATACACACACACACACACAGAAGGATAGAGCATTGTGTCAGATTGAGTGTGTGTCCTTTTGTTTACAGTACATCGAAAGGAGAAAACTGAACACAAGACAAATGACTAGGCCACAGGGTTTAGCAGGGGACCCTGTCAGGCCATCTGATAACCAGTGAACAGAGGCTTGGGCTGTGTTGTTGTAATTGGCTGGTCACCTGAAACCATAGGTGCCTGTCTCCTGGCCTGGTTCACAGTTTGCCAAACAAATTGGTTCTTTCAGCGTCCATGACGGGGCAAGGTGGAGGGTTAAATTCAAGCTTTTTGTGCCTCATGTGTCTGACTGTGGCATGGGTAGTCTTGTTTTTCTTTCCTGTAACTAGTGTAAGGGCAATGAAGAGGATGCAGATTTGTTTCATGTAACATAAGGCACAAGGCAAAACAAGATGTTTTATTGGTCTAAACATCGATACCATAACTCCAGGAATAATAAGCTGTGTACAATGCATTTATTAATAATTTGTTACTGTACCTTTATCTATTGTTTGCTGCTGTGTGGTTGTATTAGTCATTCACTCATTGTGTCATGGGATTTGTGTTTTTGTCAAGCAAATTTAGATTGTCTGAATCTGTTCTAAAGCCTTGTTGTGCAGTGTCCTTCACAGCTTTAGACAAGGTCAGTGCAGCCATGTATTTGTAGATCACTACTTGAGTGCCCATTTATTGCCATTTCAGCTCTGTTTTGTTACCAGAATGGTTGTGTTGGAGGAAAAACAGTCCTATTACATGAGTAAATACAAGAATTATACAGATCTAGTGATAGATGGGTGAAAAAAAAAACTACAGCAATTTTTGTAATACTATTTCACATGTTTTTGTCAAATTGATTCACACATCAGTAGTTTTTCTCATACTCATTTTTTTTTAATCACCTCATCTCACTAACATTGCCGTCTACACAGCCCATTTTTAGCACCCTGACATATTGATGAACCCTCATTCATAGTAAGAATCCACAGAAGCTCCCTGATCACTTTGAGGCCACTCACCTGAGGAAACTGCTCTACTTTTGGGTCATGTCCATGGAGTTCAGTGGTGCCTGTTTTTTTGATGCAGTGTGGAATACCAGGGATTTGTTAAGCTTCTTTCTCATTGTTGATAGTAATTATTGTTCAGCTGTACACTGTGGAGCCAGACTGAATGATTGTCACTTCTGGTGACGAGAAAGCCGCTGTGTCTTTCCAAAAACAGCCATTATAAATGAGGAATATCAAAGGATGTCTGTACATGTCATACACGGACATATGGTCATGCTCTCTCACACACACTCACAACACTCAACACACACACACACACACACACACACACACACACACATCACACTCACAACACACACACACACACACCACACACACACACACACACACACACACACACACACACACACACACACCACACACACACACACACACAGAGTACACATGCGTATACACACCTCACCCAAATATTACATGTTTAATGTATCATAAAACATATTTAATGTAAAAAAGGAGACATAGAGTGATAGACTATGGTATATGACACAAGCCTCTCTGTCTCTTTCCAGATTCAGTTCTTAAAATGTGCTAACACAACCATCTGTGTCTGTTTCCAGAATCGGCCTGCAAGAAGCCATGGTGGAGGCAGGCTGGTGTTCCCATATATCATCCCTCCTTGTGTGCCAGAACATGACAGCCGTGAAAAAGTTTTGGTTGCCATGGACACCGTATTGCCAGTGTGTCGTGCGTCCTTCCAGAACTCAGTGCCTGTGCTGAAGAGTCTGCGGAAAGAGTATGCAGACTTGGTACTGGAAGAACAGAAGGAGTCACAGGACGGGGAGAGTGACGGCTTCTTCCAGGAACTGGTTATCACAGCAGAGGCTCTGTTGGCTAAATTATCTCTCAAAGAGGAATTATAATAGCATGGGATCTAGTAATTCCTCTGGACCAGATTGCTCAGGATTGCATGTGGTTAGAAAGTTTTTTTTTAAAAGGCCTGGTATCAAACTGCTGGTAGAGAGATTGATCAGGATTGCAGTGAGATGATGAAAGTGTTTGAGGGTTGAAAGGCCAGCCAGCAAAATGATGTACAAAAAAAAAAGTTTCAATGGCAGAGTGTGTAAAGGACTTATAGAGTTTGGAGTTTGGTCATGGGGATTCATTGCACTCAGGCCATTCCCTGTGCACAGGTCTGCACCTAAATCTGTGAGCAGCTATCTGGCAGATTCTCTAAGTCTGCACCAAACTGTACAGATTTGCAGGGTCGTGAAATAAGAGAGGGAGGAGAGCATGACCTATGTAATGCAAAACTGACATCTCCAGAATGATTGAAGCTTCAAGATGGGCAGTGAACAGGCCAGTTTTTATATTGCAGGGTGGCATTGAACACCAGATATCATATCTTGAGTCCACGGTTCTATGAAAAGAGCCAACCAGCCTGTGTAAAAACTTACAGACAGTCAATGGAATTGACAGACTGCTTGTAGTTGCATGCTAAAAACTTAATGTCAATGGAAGTGACAGATTGCTTGTATCCACATGCTAATGGCTGTAATTGAAACAGGCTAGCATTAGCCATTTGAGAGAACTGATGACAACTTGTCCATAAGATAGAAAATCATTTTAAGAGTGAAAGGTCGGTCATGAATTTTTCTCAGGAGCTCATGCTGATGAGAAGGGATCAGAAAAAATCCAAACGTGAACATTGCTGAGTCCCATATGGTGAAAAAGGAAAATTAAATCATGGTCATGGAATAATTGGAAATGTCTTGTCATAGCTATTGCAGAAAACTGCATGTTCGTGTGAAAGTGAATTTATCAGAAAAGACTAACTATCATAATATGGGCCAAAACAATGATGGTGTAGTATTATTGAATGTCTCATTTTCCTGAAGATGCTCCTCCTGCATTTTAATTCCTTTTGAGAAGATAAGAATGTACGTTTGAGACAAATTTAGAATCCTGTGTCAAAGCAGAACTAAAACAGTTGCCAGTAGGTAAAGCACCTGCTCTGGATGCAAAAAAAAAGGTATCATGGATTCAGAATAGGATTTTTTTCTCTGCTTCTCTAGACCTTAAGTGGTGGTCCAAGTGCTGATCTTTTGGGTGAGATTATAAACAAAGGCTGCATATACAGCAATGCACTACGTGCACATATGTGAAACTGTGGCAACAAAAGAGTTGTCGCTGGCTAATTGTGTAGAAAAATCCACTTTCATAGGTAAAGAACAAAAAATGAATAAATAGAAATAAGAAAAAATAAAAACCTGCGGATAGGGTCATGTTCCACTATAGGTAGGGTCATGTTGCACTATAGGTAGGGTCATGTTGCACTATAGATGGGGTCATGTTGCACTATAGATAGGGTCATGTTGCACTGTAGTAGGGCCGTGTTGCACTGTAGATTAAGATAGGGTCATGTTGCACTGTAGATAGGGTCATGTTGCACTGTAGATATGGTCATGTTACATTATAGAAAGGGTCATGTTGCACTGTAGATAGGGTCATGTTGTACTATAGATAGGGTCATGTAGATAGGGTCATGTTGCACTGTAGATAGGGTCATGTTGCACTATAGATAAGGTCATGTTGCACTGTAGATAGGGTCATGTTGCACTGTAGATAGGGTCATGTTGCACTGTAGATAGGGTCATGTTGCACTGTAGATAGGGTCCTGTTGCACTGTAGATAGGGTCCTGTTGCACGTGTAGATAGGGTCATGTTGCACTACAGATAGTGTCATGTTGCACTATAGGTAGGGTCATGTTTCTCTATAGTGACATGCTCTTCCTGGTAAGGGAGACTGAATTTCACTCTGTTAAATCCATTGCAAAAATGTATGAAAAATATAATAAAAAAGAAGAGTAAGAAAATAAAAAGAAACGAACAGAATGCTAATATAATAAAAAAAAAAATACTGAAAAAAAACCCACCTGAAAATATTGGAGTTTTCAGCAGATATGGCAAATACCTGTATCTTTGATGCCTTGTTGATGAATAGGGTACTTTTTTTTTTTTTTTTTTTTTTTTTTTTTTTTTTGTCGAGTCCCCAGGTTGAGGTGAAGCTGTGAGCAAACCCACATTACTAAAGATGGCCTAGGTGCTTAGATGGTTTCATATGCACTTTGTCACCGAAAAGTGACTCAGGATGTGAGAGAGGATGAAGGGAACTATGACAATTTTTTATACATGGCATTATGTAATGGTAGTGGCTGCACTGCTGGGTTTGGGTTTGGTCAAGGTTTGCTTCATCTCCATACTGTCTTGTGTCATTTTTTTATGTCACTGTAAATAAGTAAATATCTTGTGGAATGCTGGTCAGGGGCTGCAATATTTGAGAGAGGACTCAGCTAGACTAAGACAAATGAATGTATTAGCTGAGACAGAACTAGATTATTAATGTGGGGATTCAGCTTGGAAACCTTTTGCCGACTTGCCTGCCCGCCGGAACTAGATCCATTAAAATCCTTGATATAGACTGCATATTATGAACTTTGCTATGAATGTATAACAGTTAAGGTGAAGGCATATATGTTTTCAAAAACTTTCCTCCCCAAATAAAAAAACTTGAGGTCTGAATTCTAGAGGACTGAAGAAGTGTTAAGTGGACAAGGTGCAATAGAAACTGCACATTTTGAACTTTGCAGTGAATATAATTATCACAGTTAAGGTGAAGCCATAATGTTTTCTAAAACTTGCCTCCCCAAATCAAAAAACTTGAGGTCTGAATTCTAGAGGACTGAGGAAGTGATAAGTGGGCAAGGTGTGAGAGAGGATGAAGTGAACTTAAACTTTTTTTTCTGTATGGCATTATGTAATGGTAGTGGATGCACAGTTTGGTTGGGGTAAGTCACTTTTTGCTTCATCTCCTTTCTGTCTTGTGAAATTTTTGATACCGTCGTAAAACATGCTGTGAACTAGTGTAGACTTTTCTTCTGACGGAGATTTTTCTTACCTCCCAGGTCAACATGACTTTGTGTGCAAGCCTGTTGTTGCGTAAACCCCCTTTGTGTGCATGATACACACGCAGAACATCAAATACACACATTAAACAATCTGCAGATCATATCAGTAGACTTATTGAAACATGAAATTACCCAGCATGGACACCTGTTAAAGATGTGGAATGTACAGCAACATACCACCTCAACAGTGTGGACAAAACAACATGCATTCACGCATCTGAGGAAATCGGAATGTTTAGAAAAACAGTGATGATTAAAATAAAATCTCCTTCAGACCTCATAAAACTGAAATGAATAACACAAAACTATGTTTTTAACAATAATAGTAAAAGTAAGGGTATTTTTTCTTGCTGAAAACTTGAAAATGGACGAAAGTTTCGGTTGCCTGTTAGCACATTGTGTTTTTGACGTATTGGTGTATTATGTGTGTGTGTGTATATAGTGTGTGTGTGTGTGTGTGTGTGTGTGTGTGTGTGTGTGTGTGTTGTGTGTGTGTGTGTGTGTGTGTGTGTGTGTGTGTGTGTGTGTGTGTGTGTGTGTGAGAAGTGTGTGTGTGTGTTACAGAGGTATGTATCTTTCTTTAATGCTGCATTTCATATGTTTAGTTGCTTCCATTTAAAATAATGTTACTAGTTTATCCAGAACAAGTACGACCACCCACGTTCGAGCAAACAGTAACCAGAAAAACATGAAAATAGAATCAGAATGCGTATTCAATACAGCCAGACAAGAACACTTTTCTCCCACTGGGAAAAAAAAACAGGAAAATTTTTTAATCTTTTTCTCCCAATTTTTGTATTTGTTGTTTGTTCTTTTGTGATTTTACATTTATGCTTGTCAAAGGCCAGTTGGCCAAAAATTTTGCGCCTGTCTTGTCTGGTTGTATTGGATACATGTTCTGATTCTATTTTCGTGTTTTTCTGGTTCGTGATTAATTTATGTTTACTTTCTTTGGTTTGTGTTTGCAATATTTACATTTGTTTTTATTTATTTACTGTTGTTTTGGATTGAGAGAGAGAATGTGATGGTGAAAGAAAATGTGTGCGTGTGTGCCTCTGCATGTGGTATGTAAGTGACAGTACTTTCAGACTTTCAGATTGATAGTGAAATTGACTGTTAATCTTGTGTGTGCACAAATAATGAATTCAGCATCTACGGCTAGATTTCATTTATAACGTTTGTGAAGAAAATGTGTTCATGCCTATGAAAAATAAAATAATTTATTTCATGGTTTTGGCTTGATTAGTTATTTTTAACATTCTTGTTTTGTCCATGTGTGTGTGTGTGTGTGTGTGCGTGCGCACGTGTGTGTGTATGTGCGTGTGCGTGTGTGTGTGCATGTGTAGAAGAATGACACCAACATTACACACTTGAAAGGCAATATAGCCAACGATATTTTGATTGAACATTTTTTTTTTTTTTTAGAGAATTCATTGTGCTCAAACAATTCCATAAACACTCCACCCAAATCTACCAGCAGTTATCTGGCAGATTCTTGAAGGCTGTACATGTGATGTTCGGAGTTGGGAAGTGATTGTGTGACCGGTGATAAGGCATTATCACTGGTCATACAATCACTTTGCACACACCACTAACAGCTTGGGAGGAGGGCTGTAACCGTTTCAAAACATACACAATACTTCAACAGGAAAAAAAAGGGAAAAGGAAATTAAGTACACATATCAATGCATTCCTGCAAATAATCTAAGGAGATGCCCTTGGCGTTGACCACTCAGCCCAATGTATCACACGGGGTGTTTAAAAAAATATACTTGAATACAAATTTAAACATAAGTAAGGACACTAAAACATACATAAAAACGGGCCTAAATCACCTGAAATTGCTTCTGCATATCACATTTCCCCAGAACCAAAAATGCTTTTAATACATGTACCCAATTATCACTCCCAAGAGAATGTACGTAAGACTTCATCAAACACATACAGCTGAATGGACCAGCAAAGTAGAAAATGATAGGAAGAAATGACAGAAAGGAAATGAATAAGGGAGAAACAAATAGAGTGACAGAAAAGAGGAAATTTCTTGCACAGAATTTTCAGAAGGTGGGGATATTATTTATACTGAAAGAACCTCTGGCATCCCCATGGGGGAAAGTCAGACGGTAGAACCCACACACAAACTTAACGCTTTGACTCTCTCACCCTGTCCACCAGCATCCTGCATTGTCAACCACGCTATCAAAGCA
>CM060307.1:34135297-34162797 GCA_030674185.1 Monoplex corrugatus | reverse complement strand
TGAATTCCTTACACTCTCGGGGGGCCGGGCCACATCCAGGTCATGACTCCTGGATGCCCTTCTGCTGTTGTCTATTTTTTTTTTTTTTTTCCCACGCTTGGGATCGAACCTGGGCGATTCTGCGCTTCAGAACTGCGGTACGCGGTTTTACCAATGTGCTAACGGGGCACACATCATCTGTAGGGAATTTAATCCTTATGAAGTTCACTTTTTTCGTTCCTCCTTGCCCAGATCCAGCTTGAGCTCCTTTCTGCTGCCTCTGCCATCGCTTTAAGGGCTCTAGTCCTCTTCTTCCCAGAAGTCTATGTAATATTAGACTCTTATTAGATTTGCCACATTGGTTTCACCTCTGTCATTGTCGGATTTTGGGTTTCACCTCTGTCATTGTCGGATGCCTGTGCTTCATTGGCCACAATATGTGACTTGGCGTTAGTCATTGTGGTTGGCAGTTTTGAGAACTAAAAAAATTCCAGACACTTCATTTAAGAGTATCCCAAGCGTTTGAAGCCAGAAGGATAGTTATGATCGTTGTACGTGTGTGTGTTCGTTCGTTCTTTGATTTAACGTCTGTTCACTATGAGTGATATTAGACGTGTGTGTGTGTGTGTGTGTGTGTGTGTGTGTGTGTGTGTGTGTGTGTGTGGTGTGTGTGTGTGTGTGTGTGTGTGTGTTCTGACATTTGAGTCAGTTGATATCATTTTGGCTTTCAAAACTGACCAAGCAAACGGGCCACTGATAAAAGATGGGTAGGCCTATAGGACATGGGTAAGGTTAGTTTACGTTGTAAAATCTACAACATGTAGGCCTACTGAATGATTGATTGATTTGGTACAGTTTTTAAGTCGGCACCCACCTTACGTGATATGGCCAATGGGGATAACCATCCCAGGAAAATGGGGGAAGGGGGACTTATCTAATCCTATACTGACACACCGTCAGCCATATCACCTGAGGTGGGTGTCGACGTAAAAACTGAACCAAATCAATTAAACCTATACTGACACCACCAGAACAACAATGATGTTAAAATAGGACAGTGAGAAGGCCAGTTTTAATGTAGCGCACCCCGGCCCCGGGATTCGAACCACAACCATCAGCATGTGAATCCGACGCTCAACTTACTAAACTACTGAGGCCTACAACATGTACCGGCCAGTGGCTCGATATTTGAAGACTTGTGTCTCACTTAGTCTTTGCTAAGATTCATGACCAATTATAACATCGCACAAATTTTCCGCTGTACAGTCTGTATACTCCCGTCTCGGGTAGGCGAGCATGCAGGGTGTTTTCACATTTCCGTAAGCCAGCCAATGTCACTATCAAGGCACAAGTATTTTCTGTTACATCGTTTCCTTAACAAATTTATATTCTTGTAAAGTTCTAGTTTATCCGCCAAACCCATTTGGACCCTCTACGCGTTAGAATGATCTACACATTACCAGATACCATACGGTTTAGTTGAGCGCGGAGAATTCAAGTGTTACTGTTAGGCAATCTGATTTGTAGATAGATGGGCGTACAGTTCTTTGTAAGCTGACCGCACCAAAGATACTGTACTTATACTCTTTGACTGCACTTCGCCATGTTGTAGCCTATAACGTTCATCTTCAATGTGTACGACGTGGGTCTACAGGAGTTTTAACGTTACTAGTTGATATCGTGTATACACAGGAAGGGAGTTTGGCACTAGCAGGTCGGCATACACGACCTGGGATATTGGAAAATCTGTACCCTGAGTGTCAGTCGGCCACTTGTCATTGTGTTATTTTAACCCTTTGACTCCCGCACCCCATCCATCAAATGCAAAAACTTAACCCTTTGAGTTTGACTCCCTCACCCTATCCATCAGCTACCTGTGGGAAGTTGGTGGATAGGGTGAGGGAATGAAAGGGTTAATTTTTTGCTATGCTAGCATGGTTGACGATGCATGATGCTGGTAGACAGGGTGTGGGCGTCAGAAAGTTAAATATCTGGTGGTCAGAGCTGCAGGAAGCTGGTAAATAGGGGGAGTGAGTCAGATGGTTTAAGTTTTTGCTCTGCTAGTATGGTTGGCAATGCAGGATGGTGGTAGACATGGTGCGGGAGTCAAAGGGTTAAAGAAACAAACTTTACAAACTTCACGGCCGTTAAGGCGGCGGTGTAGAAAATCGGATACCCTGTCTCCTAAAGAGGGAGAGAGAGACAGAGTGAGAGAGACAGACAGACAGACAGACAGGAGAGAGAGAGAGAGAGAGAGAGAGAGAGAGAGAGAGGGAGAGAGAGAGAGAGAGAGAGAGAGAGAGGAGAGGAGAGAGAGAGAGAGAGAGCACAAAGAAAATCTCTCTGAGTTCAGTAATCTTTTGAAAAAGAAAAGAAACAAATCTTAATGGTTAGTAGAAAAAAGTCTTAATGGTTAGGAGAAGTGATGTCCACTGCTTACTGGAGGTCGGTGTCGTGTTTAGCTTGAGTCGTCTTTGAGCTTTCGTCTTACTTTTGGCTCGAGTTATCCCCAGACCTCGCCACGTTCGCGCCTGGGCATCCTCGTTCGCCTTTACACACGCGAAGAACAGTCGAGTAGCTTTGAACGCGACCTACTGGCGCTCTCCCGGCACTTTCATTAGGTTCTGCCTATGGGATGAATCTCACCTGAGGGAAGAAGGCTCCAGGTTGATAGCCTCCAGCGTCGTCGCACCAAAAACCGGTCTCAAACTCCAAAACTTTCTCGTCGAGACCCCTAAACCAGGTGAACCCATCTATTCTTGCAGCGTCATTCTACATCATGAGTTACAGAGTAAAGTGTGTGTCATTAAAACGACTTTGCCCTCCCTTAACCCTTTGACTCCCGCACCCTATCCACCAACATCCCGCATTGCCAGTTATACTAGCAATGCAAAAACTTCATCCTTTGATTACCTCACCCTATCCACTAGCTTCTTGTAGGAAGCTGGTGGAGAGGGTGAGGGAGTCAAAGGGTTAAGTTTTTGCAGTTGGTTGACAAGGTGCAGGAGTCAAAGGGTTGAAATTATATTTGATGAGAATACTTGACGTGATTGGAACGAAATTTCAACCCCGCCTCCCCATAGGTTGTGGTTTCTGGGTCTTTCTGTTTTATCAATTTGTCTCGAAAGACGAAGATGTCGTCCGTTGGAGAGCTTCCCGGCTTTTTTGTTCTATGGCGCAGGAATAGCATACATCCATAGAGTATTTTCATTCTTGAGTCACGGTAATTTTGCCTCCAGAATTCCGTCAGAAATCTGGATCATGCTTGATCCTATCCTGACTTCACACTGGTTGTGATTGGTTGATATGGTTCAGTTTTTACGTCGACACCCACCTCAGGTGATATGGCTGACGGGGAGAATCATCCCAGGGAATTGGAGGAAGGGGAAACTATCTAATCCTGTACCGACACCACCAGGACAATAATGATGTTAAGATGGGACAGTGAGAAGGCCAGTTTTAATGTAGCACACCCCGCCATGCTAGCCCACAACCTTCATACTGGTCTTCAAAGCCCCACTCAAACGTCACAAGGTGAGTTCGTTTGATTGTGGAGTGTTAAGATCTTTTTTTCTCATTTCCCTTACCGCTGTTATGTTTTATTCCCTGGTCACGCAGACGTCTTGGACATTTATCTGTCTTGCCTGTCTCTTTGTTCACTGTGGTTTTTAACGTAAGCTTTCAAATCACTTTAAGGGCTTTTTATCATGTCTCAGTCACAAGTTCCCCCCGTCAGCGTTCCGGGGTCTCTTTCAGTATAAATAGTATCCCCACCTTCTGGAAATTCTGTGCTAGAAATTTCCTCTTTTGTGTCACTCTTTTTGTTTCCGCCTTGTTCCTTTGTTTTCTGTCATTTCTTCCTATTTTTTTCTGTCTTGCTGGTCCATTCACCTGTATTTGTTCCATAAAATCTTTCGCACTTTTTTTTAGGATTGATAATTGGGTACAGACACGTATTAAACGTGCATTTTTGGCTCTAGGATGCGAGATATGCGGAAACAATTTCGGTAATTTATGCCTGTTTTTATAATGTTTTAGTGTCCTTAGGTATGCTTAACTTTGCATTCAGGTGTCTTTTTAAATCCCCTGTGTGATAGATTGAACGGAGTGGTCAACGCTAGGGTCATGTCCTTTGATTATGTGCGCAAACGCATTGATATGTGTACTTAATTTTCTTTTTTCTTTCCTGTTGAAGTTTTTGTATGTTTTGAAGCGGTTATAGCCCTGATATGGCAGTCGGCTGGGCTTTAAACAACAATAACAATAACAGTAGTCACAAGTTCAAAAGGTGACCATAAGAATTCTTTACGCAGATTGATACTTTTGTGACTGCAGTCTGAAATCTGACCTCGATCAGTTTCGGATGTGTGCCACGTTTCAAGTGAAGAGACTGTTGCAACTATGAATCAGTCAACATGTCCCCCTCCTCTCCCCTCCTCCCCTTTCCCCCCTACGGTTGAATGATCCAGTTTCCAATTTTTCAGATTCACAGAAAAACCATTTTACACGGCCCTGAACTTTTCTTCTCAAACTTAGGCTACAAACCTGAAAAACTCGATAATATTCGGACGGGACCAGTTCTGCCAAATCAACCAATTCATATAGCCATAATTTCCAATCTAATCGCATCGTATCTGTGCCAGAGGCTTAGGTTCCACAAAGAATGTTTGTACAGGCCTGCCTAGTTCTCCTTTGCATACCAACAACGAAGTCCTACTGGGCCTGGAGAGACTATACAGAAGACTTCGCCTCAAACCCATTTCTATGAACTCCTGGCCGCATTTTTGCATAAATGTAAATCTGGATCGTCTGGACCCTCAGATGATCCCGAGCTTGCTTTACATGGTTCTGCCACCCCTACCTTCACCCCACTTCCCCACCAGGTGACTGGGGCCATTTTGTTCCCCAAGTGCAGGAGACAGAGACTCATCATACAACCTTGCTCCGTCCAGATGCACAAGTTTCATCTCCACCCCTAAGAACTGAAGTCCATTCTGGGATATCCACTTCTTCTTTCTTTTCTCGAGAAGACAGAATGTCTCAAGACACTTCCCTATCCTCGGGGAAAAAATTGAATGGAAAAGTCTCTGGACACTTTCCTTATAGTGGGGATTGGTGGTGGTGGTGGGGGGGGGGGGGGTGTCTGTGCCCAACAGCGATCTCAGCGCTTGCCCTGAGCCCTGGGACGAGGCTGGGTGTGCAGACTGTGGAGCCTTTCCCTAGTATCCCCTACAGAGGAGTATCTGGGAAGTTCCTCAGAGATACCCAGAAGGTAACTGCACAGATGTACTACGCTCCCAGACAAAAGGCGACCCACACTGGTACCCCCCACTGAGGAGCAGGGCATCACGACTTCTTGGCACAGTAGTGGGTCTTGGTATTATACAAGGCTCCTCATAGGGAGCACTGCGGTTTCTCATACCTGCCTGACGACCAGCACCTGCACTGCCATGTCCAGGGATGACGTTCGCCACTGGAGGCTACGTAAAGTGCAATGAACCTGCTTTGATATGGACTACGCAAAACAACTGGAAAGATGATGATGATGATGATGATGTTCGTTTCAATTATTATTCTTATTCTATTATTCTTATTCTTATTATTGTTGTGATTATTATTATCATCATAGTATTGTTTTTGCGTGCTCCAGGGATATTTGTTGTTCATCATGCCACGGTTCAGAGTGACCGACTGTAATTTCTGGATCAAACATTTTTGTAAAATGGGAAAGTACGAAGAAGCTGTGGACTGTGCAGTACGCCTCAATGCAGTTGGCGAGTCGAAGCGTAAACTTCTAGAAGATCTACGGCGTTTTTTGTTGGCTGATAAGACGCTGTCACGACCGCTTAGGACCACAGTAGTTAATGCATGGATCAGCATGATGGTCAACTTTCCAGGCCAGATTTGTTATTTTATGCCGACGATTTACATGCTTTATTACCCACACAACGTGTCCACCATGTTTGAGACCTTTCTGACAGGTAAAGGTGAGGACGAGGACAGGTTCATGAAAAGCATGTTTACCTTTATTGAGCGTTGTCTTCTCTTTCAACTGTTCTCTATCTACCGACATGGAGAAAAGGAGGGCCATTTATTGATGACGAAGAAGGGGATCATCATAGCCCCGATTGTACATATATAGACTGTAACAGAAGACTACGAGTACGAATCTCCATGAATTTTGCTGATACTATTTTATTAGCCTACACACCTCTCCATCAGGACGTTGATCTGACTTGGCCCTTGTGCAATCATAGATGTCTTGAAACATCGCATAGATCTCAGGATCTGGTATCTAGTGTTTTGTTCAGGGGCGGTCCTTCTTACCATGAAATACTTCCTATCCACTTTCCGCTGTTTGCTGCAGCCATTCGCTATGACCTGCTGCACGAGGCCACACTGCTGTTGGAGACAGGGATGGTACACGACGTAGAGTTGCACGGTCTGTTGCTGGACGAGAGAATCCAAAAGATGATGGATGAGGAAGACACACCTACGGCAACATTTCTTTGCTCAGTCTTAAGCCAGCCTCGCCGTCTGTCGTCTATAGCCGCCATTCAGGTGTCCAGATTGATGGGACATGATCCTCGGGGCAGAGAGGACAGAGCCAAGAGTCTGCAACTTCTTCAAGATGTGTATGATCAAGTCATATTCAGGAGTGCAGTGGTTACTTATCGACGAGCAGTCTTGAAGAGAGATGCCAACTTGAAACAAAAAGACGAAGTAGCCTATAGTGAAGCTGAAATCCATTAAATCTGGTGACATGATTGGTGACCCTTGCTAGTGTTGGTGACTCAGTGGTTGGTGATGCTGGTTGTGTGACCATGGTGCTTTGTAGGCCTTTAGAGACTTGACAGAGCATTGTCCCGATTCACCTTTTCCCAGTTTGCCCATCACTGATATGATGATATGTCTAATCCCAGTTCGCCTATGTACCCTATGTAAAAAGAAAAAGAAACAAACACTCGACAACATGCACACTGTCGCGCACGCCACACACACACACACACACAACACGCACGCACACACACACACACGTCGTCGTCGGCCTCTTATATCTCAGGATATGATAGTCTGCACCAGGAGGCGTTGTGGTCATGACGTGCACTTTTTGCTGTGGCTGTGCAGGCCGATTCTTGAGTGGCATCTCTGTCACATCTGCCACATACAAAGTGAGTCGCTGTTGTTTGGTTTCTGGAACGTCGCTTGCGAAGAGCCCTTTTGTCATCTGCGCTTTCTGCTCTCCTCCTCTCCGCATTCACAATGCCTTGCTGAACGGCTGTCCTCCATGCTGCCCTGTCTTCTGCCAGAGTCTGCCAAGAGCCTGGGTCAATCCCTGAGCTTCTAAGGTCCCTTTTGCATGCGTCTACAAAGCGTAGCTATGAGCGGCCTGAGTTCGCTTCCGGTTTGCGAGTTCGCCGTAGAGAACGTCTTTTGGGATGCGTCCATCCTCCATTCGACGCACATGGCCAAGCCTGCGTAATCGGCGTTGGCTTAGGAGGGCAAAAATGGTCTGTAGGCCCGCACGACGGAGGACCTCTGTGTTGGTCACCTGATCTTGCCATCGAATGCCGAGGATGCGTCGCAAGCAGCGGAGATGGAAAGTGTTGAGCCTCTTTTCTTGGCTGGCGTATGTGGTCCAGGCTTTACACACACACACACACACATTCTCTTCAGTTTTATGTCTATGTGGTAGCAGTTTATATTTAAAGGTTATTTATATACATTATATATATATATATTTATATATACATATATATATTTTGTATATATGTATATATATGTGATCCTCAGTGTAAAAGCTGTACAGAAGTCACACATTTCGACACCCATCCTTGCATGATGAATTATGCGTGCGTGAACCTGTGTAAGTCTGCGCATGGGCGTGTGTGTATATGTGTGTGACTCTCACACACACACACACACACACACACACACACACACACACACACACACACACACACACACACACACACACACGCACACACACACACACACAGGGAGAGAGACAGAGAGACAGAGAGAGAGAGAGACAGAGAGAGAGAGACAGAGAGAGAGAGAGAGAGAATCTGAATAGGTGAATCGGGAATGGCGGGTAGGTGAAACGGAACAAAGAGTCCTTGAACTCTCAAGAAGCCACTGAGGGTTGTGGCGCCATCAAAGACAAGGCGAAGTAGAAATGAGGGAATAATGACGTGCTCCTTTGATGATTTGCTCCTTTGAATGATAAACTTGCTCCTTTGAATGATAACTTGCTCCTTTGAATGATGATTTGCTCCTTTGAATGATGATTTGCTCCTTTGAATGATGATTTGCTCCTTTGAATGCTGACTTGCTCCTTTGAATGCTGACTTGCGCCTGTGAATGCTGATTTGCTCCTGTGAATGATGATTTGCTCCTTTGAATGCTGATTTGCTCCTGTGAATGCTGACTTGCTCCTTTGAATGATGATTTACTCCTTTGAATGATAATTTGCTCCTTTGAATGATGATTTGCTCCTGTGAATGATGATTTGCTCCTGTGAATGCTGACTTGCTCCTTTGAATGATGATTTGCTCCTTTGAATGATGATTTGCTCCTTTGAATGATGATTTGCTCCGTTGAATGATGATATGCTCTTTTGAATAATGATTTGCGTGTTTAAATGCTGACTTGCTGTTTTGAATGCTGACTTGCTCCTTTGAATGCCGACTTTCTCCTTTGAATGATGACTTGCTCCTTTCAATGATGACTTTCTCCTTGATGCTGACTTGCTCCTTTCAATGTGACTTGCTCCTTTGAATGCTGACTTGCTCCTTTCAATGCTGACTTGCTCTTTGAATGCTGATTTTCTCCTTTGAATGATGACTTGCTCCTTTGAATGCTGACTTGCTCCTTTCAATGCTGACTTGCTCCTTTGAATGCTGACTTCCTCCTTTGAATGATGACTTGCTCTTTTGAAGAAGTCTATCTCTGTACCCGGAATTTGTTCTTTGTCCACAGAAACTTGATGGACTTCTTGTATTCCATGTTTGTGACAATCTTAGTAGATTTTGCTTGTTTTTTCTTTTAGTTTTCTTTTCCTGCAGGAAGCTGATTGGTAGAGTGAGGGAGTCAAAGGGTTATGTTTTTGCAGTTGGTGCATATAATGGGGGAATCAAAGGGTTAAATCTGGGTATCTTTACCTGTAAGCCTCTCCATTTTGAACAATGAATTTGTGCACATCAGCTTGTGTCAATGTTTTGACAGTTGTTATATGGATCCTGAGTGTTCTTGTACGCTAGTTGGTAGTGTGGTGTGTGTGTTGATGACAGTGACGATGGTGCTGGTGTTTCGGTTTTTGGAATGTGGGAAAGTTTGTTTCTATGGCTGCACGTGTGCACGCGTGTATGTGTGTCTGTGAAATGTGCGTGCTGTGTGTGTGTGAGTGCGCGAGCGCGCTTGTACGTGTGTGGAAGTGTGTGTGTTCGCAGGTATGCAAGTGTGTGTGTTTGTGTGTGTGTGTGTGTGTGTGTGTGTGTGTGTGTGTGTGTGTGTGTGTGTGTGTGTGTGTGTGTGTGTGTGTGTGTGTGTGTGTGTAGGGAAGGTGTGTGTGTTCACGGGTATGCAGGTGTGTGTGTGTGTATGTCTGTGTGTGTGTGTCTGTGTGTGTGCCTTGTTTATTTGTTTGTTTGTTCTTTTTTACATGACGTATCAATGGGCTTGGAAGTAGACTGGTTAAACATCACACTTCCAATCGGAAGGTATAGAGTTTTGTTCGATCCGCCAAGACACATCCACAAGTTGTTAATCGTGAAGATTTTTCAAATCTCCCAGGTCAGTGTGCACAGTTTTGCCTGCACCAAACCTCCCTTCGTGTGTATCGATCTTGTTTTTGCAGATGCACGTTAAAGATCTCGTTACTTTGTGCAAATCATTTCTAGTGACTAGTTCATGGAAAGATGAAAACACTGGACAATGCACTCTCAATGAAGATGGAGCATTCAGACTGTGCAGCAATATACTGCCTGCGTAGTGTGGATGAAACAAATATACATACAGGAAACAGAAAAACACGAAAATAGAATCAGAAGCGGACGCGACATTCGCAAATTGTTGGCCATCTGGCCTTTGTGAAGAGTAAATGTAAGATCACAAACGAACAAACACCAAATACAAAAATCAGGAGAAAAAGACTGAAACTTCCCTGCTGCTTTGTCCAGTGGGAGAAAAGGACTAAAATGAAATCATAATGTGTTTGTGAGAAATGGTAAGAAATGGGGAGAGGGGAGGCAAATCTGATGTCAGAGGGGAAGTGAGATGAATTGTGTATTTTGAAAAGTGATCATGCTATATTAATATTGTTACATCCTGAAGAGGGTAAAGGGTTAAAACTGAGAAGTATGATGCACTAGCTAAGAGTAGTTTTTCGGAATATAAAGTATCATCATCAAAATCAGGTGCCCTGCCGCATGGCGTTGGCGACCATGGACTTCCATCTGTCTATCTCTTATTGCCCCAAGCATCTCTTCCACCCTCCTTGTCCCCAGCCACTCTGCAAGTCCGTCTAGTATTTTCTCCCTGGGTCTACCTGGTGCTCTCTTTCCCTCCAGCCTTCCCGTTGTGACCAGGTGCTCCAAATCCCCCTTCCTCATAAAATGGCCTATAAATGTTGCCTGTCTTTTCCTAATCTTCCTTGTGAATGATCTACTTGTGTCTGCCTCCATCAAGACTCTCTCGTTTGTTTTTTCATTGCTGCTCTAACTTCATCTTTCATTATGGGTGGTCCTTCAAAGTTCTTTTTTTATAATGTGTTCTTCGTTTCTGTTGTCTTCAAAAAGATCTTAAATGTACTGTCCCCATCTGTCTAATGTTTTGTCTCTTTCCATGATAAGCGTACCATCTTTCGATTTTAAGCAACCAGTTGATGTAGGCCTACATGTATTTTCCTGTGGACAATTTCTTCAATTTGTCTGTACATACCCTGAGGGTCCGTTTCGTGTCGGTCTTCTGTTTCTGCATTTTGTTTTCAGCCAAGCTTCCTTAGCTCCATTGCTCCTATTCCTGATTTCTTTATTTATCTTCCTCTAGATCTCTTAGTTTCTCTTTGCCTTCCTCCGTTCCTCCATCAAGCCTGAAATTTCTTTTGTCATCCAGTTCTTTTTTGCTTTTCTACTTCAGGGATTTCTTCACAGGCTTCATTTATCGAATTTCTCAACTTCGTCCATTGTTCCTCACTGTCACTAATGGCTTCCAGAATACTGAATTTGTTTTGAACATGTACGTTAATTTTTTTACGTATCACTTCATCTGTCTTCAAGAGTCCAAGATTTAGTTTGATGTTGCTTTTGGTCTGTTTCCTTTTCCTTATATATGTGTGTGTGCGTCACATAATATATATATTATATATATATATATATATATATATATATATATATATATATATATATATATATATATATATATATATATACAATCATGGCAAATCCCCTCCCTCTCCTGATTTAAAAAAAGCTTTCGTTTTGTTTTTGTTTTTACTATGTAAATTGCAGTGAACCTGCTTTGATATGGTCTGCACAATACAAATGGAATGATGATGATGTTGTTGTTGTTGTTGTTGTTGTTCGTTTTCATATTATTATTATCATTATTATTATTATTATTGTTATTATTATTATTATTATTATTATTATTATTATTATTATTATTATTATTATTATCATGCTAGTGTTTGCGTGTTCCAGGGATATTTGCTGTTCATCATGGCACAGTTGAGATCGATCGATCGTAATTTCTGGATCGAACATTTTTTTGAAATGGGAGAGTACGAAGAAGCTGTGGACTATGTAATACGCCTTGATGCAGTCGGCGAGTCAAAGCGTAACCTTATAGAAGATCTGCGGAGTTTTTTGATGGCTGATGAGATGGTGTCACTACCGCTTAGGACCACAGTAGTTAATGCATGGATCAAGATGATGGTCAACTTTCCAGGAGAGATTTGGTATTTGGCCCCGACGATTCACAAGCTTTATTACCCACATAACGTGTCTGCGATGTTTGAGACCTTTCTGACAGGAAAAGGTGTGGACGAGGACAGGTTCATGAAAAGCATATTTACCACTATTGAGCGTTGTCTCCTCTATCAACTGTCCTGTATCAACCGATATGGAGTAAAGGAGAACTGTTCTTGCCATTTCTTAGATGACGAAGAAGGGGATCATCATAGGCCCAGATGTCCAGAGATTAAGAGAAGACTGTCAGCCTCCATGCATTTTGCTCACAGTCTTTTATCAGCCTACACACCTCTGCATCAGGACATTGATCCCATTCCGCCCATATGCAGTTATACACGTCCTGAAAAATCGCAAAGATCTAGTCTTCTGGTATCTTGTTTTTTGGTTGAGGATGGCAGTCCTTACCGTGAACTACACGCTCTCCACTTACCGGTACCGCTGTTTGCCGCAGCCATCCGCTATGGCCTGCTGGACGAGGCCATACTGCTGTTGGAAACAGGGACGGTACGCAACTTAGAGTTGCACGGTCTATTGCAGGACGAGAGAATCCAAAAGATGATTGATGAGGAAGACACACCTATGGCAACATTTCTTTGCTCAGTCCTACTCCAGCCTCGACGTCTGTCGTCTATAGCTGCCATTCGGGTGTCCAGATTGATAGGACATGATCCTCGGGGCAGAGAGGACAGAGCCAAGAGTCTGCAACTTCCTCAGGATGCGTATGATCAAGTCATGTTCAGGAGTGCAGTGGCTACCTATCGACGAGCAGTCTTGAAGAGAGATGCATGGTGCTTTGGAGGCCTTTAGAGACTTGACAGGGCGTCGTCCCGATTCACCTTTTCACAGTTTGCCCATCCCTGATATGATGATACGCCTAATCCCAGTTCGCCTATATACCCTATATAAAAAGAAAAAGAAGCAAACACTCGACAACACACACACACGCACGCACACAGACACACACAGACACACACGACACACACGACACAACAACACACACACACACACACACACACACACACACACACACACACACACACACACACACATTCTGTTCAGTTGTATGTCTATGTGGTAGCAGTTAATGTTAAAGGTTATATACATACATACATCATACATACATACATACATACATACATATGTATATATCTGTATATATGATCCCTCAGTGTAAAAGCTCTAAAGAAGTCACACATTTCGACACCCATCCTTGTATGATGAATTATGCGTGCGTGTGCCTGTGTAAGGCCTACGTCTCCACGCGTGTATATGTGTGTGCGTGTGTGTGTGTGTGCGTGTGTGTGTGTGTGACTCACAGAGAGAGAGAGAGAGGGAGAGGAGAGAGAGAGAGAGAGAGAATCTGAATAGGTGAATAGGGAATGGCGAGTAGGTGAAACGGGACAAAGAGTCCTTGAACTCCCAAGAAGCCACTGAGGGTTGCAGCGCCATCAAAGACGAGGCGAAGTAGAAATGAGGTGAATGCTGACGTGCTCCTTTGAATGCTGACGTGCTCCTTTGAATGCTGACCTGCTCCTTAATGATTTGCTCCTTTGAATGATGACTTGCTCCTTTGAATGATGACTTGCTCCTTTGAATATGACTTCTCCTAATTGATGATTTGTTCCTTTGAATAATGACTTGCTCCTTTGAATGATGACTTTCTCTTTTGAATGATGACTTGCTCCTTTCAATGATGACTTGCTCTTTTGAAGAAGTCTGTTTATCTCTGTACCCGGAATTTGTTCTTTGTCCACAGAAACTTGATGGACTTCTTGTATTCCATGTTTGTGACAATCTTAGTATATTTTGCTTGTTTTTTGTTTCAGTTTTCTTTTTCTGCAGGAAGCTGATTGGTAGAGTGAGGGAGTCAAAGGGTTATGTTTTTGTAGTTGGTGCATATAGTGGGGGAGTCAAAGGGTTAAATCTGGGTATCTTTACCTGTAAGCCTCTCCATTTTGAACAATGAATTTGTGCACATCAGCTTGTGTCAATGTTTTGACAGTTGTTGTATGGAACCTGAGTGTTCTTGTACGCTAGTTGGTAGTGTGGTGTGTGTGTTGATGACAGTGACGATGGTGCTGGTGTTTTGGTTTTTGGAATGTGCGGAAGTTTGTTTCTATGGTTGCACGTGTGCACGCGTGTGTGTGTATGTGAAATGTGCGTGTGTGTGTGTGTGTGTGTGAGTGCGCGTGCGCGCGCGCGTGTGTGTGTGGAAGTGTGTGTGTTCGCGGGTATGCAGGTGTGTGTGTGTTTGTGTGAGTGTGTGTGTGTGTGTGGTGTGTGTGTGTGTGTGTGTGTGTGTGTGTGTGTGTGTGTGTGTGTGTGTGTGTGTGTGTAGGGAAGTGTGTGTGTGTGTGTTCGCGGTATGCAGGTGTGTGTGTTTGTGTGTGTGTTTGTGTGCCCATTGTTTATTTATTTGTTTGTTCTTTTTTACATGACATATCAATGGGCTTGGAAGTACAGTGGTTAAACATCAACTTCCAATTGGATGGTCTAGAGTTCAGTTCGATCCGCCAAGACACATCCACAAGTTGTTAATCGTGAAGATTATTTCAAATCTCCCAGGTCAATGTGCACAGTTTTGTCTGCACCAAACCTCCCGTCGTGTGCATACATCTGGTTTTTAAAGATGCACGTCGAAGATCTCGTTACTTTGTGCAAATCATTTCTAGTGACTAGTTCATGGAAAGATGAAAACACTCGGTGGTGCACTCTCAATGAAGAAGAAGCATGCAGACTGTGCAGCAATATACTGCTGCCTGCGTAGTGTGGATGAAACAAATATACATACAGGAAACAGAAAAAACACGAAAATAGAATCAGAAGCGGACGCGACATTCGCAAATTGTTGGCCATCTGGCCTTTGTGAAGAGTAAATGTAAGATCACAAACGAACAAACACCAAATACAAAAATCAGGAGAAAAAGACTGAAACTTCCCTGCTGCTTTGTCCAGTGGGAGAAAAGGACTAAAATGAAATTATAATGTGTTTGTGAGAAATGGTAAGAAATGGGGAGAGGGGAGGCAAATCTGATGTCAGAGGGGAAGTGAGATGAATTGTGTGTTTTGAAAAGTGATCATGCTATATCGATATTGTTATATCCTGAAGAGGGTAAAGGGCTAAAACTGAGAACTATGATGCACTAGCTAGAGTAGTAGTTCTTTGGAATGTAAAATATTTTACTATTAAATAATGCATAAATATAGATGCACACAAATTCAATTTCATACATGTATGCATACACACACATATATAGCCTACTTAATTATTATATAGGCCTACATATGTAGCCTATATATTTATATGTATACATATATAGGGCCTACGTATATATGTATATATGTGTGTGTGTGTGTCACATAATATGTAGGCCTACATATATGTATATATAATTATAATATATATATCTGTATAAATATAGGCATATATTATAAATATAATATATATATATATATATATATATATATATTGTAGATAAATATATATGAATTGTGTATTTTGAAAAGTGATCATGCTATATTAATACTGTTATATCCTGAAGAGGGTAAAGGGCTAAAACTGAGAACTATGATGCACTAGCTAAGAGTAGTTCTTTAGAATGTAAAGTATTTTACTATTAAATAATGCATAAATAAAGATGCATACATACATATATTGTAGATACATAGGCAAATCCCCTCCCTCTCCTGATTTAAAAAAAGCTTTCGTTTCGTTTTTGTTTTTACTATGTAAATTGTAATGAACCTGCTTTGATATGATCTGCACAATACAAATAGAATGATGATGATGATGATGATGATGATGATGCTGTTCGTTTTCATTATTATTATGATTACTAGTATTATTATCCAAGTGTTTGTGTGTTCCAGGGAACTTTGCTGTTCATCATGGTATGGTTGAGATCGATCGACCGTAATTTCTGGATTGAACATTATTTTGAAATGGGAGAGTACGAAGAAGCTGTGGACTATGTAATACGCCTTGATGCAGTCGGCGATACGAAGTATAACCTTCTAGAAGATCTACGGTGTTTTTTGATGGCTGATGAGATGGTGTCACTACCGCTTAGGACCACAGTAGTTAATGCATGGATCAAAGTGATGGTCAACTTTCCAGGACAGATTTGGTATTTTACCCCAACGATTTACGAGCTGTATTACCCACATGACGTGTCCACCATGTTTGAGACCTTTCTGACAGGAAAAGGTGTGGACGAGGACAGGTTCATGAAAATCATGTTTACCTTTATTGAGCGTCGTCTTCTCTTTCAACTGTTCTACATCTACCTATATGGAGTAAAGGAGAACTGTTCTTGCCATTTAGTAGATGACGAAGAAAGGGATCATGATATGCCCGAATGTCCTCAGATTAAGAGAAGACTAACGGTCTCTATGCATTTTGCTGACTGTCTTTTATCAGCCTACACACCTCTGCATCAGAACGTTGATTTGGTTAGGTTCTTGTACTCTCATAGACATCTTGAAACTTCGCATAGATCTATGGATCCGGTATCTTGTATTTTCTTCAGGGGCGGCCGTGGTTACCATGACATACTTCCTTTCCACTTTCCGCTGTTTGCCGCAGCCATCCGCTATGACCTGCTGGACGAGGCCAAACTTCTGTTGGAGACAGGGATGGTACACGACTTTGAGTTGAACTGTCTGTTGCTGGACGAGAGATTCCAAAAGATGATGGATGAGGAAGACACGCCTAAGGCAAAATTTCTTTGCTCAGTCCTACGGCATCCTCGCCGTCTGTCGTCTATAGCCGCCATTCAAGTGTCCAGATTGATAGGACATGATCCTCGGGGCAGAGAGGACAGAGCCAAGAGTCTACAACTTCGTCAGGATGTGTATGATCAAGTCATGTTCAGGAGTGCAGTGGCTACTTATCGACGAGCAGTCTTGAAGAGAGATGCCAACTTGAAACAGAAAGACGAAGAACAGTGAAGCTGAAATCCACTAAAGCTGTGACATGATTGGTGACCCTTGCTAGTGTTGGTGACTCAGTGGTTGGTGATGCTGGTTGTGTGACCATGGTGCTTTGTAGGCCTTTAGAGACTTGACAGAGCATTGTCCCGATTCACCTATTCCCAGTTTGTCAATCCCTGACATGATGATATGCCTAATCCCAGGTCGCCTATGTAGGCCTACTCTATATAAAAAGAAAAAGAAAAAGAAACAAACACTCGACAACACACACACACACACACGCACAAAGACACGCACACACGCGCACGCGCGCGCGTGCACACACACACACACACACACACACACACACACACACACACACACACACACACACACACACACACACACATACACACACACACACACACACATTTTGTTCAGTTCTGTGTCTATGTGGTAGCAGTTTATGCTTAAAGGCTATATATATATATACACACACACATATGATGCTCAGTGTTAAAGCTGTAATGTAGTTGAATATTTTGACACCCATCCCTGTATGAATTAGGCGTGCGTGTCTGTGTGTGTGTATGACAGACAGACAGACAGAGAGAGACAGGAAGGGAGGATCCGAATATGTGATCCAGGAATGGGGGGGGGGGGGGTTAAAGCTGGGGGGGTATGTGAAAAGGAACAAAGAGTCCTTGAACACTCAAGAAGCCACTGAGGGTTGCGGCTCCATCAAAGACAAGGCGAAGTAGAAATGAGGAAATGACGACTTTCTCCTTTGAATGCTGACTTGCTCCTGTGAATGATGATTTGTTCCTTTGAATGATAACTTGCGCCTGTGAATGATGATTTGCTCCTTTGAATGCTGATTTGTTCGTTTGAATGATAACTTGTTCCTTTGAATGATGACTCGCTCCTTTGAATGATGACTTGCTCCTTTGAATGATGATTTGTTCCTTTGAATGATGACTTGCTCCTATGAATGATGACTTGCTCCTTTGAATGATTTGCTCCTTTGAATGATGACTTGCTCCTTTGAATGATGATTTGTTCCTTTGAATGATAACTTGCTCCTTTGAATGATGATTTGCTCCTTTGAATGATGACTTGCTCCTTTGAATGATAACTTGCTCCTTTGAATGATAACTTGCTCCTTTGAATGATGACTTGCTCCTTTCAATGATGATTTGCTCCTTTGAATGATGACTTGCTCCTTTCAATGATGATTTGCTCTTTTGAATGATGACTTGCTTCTTTTAAGAAGTCTTTTTATCTCTGTACCCAGTATTTGTTCTTTGTCCAGAGAAACTTGGACTTCTTGTATTCCATGTTTGTGACACTCAGTAGATTTTGCTTGTTTTTGTTTGTTTGTTTGTTTCAGTTTTTGTTTCCTGCAGGAAGCTGGTAGGTAGAGTGAGGGAGTCAAAGGGTTATGTTTTTGCAGTCGGTGGATATGGTTCGGGAGTCAAAGGGTTAAATCTGGGTATCTTTACCTGTAAGCCTCTCCATTTTGAACAATAAATTTGTGCACATCAGCTTGTGTCAATGTTTTGACAGTTGTTGTATGGACCCTGAGTGTTCTTGTACGCTAGTTGGTAGTGTGGTGTGTGTGTTGATGACAGTGACGATGGTGCTGGTGTTTCTGTTGTTGGAATGTTCGGAAGTTTGATTTTATGGTTGCGTGCGCGCGCGCGCGCGCGCGCGTGTATGTAAAGTATGCGTGCGTGTGTGTGTGTGCGTGCGTGCATGCGTGCGTGCTTAAGTGTGTGTGTATGTGCGTGTGTGTGTGTATGCGCGGGTATGCGGGAGTGTGTGTGCACGGGTATGCGGGAGTGTGTGTGTGTGTGTGTGTGTGTGTGTGTGTGTGTTGTACCTTGTTTATTTGTTTGTTTATTCTTTTTTACATGTCATATCAATGGGCTTGGAAGTACAGTGGTTAAACATCACACTTCCAATCGGAAGGTCTAGAGTTCAGTTCGATCCGCCAAGACACCTCCACAAGTGGTTAATCGTGCAGATTTTTCAAAATTCCCGGGTCAATGTGCACATGGTCACAACAGGAAAGGTGGATGGAAAGAACACCAGGCAGACCCAGGGAGAAAATACTGGATGAACTTGCAGGGCGGCTGAGGACGTAGAGGGTAGAAGATGTAGGCCTACTTGCAACGACAAGGGATATATTCATATGGAGGACCATGATCGCCAACGACATGCGGCAGGGCACATGATGATGATGATGATAACGACAAGGTTCAGCAAACATATTCTTATATGCATGTCTCCTGTCCCCAGACTGGAGACATGGGAGACGACGCTCTGTCGTTGGACTAGAGTCCCTCCTATTGGGTTACGTCTTTCTTCCTTTCCCCATCTGGTCTAAAGCGATAAGGAAACCAGTGCTCTTAAGACCATGCCTTAAAACCTTTCACTTCCGCAGCCTGTCCATAAGCTGCAAAATTAACCCTTTCATTCGCTCACCCTATCACCAGTTCTCTGCAGGAAGCTGGCGGATTGGGTGAAGGAGTTAAAGGGTTAAGTGCTTGATTTACTGTCATGGCTGTCAATGTAGGATGCTGGCAGATAGGGTGAAGGATCAAAGGGTTAATCCGATATGCTCAGTGTGGCCGGCTCAGCCTCAGTTCCCAGACCTTCAGTCCCTAAGCCACGAGCCCTCAAGGAGCTACCAGCCCCCAGTTCGTTGGGATCTCTTCAGACAACCATGGACAAGAGTGGTGCACACGAATCTTTATTTGCTGCATCTTCATTCTTAGGTACCGGTACTGTGCAATAGGACTTGCCCCAACAACAGTTGGCTCCCCAAAACTTTCCTTTGATTTGCTCTGTTGGAAGCGAGCCTCGCCTGTCTCACCTGACTGAGCACTTCCACTAAAGCCATGCACATTGTCTAAGTCGTCAGGCGCAAGGGTACTGACACCTAGTAGCCTACAGTCACAAATGAAAAAATAGAAGCTACCCCCCCCCCCCCAAGGAAAATGAAAAAAGGGCGTCTTGGTGCTCACAGGCATCGGTGAACTCGGTTCGTCCCTCGAGCAACCAGACAGCCAATTTCTTGGATTACTATGTTGAAATAAGACTCTATAGATGAATTCATATCATATAAAGAGAGCAACAATACCATCACTCAGACCGCTCTTCAGTGGACACCAGGAAGAAAACGCAAGACAGGAAGGCCTTGAATAAGTTGCCTTGAAACACATTTAGGGTAGCCTACAACACAGAGGCAGACCATAACAGACAAACCTGGAGAACCTTCGTTGCTGGCCCTACATGTCTATGGTATAAAGGGCAGTTAATAGGTAAGTAGGGTACTATACAGAGGCAGACCCATAACAGACAGAACTGGAGAACCTTCGTTGCTGGCCCTACATGTCTATGGCATAAAGGGCAGTCAGTTCACTAGTAAGCTAAGTAGGTATTAGTATAGAAATAGCGGCCAATTTTTATGGGGATGAAAAAACAAGTTTTCTTGTTCGTTCGTTTGTTTTATTTCTTTTTTTCAACGAAGTTTCAGTTTTAAGTTTAATTAAAATTACTGTATTTTACGAGATATTTTTGCTGCTGCTGTTGTTGTTGTTGTTGTTTACCTTTTACACGTTCCGATTTTTCTTGTTTTGCCTACACTATACAAGCGGTATCTTTCTGCGACGTCTGTAATTCTTGTCTTCGATGGTCATGTACACTGGGTGTTTTCATGTTTCCCTAACCCTTTGACTGACTCACCTTATCCGCTGGCATCCCGCGTTGTTAGCCATGACAGCAAAGATAAAAGAAACCCAAAAAAACCCACACACTTTAACTTCCTAACTCTATCCACCAACTTCATGCAGCAAGCTGGTGAATAGGGTGAGGGACTGCAAAGGTTAATTTTTTTGTAGCAGCTGGCGGGTAGGGTGAGGGAGTGAAAGGGTTGAGCCACCGAATACTGACATGACTTGCAGAATCATTAATGGGCATATTTTATAATAATAATAATTTAATAATAATTACAATATTTATATAGCGCAAAATCTTGATAAAATCAAATCTAAGCGCTGAAGCAGACACACACGCAAGCACGCACGCACGCACGCACGCACACACACACACACACACACACACACACACACACACACACACGCATGGCTATAAATGGGGAGAAAGAATAAAAGCAATAAAAGCAAGAATAAAACCAATGGAAAATTATAGAGAGCATAGCATATACAATTATATATTATAACCATGTGATTCCCTCCGAGCGGAGACAGGCTGCAGAGGGGGGGGGGGGGTGAGTGAGGTTAGGATTTTATGCGGAGGAGAAAAGGTGAGTTTTGAGAGCGGACTTGAAGGAGACAAAAGTAGGTTGCTGACAGACTGAGAGAGGAAGTTTGTTCCAGGAGAGTGGACCAGAAACAGAGAAGGCTCGTGGACCATAGGTATTGAGCTTAGTGCGTGGAAAGCGAAAAGTCAGAGGATCGGAGGCAGAGCGGAGGGTACGTGAGGGAAGATAGATCTCAAGTAGGCTTGACAGGTAATCGGGGGCTGCGTTATTGAGGCTTTTGTAGCACATGGTGTCTAGTTTGTACTGTATGCGCTTTGATACAGGGAGCCAGTGAAGTTGTGCCAGGAGAGGAGATATGTGGTCAGCTTTTTTCTTTTTGAGTACAAGGCGTGCAGCATTGTTTTGAATGCGCTGTAGGATGTGAATGGTGGAGGCAGGAAGACCAGACAGGAGTGAATTGCAATAGTCAATGTGAGACATTATGAAGGAGAGAACGAGTTTTGCAGTTGTTTCGACAGAGAGATACTTCCTGATCAGTCTTATACGATGGAGATGATAGTAGCAAGATCTGGCAGTTTGAGAAACAAAGTTGTTCATGGAGAGGGTAGAGTCAATGCAGACACCAAGGTTTTTAGCTGAATCAGAAATTGGGACTGATGTGTTACATAATGGGAGAGAAAGAGGAGGCAGCTGAGAAAGTTTCTGACGGGTGCCAATGAAGATAGCTTCTGTTTTGTCGTCATTAAGCTGAAGTCTATTGTGTGTCATCCAGTTCTTAATGTCCGAGTAACACTCAGTGGTGCGAGTCAACAGGCGCTGTATATTATCAGGTGAGTCACTGTCTTGAAGTTGGGTGTCATCAGCATAGAAGTGGTGTTTTATAGAGTGGGAGTTGATGATGATGGACAGGGGGGAGGTGTAAAGAGTGAAAAGAACAGGGCCAAGGACAGATCCTTGTGGAACACCACAGGTCAGGTATGCAGGTTGAGAGTAAGTGCCATTGATGAGAACGGTTTGTTTTCTGTTGGATAGGTATGAAGTGAACCAAGACAGAGCAATGTCAGAGATGCCAAAAGTATGATGAAGTCTAGAAAGGAGAATACCATGATCAATGGTATCAAAGGCTGCAGACAGATCAAGGAGTGTGAGGAGAGAGACTTTGCCAGTATCAGTTGCAAGGAGGAGATTGTTGAGAATGTGTAGTAGGGCAGTTTCAGTGCTATGGCACTGGTGGTAGGCTGACTGGAAAGGATTGAGGAGATTGTTGGCAGACAGGTGAGAGTTCAGCTGGTTGAGGACGACTTTTTCAAGGAGTTTTGACAAGAAAGAGAGATTAGAGATAGGCCGGTAATTTTTCAGTTCATTTGGATCTAAATTGTGTTTCTTGAGGAGAGGGTGAACAATAGCAGACTTGAAAGAATCAGGGACAGTTCCAGTTTGAAGAGAAGTGTTGATGATGTCAGTGATGAATGGGAGGAGAGTAGGGAGACAGTCGGCGTAGAGAGAACCTGGAAGAGGATCCAGCTCGCAGGTTTTGAACGACATGGATCTGATTGTGTTGAGAATTTCTTCTTGTGAGACTGGGTTAAAAGTAGTAAGAGGTGTGCCAGAGAAGGAAGGGTCAGGTGGGCATGGTTGACAGGGTGTCCTGTCAAGCCTGTCACGAAGAGTTTGTATTTTGGTGGTGAAATAGTTGGAGAATACAGATGGGAGTTCTTCATTTGTATGTTTTGTTGGGAGAGGTAAATCTTTTCGTGTGCCAAGGAGATGATTCATGGTTGTAAAGAGTTCTTTTGAAGAAGAGGCATTCAGGATTTTGGTTTGGAAATAACTTGTTTTTGCTGATGCAATGAGGGTGGATACTTTTGTTTTAGAGGCTTGGAAAAGTTGCCTGTGTACAGTGAGTTTGGATTTGCGCCAGCGGCGCTCTGCTCTGCGGCGGGCACGTTTTGCACAGGCGATCTCATGAGTGAGCCAGGGGGTAGGGGGGCGGTCAGGTAAAGGACGGGTTGTGGCTGGAGCATGAGTGTCCAGAAGATGGTGGAGAGTAGTATAGAATTCATCGGCAAGGTTATGTGACTTTTCAGAAAGGAGACGGGAGGCATCAGATGAAAATGTGGAGAGGTCGATAGATTTGAGATTGCGTCGAGTCACTGTGCGCATGGTACGGAAGGAGGAGAAATGTCGAGAGAACAGAGAATTGCAGAGTGGTCAGATGGAAGGGCTGAAGTTAGACGGGTAGAAAGAACTAAGCAGTTGTCAGTAGCGGAATTGTGGTGATCACGAGAAATGATCCAGTCAAGAATGTGACCTTTTTGATGGGTTGGTTCAGAAATGTGTTGAGTCATATTGTGATTGGACAGAGAGTTGATGATATGTCTTGTGTCATAACGGTGAGTGTTGTCATAGTGGACATTGATGTCACCTAGAATGATGAGATTTCCAGGTAAGAGACAGTAGTAATCAAGAAGTTGATCAAAGTCAGAGAGAAACATGGATGTGGTGAGCTTGTTGGCAGAGCTAGGTGGAGGTCGATAGACACAGGAGAAGGTGATGGGGTGAGGGGTGGATTGGAAGGATACTTCAACGTGCTCGAAAGAAGGATGGGAGAAAGGCAGAGACTGCGAGAAAGACAGGCGGGAATGGAGTGAGTCGTTGTAGAGGATGGCGATACCACCACCTCGGGATGAGCGATGGAAAGAAGCAAGCCTGTAACCACTCGGAGTGAGACTCACATGTATAGGTTCATGACCAAGGGGGTTAAGCCATGTTTCGGTGATAAAAGCAATGTCAACATGTTCATCTGCGATAAAGTCAGCAATGACATCAGCTTTGCCATCAGTGCATGCTGACTGAGCGTTAAAAAGGCATAGTTTTAGTTTATCACAATGCGGCGTCCGAGGTGGAGACGAAGGCAGCACCGACGGGACAGAAGACGAAGGAGACACCAGCGGGGCAGAAGACGAAGGCAGCAACGACGGGACAGAAGACGAAGGAGGCACCAGCGGGACAGAAGACAAAGGCAGCACCAGCGGGACAGAAGACGAGGGCAGCGCCGGCGGGACAGAAGACGAAAGCGGCACCGGCGGGACAGAAGGTGAAGGCGGCACCGGCGGGACAGAAGACGAAGGCGAAGACGGTAGAGGAGGAGACGAAGTTTGCAGCAGCAAGGTCGAGTGCAGGGGTAGTGGAGGAGACGAAGAAGCAGAAGAGTGGTGTCGGACTGGCACAGCAGGAGACAGATTGTGCCAAAGTCGGTGGAGACGTCCACCACGACAGGATCGCGCAGTGCGGGGCTTAGGACACAGCCCCAGTGTTCGTATGCGCTGGTAGACGCCTCCACCGAGGTAGCACTTGCTGTGTTTAAAAAGTGTCAGTCCAATTTGTTTTATAAAAGAAGGGTCCATAATTGCAAGCCAGTCAGGAGAGCAAGATACTTGCAGAGAACACAAAGGTTTGGGAAAGCTGTAGCGTTGGGCGAACACAGTAGGCTAAAATGTAAACACAGTTCACAGATAAAATGTCCGACTTGAGCGGCTGAATTAAAATGATGAAAAGAGGTATAAAAACTTTGAAATCAGATTATCTGGTAAAATATTCAAAATTTTAAAAAATATTTACATCACCGTGTGTCGGGATTTAAAAGCAACAAGCTGATACAAAATTCAATGCATAAAATCAAATAGAACCACGATAAAATCACTGTAAAACACCACACACACTTTTGCTGCCTGCTGGCGCGACATCTACTCATCCACTGTATGCTCTGTATGCGTATACAAACGTACAAAGGGCGTGTTAGCACTTAGAGGTACGCACGCAAATTCACCTGGGAGATCAGAAAAATGTCCACTCTTTCACCGCCAGGAGGGCGATAAGCCAGGTAGGACTGAACTACATCTTCCGAATGGAAGTTCGACGTCTTATTCATTTGACTGTTAACACACATCGGTCACGACTTGATGATAAGCCTTGAGCGATTGAGAACAGCGTGTACGAGCAGCTTTACAAACACACACACGACACACAGTCCTATAAAGGCCCCTGGCTCGACTGACCTGAATGTTAACGTTTACTTTCTTTGTGTGACAGACGAAACTGCCTACTCCAGTCGGTCGATGTGTTCGTTTCACTTCACTGGTGAGCAATTGAAAACGCCACCCACAGTCAAACTCTTTGTCACCCGTACTTGTGTTACACATTTCACTACAACATAGTAAGTCCAGACTGTTCCTATGACAAACTGGTAAATTACACGATACCCATTCGCTACGTAGGACCTCCAGACCGTGCCAATGCACAAGGCTTCGTGCAGTCCTGAGGCTTATGCCACGATCATTTTGGATCTTTTTCATCAAAATGGCGTAAGTGGCGTCCGTGCATACATAATTCATTCCGAGCGTGGAGATGTTATTATCACAGAAATCCGTCAAATAGAAAAAGGTTCATTCCTTTACATCAAGCTAAAAGACAACGGTCGCAGTTTATGGAATAACATCTCACGGTTTATCATACGCATTCACATTCCTACGATTAAATGTAAATACAAAGTTGGATGGACAATAAAAGACTACCAAAGGCAGCGCTGAGATAAGGGTAATGTAACGTCCTGTATGGTAAAGTGTGATAAGGGTAATGTAATACAACAGACTGTATGGTAAAGTGTGATAAGGGCAATGTAACGACCTGTATGGTAAACTGTGATAAGGGCAATGTAATGTAACGTCCTGTATGGTAAACTGTGATAAGGGTAATGTAACGTCCTGTATGGTAAAGTGTGATAAGGGCAATATAACGTCCTGTATGGTAAAGTGTGATAAGGGCAACGTAACGTCCTGTATGGTAAAGTGTGATAAGGGTAATGTAACGTCCTGTATGGTAAAGTGTGATAAGGGCAATATAACGTCCAGTATGGTAAAGTGTGATAAGGGCAACGTAACGTCCTGTATGGTAAAGTGTGATAAGGGCAATATAACGTCCAGTATGGTAAAGTGTGATAAGGGTAACGTAACGTCCTGTATGGTAAAGTGTGATAAGGGCAATGTAACGTCCTGTATGGTAAAGTATGATAAGGGTAATGTAACGTCCTGTATGGTAAAGTATGATAAGTGTAATGTGACGTCCTGTATGGTAAAGTGTGATAAGGGCAATATAACGTCCAGTATGGTAAAGTGTGATAAGGGCAATGTAACGTGTGATAAGAGCAATGTAATGTAACGTCCTGTATGGTAAAGTGTGATAAGGGTAACGTAACGTCCTGTATGGTAAAGTGTGATAAGGGCAATGTAACGTCCTGTATGGTAAAGTGTGATAAGGGTAACGTAACGTCCTGTATGGTAAACTGTGATAAGGGCAATGTAACGTCCTGTATGGTAAACTGTGATAAGGGCAATGTAACGTCCTGTATGGTAAAGTGTGATAAGGGCAATGTAACGTCCTGTATGGTAAAGTATGATAAGGGTAATTAACGTCCTGTGTGGTAAAGTGTGATAAGGGTAATGTAAGGTCCTGTATGGTAAAGTGTGTTAAGGGTAATGTAATACAACAGACTGTATGGCAAAGTGTAATAAAGGTAATGTAATATAATAAGCTTTATGGCAAAGTGTCATAAAGGTTACCTAATATAACAGACTTAAAGGCAAAATGTGACAAGGTACTGTAATGTAACAGACTGTAGGGCAAAGTGTGATAAGGGTAATGTAATAGACTGTAGGGCAATGTGTGATAAGGGCAATGTAATATAACAGACTGTAGGGCAAAGTGTGATAAGGGTAATGTAATAGACTGTAGGGTAAAGTGTGATAAGGGTAATGTAATATAACAGACTGTAGGGCAAAGTGTGATAAGGGCAATGTAACAGACTGTAGGGTAAAGTGTGATAAGGGCAATGTAATATAACAGACTGTAGGGCAAAGTGTGATAAGGGTAATATAATATAACAGACTGTAGGGCAAAGTGTGATAAGGGCAATGTAATAGACTGTATACATATAGGGAAAAGTGTCATAAGGGCAATGTAATAGACTGTAGGGCAAAGTGTGATAAGGGCAATGTAATAGACTGTAGGGCAAAGTGTGATAAGTGTAATATAATATAACAGACTGTAGGATAAAGTGTGATAAGGTAATGTAATATAACAGACTGTAGGGCAAAGTGTGATAAGGGTAATATAATATAACAGACTGTAGGGCAAAGTGTGATAAGGGCAATGTAATATAACAGACTGTAGGGCAAAGTGTGATAAGGGTAATATAATATAACAGACTGTAGGGCAAAGTGTGATAAGGGCAATGTAATAGACTGTAGGGCAAAGTGTGATAAGGGCAATGTAATAGACTGTAGGGCAAAGTG
>CM060307.1:34087797-34130297 GCA_030674185.1 Monoplex corrugatus | reverse complement strand
ACTGGAGGGCAAAGTGTGATAAGGGTAATGTAATATAACAGACTCTAGGGCAAAGTGTGATAAGGGTAATGTAATATAACAGACTGTAGGGCAAAGTGTGATAAGGGTAACGTAATATAACAGACTCTAGGGCAAAGTGTGATAAGGGTAATGTAATATAACAGACTCTAGGGCAAAGTGTGATAAGGGTAATGTAATATAACAGACTCTAGGGCAAAGTGTGATAAGGGTAACGTAATCAGAAACTGAAACTGTTGGCAATCTCGGACAGTTTTTGTTGTAAACTTCTCTCTTCAGATTAATTGGAAAGTTGCTTGTCTGTCATCTTCTGCTTTCGCAAATTACTAAAAAATTTACGTAAAATTTAAATTGAAGCAAGTCAAATGGCACAGTCATTTATTTAGCTCTTTTTGCTCGAAAGCCTAATGGCACAGCGGGGCAATCATAACACAGAGTGCGGCAGACGTTTACTGTATCAGTCAGCTTGTATACTTAAAGAATAAGAGTTTACTCAAGAGAGATTCAGCTTTTCAGTTTCAGTTTCTCAAGAAGACGTCTCCGCGCTCGGAACGAATTCCGTGTGGACTAACGTCACAGGTGCCACGTGTATGGTGACCGTGGCATATGCTTTTAAGCCTGCACATAAATCCATGAGCTGGCCAGGTCCCGAGGCCCTACCTAGACTGTTTTGCCTAGTCTGTATTTTATACTGGTATTTTATCAGCCTTTAACTGGAATAATCTTGCTTACATGTAAATGACAAGTGTATGTGTGTATCTTACCTTCAAAAAAGGAACATAGGCCTACATAGAAAGTAAATAAATAAATAATTAAAAGTCTGAATCACAACACAACTAGATATTCTGTATAAACGCGTCTCATATGACAGACCCTCCCCCCCCCCCCTAGTCAACGCCCAAATGCTCAGCCGTCTATCAACTAGGTGAAGCCAATATTCTTTTAATCATAGATAGGTAAGTAAGTAAGCAAGCAAGTAAGTAAGCAAGTAAGCATTAGCAAACAAGCAAGTGAGTGAATGAGTAAGTGAATAAGAAGTAGGTGAATAAATAAATACAAAATAAAGGAGTATGTAGATAGATAAACAGGTAAGAGATGAAAATAACAAATAACAGTAAATACATGCATATATCCACATGTCCGCACACAGACATATGCACATACATTCATACATACACACCCATCTCGACACAGCATGATGGCCGATAACAACAGCTACACCAACAGCGTCAACACCAGCAAATAGGAGACACCCATATAGACATATCATGACAAACTTAGACATATCTGGACAACAATCAACAACAGCCCACAAACACGGTTTGGCAAGCTTGCTTGTTCTTCAGTTTTCAGTTTCTTTTCTTCGCTTTTCCTTTATCTCTGTTCCACGAAAAACCCAAATACTTTGAGTCACAGCCCCAAAGGCACCAGTCGATGACTGGACCAACCTACGTGTTATAACATCTTTGTCCACGTCTTGGTTCTTTGCGTGACACCTGCACCTCTAGCCTTATTTGGTCAGTGCTTGTTTCAGTTAACTGGTTAGACACTGAGCATGTCAGGTGGCTGTCAAAATGTCTGTGCATGTGTTGTCCGCATGTGTGTGTACATGTGTGTGTGTGTGTGTGTGTGTGTGTGTGTGTGTGTGTGTGTGTGTGTGTGTGTGTGTGTGTGTGTGTGCGTGTGTGTCCCTGTGTGTGAGTGAAAGAGAGAGAGAGAAAGAAAGAAAGAGTGTGAATGAGACAGACAAAAGGGGGACAAAAAGAGTGTGTGTGTGTGCGTGAGAAAGAGTGAGAGATCGTGTGACAGTGTATTTGCGCGCGCGCGCGCGTGTGTGAGAGTGTGTGCGTGTGTGTGTGTGCGCGCGCGCGCGCGTGTGTGTGTGAAAGAGAGCGCGAGCGCGCGTGTGTGTGTATCTGTCTGTCTGTGTGTGTATGACAGAGGCAGAAAGAGAGTGACTGACTGAATGAGAGAGAGAGAGAGTGTGTGTGTGTGTTGTGTGTTGTGTGTGTGTGTGTGCGTGCGTGTGTGCGCACATGGAAGTGTGATCGCGCGCGTGCCCGTGTGTGAGTATGTGTGTGTATGAATTCACAAGCGGTAAACTTGCAGGTCTACCTCCATAGCCGAGCCAAGGCCATAGCAAGTTACTGTTCCGTCAGTGCTATGATAATGATAGCTCCTGGTTAAAAAAGAAAACACCCGAGGCTGCAGATGGGATCCACTATCGCCAGTACCTCGCCACTCTCCGGACTAACTTCCCAAGCTGTCTATGTATAGCATGACTCATTCAGACCCAGTTGTCAGTTGCTTTGTTTACAAACCGAATGGCAAGGTGGGGGGAGATGACAGACCACGGGACACAGCCACACAACACGCACCAACCAGGTCCAGCCCAGCCACCGTGACGAAGAGAAAATGGAAGACCTCTCTCTCTCTCTCTCTCACCCCACTCAGAGCCGTCATCTCGTTTCGGGCACCCCTGCCACCAAGCTTGCGTAGCTAGCAGCTCCTTTCCCCTATCATAGTCTCGACAGTTAGCAGACGAAAGTTCCAAACGCTGTCTTACTTCAACTACAGGTGTCATTTGAACGGCCGCGAAAGTGGCCAAGCATGATGCCCTAGACACAGCCCATGTTGCTGTTCAGCAAGGCCTGACATGCCTCGAAAAGGATCCCAAGTTTGCTGTCTCTCCGAGCAGTGCTATAATATGCTCCCTGTTGACATGGAGACAACGATGTAGGGCCACTCTCCCTTTGTCCTAACCATGCAGGACCCTTTGTGGTTTGTGCTGTGGAAATTACAGTGTGTAAGCCACTGTGTGTACGAGTGTCTGTGTATGTGTGCGAGTGTATGTGACATGTATGTACGCCGTCGGTAGATATTCAGCACACTCGGACAATGCCACTTGCATTCCAAGTAAATTTGCTAGCAGTCACTTGGCAGATTCCTTAACCTGCGCAACACCATCTCTCTGCGGGCGCTGGCAAGATCTTGAAGTGGGAGAGGGAACAGGACCGTTGAAACACTGACATAGCCAGAACTTGATTGAAGTAGGCTACTAAAGATCTCTGTCAAAAGAGCCAGTCAGCATGCGTACAAATATGTGGCCCGCTTGAGCGTTGAACAACCGTACGTTATCAACATGCTGCTAGCGCTCGTTTTATGACTAACTGAGCAAACACGGCCCTAGACTATTACGACTACATCTCCAGCCCTAGGCCTCCTCTATTATATGTCCTACACACAGATGGACAGTTCAGTACTGCTAAGAGAGTCCATGTTTGTTTTGTAGTATTAGTAATAGACAACTGTACACAGTGCTTGTTCTCATGGCGTACAACGTCTTCAACCCTTCGATTCTCACACCTTGTCCACCAATATCATGCATTGTCAACCATGCTAACAAAGCAAAACCTTAACCCTTTTGACTCCCTCACCCTACCCACCAGCTTCCTGCAGGAAGCTAGTGGATAGGGTGAAGGAATCGAAAGGGTTACTTTTGTAGTTGGTGGATGGGGCGCGGGAATCTAAGGGTTAAATATGACTGTTGTTATAAGCAGATTTATTTCAGCTGAAAGAAGTAAAATGGCCCCCTTTCAGGATCTTCAAAATCTGAAGAAACATCTTACTATTTCCAATGGCGATTAAATCATATTGTAGACATAACACTTTCTGTTATGCTTGCTTTACATTCTATTCTGTTCCTGTGTTAGTATATACATATTTGTAATTTACGTTTTTACGCTTCATTTTTTTCATTTGTTTGAAGTAATAGCCTACATTTCGCTTTTATGACTTTATGCTTATACTGAAAGTGTAACGAAGAAAGGACTGGCTCTAAGACCAGCCCAATGGGACTTTATGCTACTACCCTTGGGTAATATTACTAAAGCAGGCTCGGAAACTCTTCGGCATATTTTGTTCAGAAAGATCGATAGTAAATATCACAGACCTATATAAAATCTGTTAGGTTAATACGAAATAACATCATCTTATGGTTGGGGGGGGGGGGGGAGGGGGGGGGAGGAGGAGTGGAAGAGCTACGACGATAAAACTGAAATCACCACCACCACCACCATCAAAACTACCACCACCACCAACAAAACCACAACAAACAAAAACCACCTTCCACAACACCAACAACAGAAACATTCTCAAAAAGCAAGCAAAAACAAAACAACACTGCCACCAACATAATTGTGTACACATCTGGTTTATTATTATTATTTGAAGCTTGATACATAAAATACACAAACACACATCAAGAATGAAAGTGAGCACAGGTTATATGGAACTGTAACCCACAGTAATGCAAGTGCTGCAAAGTACTGCAACAACCTGCCTCTGCTGCTGCTGCAACTACAACAAACAACAACAACAACTACTACTTCTGCTGCTGCTGGTGCTGCTGCTATTGCTACAAATCATTATCATTACTAAAATTGACAAAATTCTGGCTTGGAGGTAATCTGGTTATTTGGTTTGTTTACTTTCTTCTTCTTCTTGTTCTTTTTCTTTTACAACCACTTCCACTTCAACAATTCCTAAAATTAATAAAATCCAGATTTGAAGGTAATTTAATTTCTTCCTTTAACTTTTTTTTTTCATTTTTTTTGAAGAGATTCATTGTGCTCAGGCATTTCCATATATGCTTAGTGTAAAATCTGCCAGCACATACCCAGCAAACTCCATAATTCTGCAAAGAACCTCATGTGCTGACAAGGTTTTCAAATGGAGAGAGAAATAGGAGCTATGAAACACCAAATACTTTCATGTTGTGGGCTGGGTTTGAACTCAAAACAGACAGTGTAGCATCCCAAGTCCACAGCTCTGTCAAAACAGCCAGCCAGCCTGCTGGTGTTTAAAGTACGCATACAATATAATGAAGAGACAGAGGTCATACTGAGTTTGGAGTTTGTTTAAGATGCATTCATCACTCTGACAATTCCATATGCGCCTAACCCAAATCTGCCACAAATTATTTGGTAGACTCCCTGAGCCTGTACAAAACCCCATGCACTGGCAAGGTCCTGAAACAGAGAAGGGGGGAGGACCTATGAAACACCAAGCTGACCTACCAGAATGATAGAAACATTAAGATAGACAGTGAACATGCCAGTTTTTAACGTTGCAGGCTGGAACTGAACCCAAGAAATTAGATCTCGAGTCCACAGCTCTATCAAAAGAACTGACAAGCCTTGCTACATTGCAGGAAGCTGGTGACAGTGAGCATGCCAGTTTTTAACGTTCAGGCTGGAACTGAACCCAAGAAATTAGATCTCGAGTCCAGAGCTCTATCAAAAGAACTGACAAGCCTTGCTACATTGCAGGAAGCTGGTGGATAGGGTAAGGAGTCAAAGGATTAAGTTTTTGCAGTTGGTGGATAGGATGCGGTAGTCAGTGTTCAGCAAATTGTAGGTCTAATCCTCCTATAATTCTGGTGGTGTCTGTGTTTCAACTGTTTATCTCTTCAGGACCCTACCCTCACTCAACACCCTGTTTCCATTTCACAACCTTCATGGGGTTTTGTATTGGCTCAAGTATTTCTTTGTCAGATCTCCATTGGCTGATCTGGGTGGAGCACATACTGACAGAGGTGTTCAATTGTGATGAACCCTTAAATTCAAATTCTCATTCAATTTTAAATCACTTAAGACATAGCCAGACCACAGCACTGGAGGCAACCACCAACATGATAATAATAACAAATAGTAATTTCGTTTGTATAGCGTAAACTGTCCACGTCAGAATGCTCACTGCATTTTACAGACATAATAACAACACTACTAATTCTACTAATAACGATGATTATGATGATGATAACAATAATGATGATTTGTCAGTACATCAATGCAATACAGAGATAGATAATGATGATTTGTCAGTACATCAATGCAATAACAACACTACTAATTCTACTAATAATGATGATTATAATGATCATAACAATAATGATGATTTGTCAGTACATCAATTCAATACACCAATGCATAAATATAGCATAGATATAATTCATCCACAAAAAAAAATCAGTTCATACCAGAAAATTACAAATAGTTGGCAGTGACACTACATAATAAATGCAATCTTTCAATAGTTTCACACACACACACACACACACACACACACACACACACACACACACACACACACACACACACACACACACACAACAAAAAAGAGCAAATATAAATACACTTGATACTGGAGAGGATTTCCCATTATACCATGCCATACAGGGCATTACATCACTGCAATAATTTGTTACTGTTATTATTATTCAAATACCGGCCGACTGCACAGAGCCATATCATGGCTATAGTATAATCATCTCAGAACATACAAATGCTTCACCGGGGGGAAAAAAACTGGAAAAGAGCACAAAGAACATGTTCATATCAAAGCATTCAGCTTCACCGGGAAAAAAACTGGAAAAGAGCATTAAGAACATGTTCATATCAATGCATTCACACACATAATCTAAAGACATGCCCAAGGCGTTGACCACTGAATGCAATTTATCACTAGGGAGCATAAAAAGCAAACATGAATACAAATTTACCATAATGAAGGACACTAAAAAAAATATGCATATCCCATTTCCTTAGAGCCAAAAATGCACGTAATACATGTACCCAATTACCAATCCTATGAGAAAGATTGCAAGGCTTTACATGTACAGGCTGCAAGGCTCTTCATTCACATACAAGTGAATGGACCAGCAAGGCAAAAAATGATAGGATGAGATGACAGAAAGCAAATGAGCAAGGCAGATACAAATTAAAGAGTGTGACAGAAAAGAGGAAATATCTAGCACAGAATTTCCAGAAGTGGCGAAATTTCTACCACAGAATTTCCAAAAGATGGGGATATTATTCATATCATTGATAGTGAACTGAAAGAGCCCCTGCATTCCCATATGGGAGCATCTAGCACTATTTAGTAGTTGACTACTTAATGCCATACCATTACTCCACAACAGTGAAACATACAAGTTCAAATTTTGTTTCAAAATCAATCTCATTTTGAACCAACACCAAACACTGAATGAAACAAACAACCATTCACAAAACTTCATTACAATAGGCTTGCTGAAACTGAACACTTTTTTGTAATGTTGTTGACATAGGAGGAGGTCGGTGGTTTGCCCAGATTTCATTTGGCTTCAAATTTCTCCTGCAAAACCTCTAGGCATAAAACCAAATTCATCTACAGTTATATTTACTTACATTGCAGCCCAGCCTATTACTCTGAGGCATTTCAGGTCTGTTACAAATAAAAAAAAAAAAGAAAAAGAAAAAAAAAAGAGGGTTGGTGGATGCAAAAGAAATGAAAGGGAGTAAAGGAAAATATACATGATTTAAAAATTAACCTTTTGACTTCCACACCCTGTACACCAGCATCCTGCAATGTCAACCATACTCACAAAGCATAAAGTTAATCCTTTGAATCCCTCACCCTATCCACCAGCTTCCTGCAGGAAGCTGGGTGGATAGGGTAAGGGATTCAAAGGGTTAACTTTTTGCAATTGTGGATAAGGTGCAGGAGTCAAAGGGTTAAAACAACCAATACAAAATTGTTATCCATCTACCTATTAACCAATCTATTTATCTATTAAAAAGAACACATGCATTGTGTATACAATCATAAATACTATGATTTTACATACTTTATCATGGTATCATGCAGGGCATGAACAGCTGCTATTCAACAGAAGAGGGGCCAGCAGACAGACAATCCACAGGCACAGGATCCCTTCTCTTGCAGCATCTGAAGAAGAACATGTGCCTCCAGGATCTGTGTTGTATTGCATACAAAGACCCATTCCAGGTGATAAACAAGCAGTAAGTTTACTCATCAGTCAGAATGACAGGAAAGTCCACCCAAATAACATGTGTGGATGTGGACCTGCATACATGAACAGGTGCTATACACATACAGTACAATATCGTGTGTGATGGAACTCGGTACATGACCGTAAGATAAAACAACAGCATCAAAATATATAAGCTTTCAAGACCATGTAAAACAAAATCAAAATAGACTTGATCCACTCTCAGTATCTTATCTACAACACATCACAAACATAAAAAAAAATCAAAGTAGAACAACTGATTTCAACACACCCACCCCACCCTCCCACCACCACCACCACCATGACAACAATGCAACTTCCAACCTAGGCTACATTATTATTGTTGTTTAAAGTTTGGCCGACCACACAGAATAGTATCAGGGCCATTTAAACAATAAAAAAAAAAGCACACAATACCTTACACAGAAAAAAAAACCGCACCTGGAAAACAAAAATAAGTACACATATCAATGCATTCACGCATACAATCTAAAGATATGCCCCTGGCACTGACTTTTCCATACCATCTATTAGCAGGTTTAATAAAAACAAACCTGTATGTAAAGTAAACATAACTATGGACACTGAAACATGTACAACTGGACTATATTACCTAAACTTGCTTGTGCACATCACATTTCCTTAACGCCAAAAAAGCATTTAATAATTATTTTAATACATGCACCCAATCATCAATCCTAAAAGTATGTAAGACCTCATAGCACACATACAGGTGAATGGACCAGCAAGACTGAAAATGATGGGCAGAGATGACAGAAAGCAAAGGCGCAGGGCAGACACAAAGACAGATGACAGGAAGGAAAGGAGCAAGGCAGAAACAAAGAGAAAGAAAAGAGGAAAATTTCTGCACATTTGCACAGAACTGCCTAAAGGCGGGGATACTATTTATACTGAAAAAGCTGTTTGCATCCCTACAGGTGATATCAACTATATATCTAGGCTACATAACTCCAAATATACAAAGCACAGTCATTCAGTGATCCTTTAGCTCAGTAAGATACAAGACCTACATTCTAGGCAGGACCATATGACCTTGCCAACTTACACTTTTACAGGGCTCATGTGCAGGCTTACAGCTTGTGCCATGATCATTCTGGATCTTCTCCATCACATGGCATCAATGATGTCAGCGCATACAGGGGATTCATTCTATGCACGGAGACCTTAAAACCCTTTGACTCCTGCACCCTATTCGCCAACTGCAAAAACTTAACTCTTTCACTACCTCACCCTATCCACCAGCTTCATGCAGGACGGAGGTGGGTAGGTGAGGGAGTCAACCTGTTAAGTTTTCGCTTTGCTAGCATGGTTGATAGTGCAGGATGCTGGTGGACAGGATGCAGGATTCAAAGGATTAATCTTGAGAAATTGAAACTTGGCTAAATTGTCAGCGCCAAGCTTTAAACACAGGTGTTGTGGGCTTACCTCTCGGCTGGGCCATATTTTTTATGCAAGCTGGTTGGTTCTAGCTAAAACAGACTTTAAGTTTTGGTTAATTAGATGCTGTATGTCTTTAACTGGGTTTTGAAAACTGGAAAGGGAATCATGGATTGATAATGGAATAAAGTTTCAGATGATGACAGCATAGCAGCTAAATCATCTAGTGGATGGGAAAAATCTCCATCCTCTGCCCACCAAGTGGAAGGTACCCAGACAGGATTGAACTCCAAGTCTTCCAATAGGAAGTCTGACATCTTACCCATTAGACCATCATGCCCCATCATTTAGAAACTATACTGTGTAAACCTGAGAAGGATGTTATGCCAGATCTGGCAAAACACTGAGCACTGTGCTTGCAGAGTCTGACGAGACTTTTACTATAGATTCAAACACTGAAAACTATCTAAAGTTGTTACCAGCAAATCTACTAAGCTTACAGTTATAACACACAGAAGATTCACATTACCTACTGAACCTATTTTGAGATTGAATGCACGAATAACACAACATCACTGAGCTCTCTCAACAGATCCATTCTGTTACAGAATACCCAATTTGTAGGCAAATTTTGTCAAACAAAACCTTACTGATAAACAATATCCGCCAACTTCTGTCATCCTAGCTGAATACAAACTCTTCCAAACGTAAGCTTTTGTGACTCCTCTGTCCTCAACACTTCGGTAAAGATCCACCCATAATAATAAAGAGCTGAGAAAATCCTGTTCACACATTATTCTAACAGACACACACAATCGTCCTTCCATGTATATATATGAAGTAATCTCTCTTGAACAGCAGCCACAAACCACAATCTTACTTCTGTCAATTGGAACTGGACATTACAACCTCCATATGAGTCCAGTGGAGCTGTCTCACCAGGTGAATTTCTGTGTCTGACAGGATCACAGCTCCAAAGAACATTCTGCAAGTTTTTTCACTGCCCAAGTTAGAAGAGTGGAGCAGACAAACCAAATCTGTTCACACAGCTTTGGTCCAACAACAACAAAACGACTTAAAACCACGTCTTTCATCTACACCACTGTATGGACAATTGGGGCATGATCATGTTCAAACGAAACATACAATTAGAAAGTACATAAAAACAACACAGCCATATTACAGCCAACAAATATTTAAGACAAAGATAGTTCAAAGGGCTACAGTTCTCTAAAAGAAAATGCAAACATATTTTCACATCAAGGGTCTTCACGTGTCTGTATTTCATATTTTGACTTCACTGTACTCAGATAATGAGTCACTTGATTGATGAACAGGACCTCTTTGCACAAAACCTCCGGAAGTCCCACACTCCTAGCTCTGTACTGTCTCCCTTGAACATCATCTCTCAGAAGTCTGGACACTTCAATGGAAGCTAGACACTGCAAACTGCGAGGATGCCTTAGGGTTGAGCGAAGAAATGTTGCCATAGGAGTGACTTTCTTTCTAGCCAGCATCTTATTGACTTTCTCCGTCTGGGCCACAACAGCCAACTCTTTGTTGTTAACCCCTCCTGTCTCGTACAACAGTCTGGCCTCTTCCACCAGGTTAAATTCAACGGCATGGGCAAACAGTGGCAAATGCGTCTCATCATCTGGAGCTGGCATGAGTCCACTGTATACTGTCACTGGGCCAAAATCATAATGCAGAGGTTTGCAGGCGGATAACATTAAGGACGCAAAGCCCAGCCAGGCAAACTGTTCCTTTCTTGTAGACAAGTAGTCACTCACTCCTGGCGGCAAGTGATCATCAACCAAAGGACGATTCTCTAACTGCCAGCATTGACGGAAAAATCTTTGTGAAATGCTCCTACGAATATCTACTAAGTGTGCAAAGAGCAAATGTTCAAGAGCACGGAAATTACTCTGATGTGAGTCTTTTGCATTTGTTTTTTGCTTTCTGATTTTCTTCTGCTTCATGGGCTGCAATTTCCGTGTGCGTTCTAATACAGAAGTGGGCTTTAAAGCGAAAAAACATGGCTGTTTTTTTACCCCTTCGTTTGGGCTGTCATACTCTGTTTTGGGGGCGTTTGCCTTTATAAAAGTTTCATTCTTTATACTCATGGAAGTTTTATTCTTTGCATACACTTCATTTTGATGACCATCAAAGCTCAGTCCAAAATGATATACAGGGTTTGTATGAGGTTCATAGCACATGGTAATCAACATGTTCATCACTACCTGCTGCTCCTTCAAAGACATTCCTTTGTGTACTTGCTTGGCCACCAACAGTAAACGTACCAGCAGACTATAGTAAATTCCCTTTTTGGGACTCTGTGATATATATTCATGAGCAGCTTCATATTGCCCAGAGCTCACCAGTCCTCTAATACCTGTAATATCAATGCCATCAGGCATGAGTTCAGTCCTGCTTTCTTTCTGTGTTAGACATCCATCCATGACAATGGCAAAATTCTGGAAACAAATACACATACACACACATGCATGCACGCACACACACACACACACACACACACACACACACACACACACACACACACACACACACACACACACACACACACACACACACACACACACAGATAAGTACATTATACATAACTTATCAAATATCATAATCATACTATAACATACATGTACAAATACTGACTGCACATTCAAGTTATATATTCATTAATCAGAACCACGAGTTTTTCTTGATGCAAACAAAATAAATGGAGATTGTTTTAGACCCACACACTGGAAGTATAAAAGACCCTTTCTGTCACACAAATAACAGAATTATTTAGGGTATCTCTTTAGGATGCACCATTTTAAAAGTAACACTGCACATACTCTTACATCATGAAATAGAAAGTGTTCTGGCTTTTCCTGAAACAGACATAAAGGAAAAGTGAACAAAGGTAAAAGACAACTGGAGAACAGGGAAGTTTGTCACACTGTTTGTGTATGTGTTTGTGATCTGTTTGTTGTTTCTGTCTGTATGTCTTTAAGTTTTTCATCATTTTTGTCTACTTTGTTTTATCTCGCTGTTTATGTACGTGTTTGTGGTCTGTTTGTTGTTTTTGTCTGTATGTCTTTAAGTTTTTCATCATTTTTGTCTACTTTGTTTTATCTTCTTTTGTATCAGAGTTGGTTGGTGTACGTATACATGTACATCGTTCTCAGCCATCATGCTAAGTAGTATATGTATCTACATATATATATATATATATATATATATATATATATATATATATATATATATATATATATATATATATATATATATAGTGTGTGTGTGTGTGTGTGTGTGTGTGTGTGTGTGTGTGTGTGTGTGTGTGTGTGTGTGTATATGTGTGTGCATGTGTGTATTTACTGTTATCTGTTATTTCTCATTTCTTACTTGTTTATTTATCTACCTATTCCTTTATTTATTTATCTATTTATTTCCTTTTCTTTTTCTCCTTTCTTTGGACGTGGATGACAGATTGAAGAGGCCATGATCAAGGAAATATATTATTTTCATCTTATACATAGGCAACGGAAGCTTTGTGTATTGGCTATGGGACTTTCTGTGATATGAGACGAATTTATACTTATTGGCTAGTTGTGTTTAGCTTCAGTCTATTTTTTTTTTATCTTTTATTTCTATTTAAATGTTTATTTCATTTACCTATTTATTTATTTTATTTATTTTCTTCTTTCAAGATAAGGTACACAAAAACACATATCATTACAATGTAACCAAGATTGATCCAATGACCGACTGATACAGTATTAGTATAGGATACAAAACCTACAGGCTAAGTAGGATCTCAAGACCTGGGCAGCTCATGGGTTTATGTGTAGGCTTAAGGCTTGTGCCATGATCTTTCTGGATATTCTCCATCATTAACTTGCATACTGGGTGTTCTGTGTACACGTGTACACACAAAGAGGGTTTAGATACAAACAGGTGTGCATAGATTAACCTGGGATATCAGGAAAGTCTCAACCCTTTATCCACTGAGCTGCAGGTATCCATGCTGAATGGAACCTACACTGTAATCTTCCAAATGGAAGTCATTTTTTTTTACCCACTTGACTGTTGCATCCAACATAAAGACAAGTGTAAACAGAGTGTTTCAAGCTGACAATTGCTGGACAGGCACACACTAAAACTTTTTATTTATGCTACTTGTTAGCTATGTTGGTTTGATTGCCATGCTGATAACTTCATGGGTTCAATCCTCAGGTGGGCCATACGCCTGGTGGCTCAATAATACAGGGTTCATCGGTTCCACCCTCAATTACACCACAGTTTTTATGTTCCTGCTAGCTCAGTTGGTTAGAGGCCATCTCATAATGCAAGGGACTTGGCTTTGACTCTCAGGTGGACCACACTTCAGGCTTATTAGCTCAGTTGTTAGACTTAAGAGTGCCATGCTCATAAAACAGGGGCTGCCAGGAAGCTGGTGGATATGGTGAGGGAGTCAAAGGGTCAAGTTTTTGCTTTGCTAGCATGGTTGACTATGCAGGATGCTGGTGGACAGGGTGTGGAAGTCAAAGGGTTAAGCTGGCTGCTTGGTTCTTCCGATAGTGATAGAGCTGTAGACATGATATCTTGATGCCCATCTTATTGTTTCCATCATTCTGTGTGGTGTCAGCTTAGTATTTCATACATGCTTTCTCTTCTCCTCCCCATTTCAAGATCTTACCAGCGCAAGTTTTCATGCAGTCTCAAATCAGCCAGAAAACTGCTCACAAGTAAGTAGTATCCAAGTGCCATGAATCCCTCTTGAACAAACTCCAAACGAAGCTGCTAGAAGAAACACATCTACCAAGTACCTCCTTGGGCTGGGATGACTGATTATAAAGGCAATGAAATATGCATGCTTGCACTTCAGCTGCCAAACTTTCCAATCCATTCCGTCACTACACATGAGTCATTCTTTGCCAGTGATGACTTCACAATATGATCTCAAGAAAAGTTGATTTTGGATCAAGTATTCTTAACTTTAACTCCCAGTCTTGTTTGATGCCTTCCAAGGTTGACGAAGAAACAATGTAAACAATAAAAAGATCACATGAACTCTATAACTATATAAGTATAACATACATAATTTGGGTTAAAACTAGCGAAATTCTGCTCAAAATGGCGGAGAAAAACGGGAACAGCAACACCAACTTTCTTTAAGTAAACGTACAAACTTTTCATTTTCTATTTCACTACATTTCTTCCTGACTTTGTTTTTCAAAAGTATCAATAAACTTATAAAGTGGTTGAACAGGCAAAACTGTGTGTATGTGTTGTGAACTTTTGCAATAATGCACCAAAAGTAAGCGTAACTCGCGTTAACAGCCGCGTCACACGACTCCGCTTCAACATCGATGGCGACAGATGCAAAGAGTCGCCAAGTCCAACTGTTTACAGCAAAAATTAAAAACAGGCATACGTAGGAAAGTATAAAGATCCCACAGTTTTCAGATAAGTGGCTGTTTTTTTTTTACTTACGACTAACATTAAGTGTCCGTGTCACAAGTGAAACGTGAGTTACAATCAATTTTTATCATCTTTGTTTTCGACAACGTTCCAGTATGTTCCGCCGACTGCACCTGTATCAAAAATATAACTTGGAAGTCCCACACAAAGTGATGACATTTCACACAAAAACTCGAATACAGGAAGTGTGTCATACAGCGAAATTTGTCATGTGTCACACACAACATTCGGATGTACGCGAGTGATGGTCTGCCAGAAGTTATCGACTGTTCTTTGAAATGCATATAATGATATATATTCTGTGTACACGTGTACACACAAAGAGGGTTTAGATACAAACAGATGTGCATAGGTTAACCTGGGATATCAGGAAAGTCTCAACCCCCTGGCTCACTCATGAGATCGCCTGTGCAAAACGTGCCCGCCGCAGAGCAGAGCGCCGCTGGCGCAAATCCAAACTCACTGTACACAGGCAACTTTTCCAAGCCTCTAAAACAAAAGTATCCACCTTCATTGCATCTGCCAAAACAAGCTATTTCCAAACCAAAATCCTGAATGCCTCTTCTTCAAAAGAACTCTTTACAACCATGAATCATCTCCTTGGCACACGAAAAGATTTACCTCTCCCAACAAAACATACAAATGAAGAACTCCCATCTGTATTCTCCAACTATTTCACCACCAAAATACAAACTCTTCGTGACAGGCTTGACAGGACACCCTGTCAACCATGCCCACCTGACCCTTCCTTCTCTGGCACACCTCTTACTACTTTTACCCCTGTCTCACAAGAAGAAATTCTCAACACAATCAGATCCATGTCGTTCAAAACCTGCGAACTGGATCCTCTTCCAGGTTCTCTCTACGCCGACTGTCTCCCTACTCTCCTCCTATTCATCACTGACATCATCAACACTTCTCTTCAAACTGGAACTGTCCCAGATTCTTTCAAGTCTGCTATTGTTTACCCTCTCCTCAAGAAACACAATTTAGACCCAAATGAACTGAAAAATTACCGGCCTATCTCTAATCTCTCTTTCTTGTCAAAACTCCTTGAAAAAGTCGTCCTCAACTAGCTGAACTCTCACATGTCTGCCAACAATCTCCTCAATCCTTTCCAGTCAGCCTACCGCCAGTGCCATAGCACTGAAACTGCCCTGCTACACATTCTCAACAATCTCCTCCTTGCAACTGATACTGGCAAAGTCTCTCTCCTCACACTCCTTGATCTGTCTGCAGCCTTCGATACCATTGACCATGGTATTCTCCTTTCTAGACTTCATCATACTTTTGGCATCTCTGACATTGCTCTCTCCTTTTTCACTTCATATTTATCAAACAGAAAACAAACTGTTCTCATCAATGGCACTTACTCTCACCTGTGGTGTTCCACAAGGATCTGTCCTTGGCCCTGTTCTTTTCACTCTTTACACCTCCCCCCTGTCCACCATCATCAACTCCCACTCTATAAAACACCACTTCTACGCTGATGACACCCAACTTCAAGACAGTGACTCACCTGATAATATACAGCGCCTGTTGACTCACACCACTGAGTGTTACTCAGACATTAAGAACTGGATGACGTTCAACAAACTTCAGCTTAATGACGACAAGACAGAAGCTATCCTCATTGGCACCCGTCAGAAACTTTCTCAGCTGCCTCCTCTTTCTCTCCCATTATGTAACACATCAGTCCCAATTTCTGATTCAGCTAAAAACCTTGGTGTCTGCATTGATTCTACCCTCTCCATGAACAACTTTGTTTCTCAAACTGCCAGATCTTGCTACTATCATCTCCATCGTATAAGGCTGATCAGGAAGTATCTCTCTGACGAAACAACTGCAAAACTCGTTCTCTCCTTCATAATGTCTCGCATTGACTATTGCAATTCACTCCTGTCTGGTCTTCCTGCCTCCACCATTCACATCCTACAGCGCATTCAAAACAATGCTGTACGCCTTGTACTCAAAAAGAAAAAAGCTGACCACATATCTCCTCTCCTGGCACAACTTCACTGGCTCCCTGTATCAAAGCGCATACAGTACAAACTAGACACCATGTGCTACAAAAGCCTCAATAACGCAGCCCCCGATTACCTGTCAAGCCTACTTGAGATCTATCTTCCCTCACGTACCCTCCGCTCTGCCTCCGATCCTCTGACTTTTCGCTTTCCACGCACTAAGCTCAATCTCAATACCTATGGTCCACGAGCCTTCTCTTGTTTCTGGTCCACTCTCCTGGAACAAACTTCCTCTCTCAGTCCGTCAGCAACCTACTTTTGTCTCCTTCAAGTCCGCTCTCAAAACTCACCTTTTCTCCTCCGCATAAAATCCTAACCTCACTCAACCCCCCCCCCCCCCCCCCCCCTCTGCAGCCTGTCTCCGCTCGGAGGGGAATCACATGGTTATAATATATAATTGTATATGCTATGCTCTCTATAATTTTCCATTGTTTTTATTCTTGCTTTTATTGCTTTTATTCTTTCTCCCCATTTATAGCCATGCGTATGTGTGAGTGTGTGTGTGTGTGTGTGTGTGTGTGTGTGTGTGTGTGTGTGTGTGTGTGTGTGTGTGTGTGTGTGTGTGCGTGCGTGCGTGCGTGCGTGCGTGTGTGCGTGCTTGCGTGTGTGTCTGCTTCAGCGCTTAGATTTGATTTTATCAAGATTTTGCGCTATATAAATATTGTAATTATTATTATTATTATTATTATTATGTGCTTACGTTTGATGATGTAAATTTCATGATAGAGTTTGGGAACTGGATTTCCAACGCAATTTTAGAAACAATGTTTACGAAACCGGTCTGTCATGTGAAACATGACTGGGGTGGTTGTGGTTGTTTCCTCGCATTTCCTGAGTAGAGAAAGCGATAGAAAGGTTAAGTCTGTTTATAGTTTTATCATAAAATGACTTAATTGAACTTTTACATTCACAAGATATTGTAGATCGTGCAGAATGTGGGAAATTTAGTGCGTGCGCGCGCGCTTGGTTTTGATGTATTTATTTTCAAACTGATTGCAGTTATGCACATATGTATTTTTGATAAATATGTATAGATTCTGTATTGTTACAAGATTATTTAATGAAAATTATTAGTTTTTTTTTAATATGTTATTAATATGTTATGAATGTTTCCAGAATTTAGGGCTTGTTGAGCAATTTCATTTCAGTGTGTGAGCATGCATGTGTGTTTGAATGTGTATGTGTAAGTCTGCACATGAGTGCTTTTCAGTATTATAAAGTTTCAGTTCAAGTTTCATCTAAATTAACAATTGTTAAAACTTAATTTGCAATTTCATTCTGTGCATTTAATTTTTAAATAAAATTATGTAAACACATTTCTTTCATTTCATTCATGATGTGTTTCCTCGATGAGTTATATTTAAATGTGTCAGTCCAACCTTTACCTTAATCTGACAATAAAGGGTTTATCACTTTATGAGAGAGAGAGAGAGAGAGAGAGAGAGAGAGAGAGAAAGAGAGAGAGAGAGAGAGAGAGAGAGAGAGAGAGAGAGAGAGAGAGAGAGAGAGACTGCATTCTCAACAGCTCTGAATTGAATTTGAATAACTCCTGAACTGGGGAAAGGGTGAGGAGAAGGAGAATGTGTGAGTGTGTGTGTGTGTGTGGGGGGGGGGGGTATTTTTTTCAGTTGTTTTTCATATGTTGTGGTGAGAGATGGAACTAGATTTTGTTTTTAAGTCAAAGTCTTGAGTTTTATGTAATATTCACGTTTTCAGATGAACCAGAACCTTCAGGGTCCAACCTTTTGCGAGTTTCATCCAGAATTTCAAAGGAAAAATGCCCAGCAGTCTGCAGCTGTTACAGCCCTTGGCCCTAGTGGGAATCAACATCAAAATGCAGAAGAAAGTGGAGTATCAAAAGCAGCTTTAAGGATGTGGTGTTACAGAAAATGCCTTTGTTTTTCATTGACAGTTTGTCAAATGTAAAGCTTATTTGTATCTTTCAGTCTTTAACTTGTTTAAGCATTATTTGATACGTTTACTTTGGAACTTTTCAGTTTTTCTCCTCTCATGACACCCTTGCGTAATGCTAACGCGGGTTACACTTTGTCTTCAGATCTGCATTATTTCATCCACATGTGATTCATTGTAAACAAACTGTTTAACACATGATTTTGAATGTTTACTGCAAATAACTTTTTAATAAGGCTCTGAGAATGCAACATTTGTGTTTGTTAAATAATTTTTTGACAAGTCTGCAACTCGCATTACAGTGTCACACCAGAGATACATGAGCTGCTGTGTCAATGGAGTAGATAACAATATATCTGAAAACACAGACTTCTAGCAAAATGTTTTCAAAGTTCTAAAATGAATTTTATTCTTTTGCTTATTACTATTCCTCCTGCAGCTACATTCATGTCACAGTGTAATGTGAGTTACATCTGACGTACTCCTCACTTGTCCATGACTTTGTGTGGGAAAAAGAAACCCAACTGCTTTTTTCTATAAATATTCCATCCGCAGTGATTCAACTTTCTCAGAACCAAATATCTAAGTATTTGGTTTATTTTGAAAAATGTCCCCCAATTCTTCCTTTCAGTCACCATTAGCAAAGAATGACTCACATACACACACGCAGAGAGAGAGAGAGAGAGAGAGGGAGGGACAGGGAGAGAGTGATTCTTTTTTAAAGCAGTGACAATGGCAAAGGTATTTGACCAGTGAGCTTCGACTGTGCACATTCGCCCATTCAACAATTAAACCGGAACGTGCATGCACACAAAGAAAACAAGCACGGGCTTCAACCACAAAACAATCCTTTCTCTTCACACACAGCACGGATAGTCAAGAATCTTTCTGATGAAACATACCTCGCTCAGGCTGTATTGGGGTTGGAGAACTACACAACTTCGTTGCGATTGTGGATCCGCAGATGGCCTATTGAGTAGCTTGTTACGTACTTCAGTCATGTTCTCTGAAGCAATTTCACATAGCCTACGAATAACGTTTCCCATTGCTCAATAGACTGTTGTACTCAACACAATACCTATAAAATCATTCACCATTTCGTTTCCAAAATATAGCTTTTCACCATTGTAGGCAATATGTAGCCAGCAGCACAGGCAGGCGAACGCTTCAGTCAGTCGAACAGTCGAATGCTTAGCCCAGATGATGGTCACGGTTCTCAGACACTCACAAGATTCGAAAGAACTCTTCAGTTAGCCTGCAAGTTGACCAGTTCTTTCGTTTCAAAGTAGAGGCTACAGAATTTTACTTTTGCATAATAATTAAACTTTTTCTGTTAAAAAACAAAACAAAACAAAACATTTTTGCTCTTGTCGAACTCGAAGACTAAAGTTGTTTTGATTTGTTTATCTTTTTAGCTTGTTATCGCTTTTTAACGCCGTAAGAGACACGCGCGAGTTCTGTTGTTCAATTTTGTTTTGCGTACATCCCCGCAAGAGAAGAGAATCGGAATGTGCTCATATTAGCGTGCCGTCACTGATGAGTGACAGAAACTAGGTGGACAACAATAGTAAATCGCCAGTCGGTTGATTAATGAACTGGGTGAGCCGATAGCTAGGGCCTATTTCTTTTCCATTACATTATTTTAGTATAAACTAGGCTATGGGTTGTGTGCAGGTAGACAAGTAATCGCGAGTTGCTGTCCTTGGCTACGGTACGCGACGGCCGTAAGTATGGATGCTATAGGCTAATGCAACCTCAAGCATCGTGACAATCGTCAGCATTAAAAATATGCGGAAAAGCTCAATCCAATGGAGAAATAAAGATGCTGCTGGAAAATTATGGATATGATGGAGTTGATTTTTTATGAAATTCAAATGCAGGCGTATAAGTCTGTTTTGCTTTTGCAGATAATCAGATGGGGTGGGGGTGGGTATTGCCATATCATAGGGCCCATGGTTGTTTTTGATAATACTGCCCATTGGAGTGGTTTCATTTTGCATGTACTAAACTGAAAACAACATTTAAGGGTTCATGGTTTTGCCCAGATTGTGCACTACAAAAAGACTAATCACAAGAAGTAGAAAAGAATAATTTGTTGAAATGACCAGATACTTAATTTAAGCATATGTGTGTGTGTGCGCGCACGCGCGCGGTGTGTGTGTGTGTGTGTGTGTGTGTGTGTGCGCATGCGTGTGTGTGTGCTTACATTTGTGTGATGCATCTCTCTCTCTCTCTCTCTCTCTCTCTCTCTCTCTCTGTGTGTGTGTGTGATATGAAAAAGCAGGAAGAAACACAGGGAAATGGAATAGGGTGGAATCTTTTACTACAATTATGTCAAGATGGTGATTTTTAAATTGGTTTTAATTGCACATGTGGTCCTCCCCACCACTCCCACCTTATCAAGAACTCTTGTGTTGTATGCAACTGAAAATGTTCCGTTGCCAGTTACTCATTAAATGGATTGTGCAGATCTGCTGCAAGATTTCATGCAAGCTGGAAGTGATCTTCCTTCTTTTAAATATCAGAAGTTCTAATCATTAATATGAGATTTGCCTATGGCAATCATTACATTACAATAAATGATAAATTCTGCAATCTGCACAGCTGTTGAAACAAAACAAGGTCATAAATAAGCACGTTTGGTCAGTATAAAAATAAAACAAATGAGACAGTCTTGATGGAGGCAGACACAAGAAGATCATTGATAAAGATGATTAGGAAAAGACAAGCAACATTTATAGAACATTTTATGAGGAAAGGGGAATTAAGAAAACAAATGAGACAGTCTTGATAGAGGCAGACACAAGAAGATCATTGATAAAGAAGATTAGGAAAAGACAAGCAACATATATAGGACATTTTATGAGGAAAGGGGAATTAAAGCACCTGGTCACAACAGGAAAGCTGGAGGGAAAGAGAACACCAGGTAGACCCAGGGAGGAAATATTGGATAGATTTGCATGGTGGCTGAGGACAGAGAGGGTGGAAGATGTACTTGCAGCGACAAGGGATAGATGCATATGGAGGGCCATGATCGCCAACGCCATGCAGCAGGGCACATGATGGTGATGGTCAGTAGAATATTGACTAAACCCAGTAGACTATCAATATTATCAATGTGGCCACAAAACCATGTACCTCTGTTAGAATAATGATACATGTATATACTTGTTGATAAGAAAAACACACACACACACAAACACATACACACAAACACACACACACAGACACACACACACACAGACACACATACAACACACACACACACACACACACACACACACACACACACACACACACACACACACACACAACACACACACACACACACACACAAATGATAGACAATCTTCACTGCGCAGATGACGCTGTTCTAATTGCAGAAAATAGAAAAGATCGACAAAATATTGTGAATGTAATAGACATATAAAGCGGAAATAAATGGCTGGAGCTAAATAGTAAGAAGACTAAGTCATAGTAATCAGTTAAAAAATAAAACATCCCCTCATATAAAAATAACAGCAAATAGCATAACATAGAGACAAGTGATAAGTTTAAACATCTGGGAACAGTCATCTCACCAGAAGGCAGATACACATATTCTAAATACCCAGTTGAACTGGCCAAGTTAAAATAGCATTCCAGAAAGTGAAAAGCATTCTTACAAAACAAACGACTATCAGTTAACACAAAAAAGTGAGTTTTTCAGTGTTGTATAGAAACAATACTGTTGTACAGACGTGAAGCCTAGACAATCAACAAGCAAAGTCTTGAGAGAATCAAACACAAAAAGAACATCAATGAAGTAGGATAGAAAAAGATAGGAAACATTTACAGCATATTTTATGAAGCATGAGAAATTTGAAGCCTGGAGGGGGGAAGCACCAGATAGACCCAGAGAAAAACGGTTGTCTCTCCTAGCCAGGATTGTATTGAAGCAGAGTTTGTCCATGAACTCTTTTTGACTCATAACAATTAAATTTTGAAATATTAGCATGAAGATTATTAAAAAGCATTAGCATGAAGATCAGTTCCTGAGCGACCAAAAATAAGGGAGAAGGGTTCTCTCACCTGCAAGATCAATTGATTATGCCGTCAAATATATCTTCAGCTTCTGTACCTGGTATTAATCAGATATAATGAACAGTCTTCTCTTGTCCCCACAGTAAGGATGGAAGTAGTATACCCTCTAATCAGCTTGTTGTGGATAGGGCCAACTCTTCTTACTCGCTGTTTTGCCTGTCACAACAGGGCCGGATCTATGAAGGGTGTGCAACTTAGGCAGTGCATAAGTCGGTACATAGACTTTGTGTGACTGTATGGGTATACCATGCACTTCATTGCGTTGTAAAAGATTTGGGCTGGGAGTTTACACAGCACAACTGCTACTTCTCATGATGACGGGCGCAGCAGTCAAGTTGGTAACTGTCGGACTTCCAAGTGGAAGGTTCTAGGTACAATCTGACAAACAACCCCACTTGGTGGGTAACGGTTTGGGATTTTTCTCTCCAGTCAACACGCCAACACGTATGCAGACATGCCAGTGCAGAAACATCCTTCGTGTGTGTATACTCGCACAGATGATCAAAAAATGCGCGTCAAAGATCCCATAAGTCACGTCAGTGCCTGATTTATGGAAACATGCAAGCAACGGCAAATTTGAAAAAGAAATCACTTTAACTGGTGACTTCTACCGTTGTAAAATAAAGTCATATTAAGGTAGAGTCTCAGGTGGTTCCAACAGATGAGTAGGCACACTGGGACCTCATACGCTAGAAGACTGATCCCAGAGGCATATTCTTTTTGAGCAGGCACTGTATGAGAAGGAATCCTTCGATCCTGTGTTCTTATCATCATCAGCAGCAGCAGCAGCGGCAGCACTGGTGGTGATTACAGTGGAAACCATTTATAACAGGACCGGTTATAACAGGAATCCGGATATAACAGGGCTTTTTTCAATCCCCATTTTTTCTTCCTCTTTGTCTCTATTAAAACTTATCGGCAATAACAGGGAGACAAGAGGGCTCGATCAGTTATAGCAGGGATGCCGAGACGGGCTCTGCAGCAGAAATGCCTAGGCCTAGACTCAGCACGCCACGCAGTAGGCCTAGATCTAGATCTAGGCTAGCCTTGGTATACTGTGTACTGTACACTGAAAGAACGTTTCGCGATGCGAGCGTGATGCGCGCGCAAGCGTGTAGGCCTGAGGCCACTGAGTCAGTGACTGACTGCGCCATCAGTCAGTTTGTAAGCTTACTGCACACTTACACCAGACCGGATTTACAAAAGTCAAGAGTTAGTTGATCAGTCCTTATTTCCCTTGATATCTGATATAACAGGGATCTGATATAACAGGGATTTTGATTTGGTCCCATCATCCCTGTTATATCAGGTTTCCACTGTATCATCATCATCATCATCACATCATTGTGGGAAAAAGATAATGGGTGTCTTATAACCCCAAGGTGGTAGAGGAGTAAGGCAGCATAGGGACCAGCATGATGAGGACGATACCGACCTGTTATATCTTGCTACCTTACCTTCCCTAACTTTGAATATTGTCAGGTATCATTCGAAACTGCGCACACTTGGGGGCCATGTGCACAAAGTTTTGTTTGAATGAGATTCGTACCCATGCAAACTCGTGCAGTCAAACTGAAAGTCGGGTACTTTACCCTCTTGCCACTCAGGTCATTCTGACCTTGACTAAACTGAAAATTTTTTATGGTCAAAGTTTTCTTATATTCTCTTTCCTCGAACGTCTGAATAATATCATCGTTTTGACAGTTGTATCGTAACTGAAATAGACGTGTTGGACTCTCTTTTTTTTTTTTTCGGGTCATAGGTCAAGTGCATGATAAGAATTTGGTTAAGCCACTGAAATCCCATTTGTTATGATATTATGACAGAAACGCAGTTAAGGTCCATCAAGAAACAATTGAAAAAAATTCTACTTGAAACCGTTGTCACTTTTTTTTTCGGTCAAGTTCTCACACATGTGTTGTGGATTCCCGATTTTCCCAGTGGGCTCGACAGAGATTCCAGTCAAATTTAGTAACGACACAACGCCCCCCCTTATGACATGCGTATGCGAAATTTACTCCCTCCCCCCTTCTCCCTCTCCTACTGTTCCCCCTAAACACCTGAACGCATGCAAGTACGTACTCATTTATAATATCATTGTTACTACAGGGCCACCACCCCTGCAGTAAAAATCCTGACTCTCAAGTATACCTAGTCGTTTTTTTCCCCACTCAACGGAACATCAAGAAAATGTTCTCTTCTCCACCTACGTGTTTTATATTTCTTGTTCTGTTTCTTGTGTATACAGTGGAAACCTGATATAACAGGGATGATGGGACCAAATCAAAATCCCTGTTATATCAGATCCCTGTTATATCAGATATCAAGGGAAATAAGGACTGATCAACTAACTCTTGACTTTTGTAAATCATGGGTTTTGTCCTTTGACAAAAAAAAATTGAACAGGGGTGTAGTAGGCCCATTTTCTCTCAGTAGTGTCATTGAGCTTTTTTTTTTTAAATTTTTTTTTTATAAAGGCACAAGTGAGAACCAGTTGGCTTCAGGAGTACGCCCCCCACCAAAAGGTACTATCCCTCCTTGGCCATTTATTTTTATATTAAGGGGAAACAGTTCAGTAGGGTCTCTTTATTTCTTTTTAAAAAAATCATCCATCTTTTTCTGTTTGCGTCGGCTGATGGCGGAATCTTGCACGAAACTTTTCACATTTGAAAGTTGCTGCATATACCTATCACTGTCAGCTTGTTGCAAGAGGTAAGACATTGCTGTATGGAGGGCCTCTAGACATTGTCTGCTGGTAACAGGAGGAGTTGCCATGATCTCATCTTCTTCCTCTGGCTGTGATAGGTCTTCTTGGCTTGTCTGCTGAACAGCTGTCACTATGTCCTCCTCAGTCAGTGGGGCTGAAGTTGGGAATTCGCTGTCAACTTCTATCAGGGTCTCAGCACTGGGCACATCATCAATGCTGTCTTTCTTTCTCAATTGGTCCAAAAGTTGTCCCACTTCACTTTTGTCACCATCAAGGAAAGAGTGTAGACTCTCCTCTTCACCCATTGGCTGTGGCTGTGATGTGTCCTTGACAAATCCCGCATGCCTGAAACAATTTGCAATTGTCTCTTGCTTGACGTCATTCCAGGCATCAGCAGCAGTGATCATCGCATCCAAAATGCTCATCTTTTGGTGGAATTTTGCATCTCCTCCTGCATCGATGTTGGCAACAACCTCCTTCAACATCCTTTTCCTGTAGTGGACTTTCAACGATTGTATGATGCCCTGGTCACAAGGCTGGAGGACGCTGGTTGTGTTTGGAGGGAGATAGATGATCTTGATTGCTTTCAAGTCAGGGATGACAGGATGAGCTGCACAGTTATCAATGATGAGAGCTATGCTTCTGCCCTGTAGCAAAAACTTCCTGTCCAGTTTCCTCACCCACTCCTCAAAAATGGTTGATGTCATCCAGGCCTTGCGATTCCACTTGTAGTCAGTAGGCAGAGTCCTCCAGGCCTTGCGATTCCACTTGTAGTCAGTAGGCAGAGTCCTTACATTTTCATACATCTTGGCTTCTCGAATTTGCCGATCGTCAAGAGGGGAAGCTTGTCTGTGCCCGTCATGTTTGCTGCTACAAGCAGTGTCAGCCGGTCTTTTGGTGCTTTGGGTCCACTGGTATTCTCTCCCTTCTGTGCCAGTGTGCGAGTCGGAAGACATTTGTAAAATAGACCCGTCTCATCAGCATTATAAATGTCGGCTGGGTCATACTCCTCCAACACAACTTTGAGCGTTGTGTTAATCCACTCGTCCGTTGTTTCAACCGACACTGTTGCAGATTCGCCACATATCGTCTTCATATTGATCCCGTGTCGTTCCTTGAAACGCCCAAGCCATCCTAAACTCCCGGTGAAGTTCTTGACTCCAAGACGAGCAGCAAAGTCCTGAGCCTTCTCTATCAATATCGGGCCTGATAGCGGCACCAACTTCGCCCTCGCGTCCTTAAACCACAGGAGGAGAGCTTGATCAACGTCGTCTGCGTTCGGCAATCTCAGTTTCTTCCTGTCATTGGCAAACTTCCCTTGAGAATAGGCCGCCGATATCTTCTCTTTATCTTTGATGATGGTGTGGATCGATCCCTGTGGAATTTCGAACTGACGGCAAATCTCTGCGAGCGATGCTTGCTTTTTCTCGACAGCCTGGATGATCTCATATTTCTTCTCAATTGAAAGGCATTTTCTTTTACGTTTGTTGTCAGCGGTGGCCATTATGAGCAATAGCAATGAGAATCAGAATCAGCAAGAAAGCTAAGAAAATAGAAAGATAAACAGTAGATCTAGGCCTAGATCTGGTCTGGTGTAAGTGTGCAGTAAGCTTACAAACTGAATGATGGCGCAGTCAGTCACTGACTCAGTGGCCTCAGGCCTACACGCTTGCGCGCGCATCACGCTCGCATTGCGAAGCGTTCTTTCAGTGTACAGTACACAGTATACCAAGGCTAGCCTAGATCTAGATCTAGGCCTACTGCGTGGCGTGCTGAGTCTAGGCCTAGGCCTTTCTGCTGCAGAGCCCGTCTCGGCATCCCTGCTATAACCGATCGAGCCCTCTTGTCTCCCTGTTATTGCCGATAAGTTTTAATAGAGACAAAGAGGAAGAAAAAATGGGGATTGAAAAAAGCCCTGTTATATCCGGATTCCTGTTATAACCGGTCCTGTTATAAATGGTTTCCACTGTACTTGACAAAAGGCCAGTTGGCCAAAAGATTGCACCTGTCATATTGTGTGTATTAAAGACGCCTTTTCATTCTAATTTCATGTGTTTCTCGTTTCTTTTTTCTTGAACGCTGGCAATCACTGACAATGCAAAGCGTGGACAGTCAACACTAAAGATCAGAACAAGGTTTAGACAGCTGAAATGTGATTTCTAAGAAGATTGTTAAGAGTTCCAGGGACAGCAAAGAAAACAAACGAGACAGTCTTGAAAAAGAACTTTAATGAAGAATATTAGGAAAAGACAAGCAACATCTACAGGACATTTTATGAGACAAGAGAAATTTGAGCATCTATTCACAACAGGAAAGCTGGAGGGAAACAAAGCATCAGGTAAACCCAAAGAGAAAAGATTGGACAGATCTGCAAAATGGATGAGGACAAAAAGGGTGGGAGATATACTTGCAGCGACAAAAGATAGATTCATCTGGAGGGCCATGATCGCCAACGTCATGCGGCAAGGTATATACTCCTAATCATAATTTAAGGGCCACTTCTTCCTTCCTCTCTAATTTTAAGTTGAAATAATTGACAATGTTTAGAATTGATTCTATGTTTTATTTCATCATTTCCACACCTGTTTTGGAAAAAGAAATTAGCACAATGACCCATTAGTGAACAGCACATGCATTTAAAGGAACATCCCCCCCTTTTCAAAAAACAGAAAGTGTCAGATTTGGCCAATCTGTTTTCAATATCGCGTGTGTCCGCCCCGAGCCTGGATGCATGCTTCACAGCGCCGATGCATCGACCCCACAAGGGTACGGAGTGTGTCCTGAGGGATGGCCGCCCACTCGATCTGCAGGATGTCGACCAGCCTGGCCAGGGTGCCCGGTGGGGGGTGGTTGTCCCTGATGCGCCTCCCGAGCACATCCCAGAGGTGTTCAATTGGGTTCAGGTCAGGTGAGCACGCTGGCCAGGCCATACGGACGACTTCATGCTGCTCCAGGAAGTCGGTCACAAGGCGTGCTCGATGCGCAGGTGCATTGTCGTCCTGGAAGATGGCGCCTTGACCAAGGTCCACAAGCGCAGGCAGTGCCACGGCCGCCAGAACCTCGTCCCGGTACCGGACCCCGTTCAGGATGCCGTCAATGGGGAGCAGGGGGGTCCGGGTCCACGGCTCATGCCACCCCACACCATCACCGACCCGCCGCCGTACCGGTTATGCTCTTGGACAGTGGCGTCAGCGAACCTCTCCCCTTGACGTCGCCACACACCCGAGCCCGGCCATCGTTAAAGGTCAGGGTGAACCTGGACTCATCCGAAAACAAGACCCGGGCCCACTGTTGCCTTGTCCAGGTCACGTGCTCCCTGGCCCAGGTCATGCGGCGCACTCTGTTGACCGGTGACAGCACGGGTCGGACGGCCGGTCTCCGTGACCTCAAGTTTGCCTCATGTAGCCGTCTTCTCACCGTGCTGCAGCTGATGTTAGCACCTGTTGCGTCCCTCAGCTGACCCCTCAAGGTCACCGCAGTGGATGCCCTTTCCCTCAGGACGGAGAGGGCAAGGTAGCGGTCTTGCTGTCTTGTCGTTACTCTGGGTCGACCCGTGTGACGCCTTTCCTGGACTGCTCCAGTCTCATTGAAGCGCTCCAGCAGTCTCTGGATTGTGGAATGCGACACTTCAAGTCGTCTAGCAACTTCCCGCTGCGCTAGGCCTTCATCAAGCAGAGCGAGGGCTCTCCCCCGCTGCTCATCCGTCGTCTTGCAAGCATGGTTAAAACGAACCAAGAACGGGTCCTTTTTATCCTCGTCTGCGGGCAACTTTGGCTGGAGTAGTGTTCAAAAAGGGCTTGCCTTGCACGTGCAAAGCGAATTTTGTCGCTACCTTGCCTGCGTCGTCAGAGAGACCCTGCTGAAGATTCGACAATTTCGTGTGGAAATTGTCTTCCTTGGGCCGCCCATTGCAAATCGGCAAATCCCCAAACACGTGCCAAAAGGAAACTGCAATGTTGTCTGAGCTCTTATCCATTCAGTTACGGCAACGAATTGGAGAAAAGAGTAAGAGAAAATAGGTTATTTCTCCTTTCAAAAATTGACTCAAAAACGTTCCTGGCCCTTCAATAATGACGTGTAGTATATGATGACGACGATGATGACCCACAAAGGTGAAATTGAAACTGAAACTGAAACGATCAGTAACCACAGACTTGACAATTGTTGAGTTTGAAACATCCGTGTTGTTTGGTTTCCTTTTCCTTTCCTTCTTTAATGCAGTGAGTAGGACAGGGAGGGCGCTGCGGGAGGCAAGGTGGGGAGTAGGAAGTGGAGGGAGCATAAACATGGATTTATTGCCGAGGACGGGTGCTGAAGATGAGTGACATGTTTGCTACTGATAATTTGATTTCCTTCTCATTTTCAAGATAGGTGGATGAATAGACACAAATCTCCACCTACCCTGTACGCATGTGCGTGCATGCGTACGTGTGTGTGTGTGTGTGTGTGAGAGAGAGAGAGAGAGAGAGAGAGAGAGAGTATGTGCGTGTAAGTGCGAATGTGTGTGGTGAGAACGAACAAGAATAATAGCAAATCTTAGAGAGACAGAGAGGGGAAGGGAGGGAGGAAGAGAGAGGAGAGAGAGAGAGAGAAAGAAAGAGAGAGAGTTATTTTTTGAGGCATTATTTTGGGGGGGCACAAGCATGCTAATGCTTTTTATACGTTCACCCCTCATCCACAAAGGGCCAGCACTAACACAACATCACTGTAATATCCACGCAGTGTCTATATGAAAATGAACTATAAGAGCATGAAGACAACAAAATACTCCCAAACTAGAATATCTGTAGTATCACTTAGTCTTCACTTTTGAACACAAATTGGTAAAGATCACCATATAAAGGACTGAGAAACTCTTATTCACACTTTTTTTTCACACAAGCGTGTGCACACACACATGCATGCTTGCACACACACGCACACACACACACATACACTCACACACACATACACGCACACACACACACACACACACACACACTCACTCACTCACACACACACACACACACACACACACACACACACACACACACACAAAACACACACACACACACACACACACACACACACATATGTCGGGTAATATCCTTGATTGGGTGATCTATGGGGCAGAAAACCAAATTCTAGAATAACCAACACTCGGATTACACACTACATGTACAGCCCCATTCATGATTGTGTATTTGCTGAACTATCACCATACAAACGGTCCCTTCTAAGTTTGTGGGGAAATGGAATATCGCCACCATCGGACCGAATCAAATTTGTATACCGCTATTTTCCGTTCTCGTTTGGGCTCATTGTGCATTACACATAATCAGATTCTTAGTGGAGCACAGTTTTCACATAATCAGATTCTTAGTGGAGCACAGATTTCACATAATCAGATTCTTAGTGGAGCACAGATTACACATAATCAGATTCTTAGTGGAGCACAGATTGCACATAATCAGATTCTTGGTGGAGCACAGAAAATCAAACTGTTTGGCGAGCTGACCAAACCCTTCTAAGGCATTGCAGTCTGCTTCTTTGGTCAGAGTGCATGTTAGGTGTTTTCATGATTCCACAAGCCAGCCGCTGACATGACTTACTTACAGGATCTTTAACGTGCATCTTTGATAATCTGCGTACGTATACACTCGGAGGGCGTTCAGGCAACTATCAGGTCTGCACGCATGTTGGGAGATTGGAAAGCTGTCGTCCATACGTTTATCAATATTCCATTGCTGTAAAATGCAACGAGCATTGTTTTTGGTATAAATTGTTGGCACTGTTTGAATGAAATTATCATATGCTTACACTTATTAAATCATTTGATGGCTACTTTTATTAGGATTTTTATTTTTATCATAAGTTTGCAACGTTTTACGTGCCACTTGTTATCTTTAAGAAAAATTATCAGCTTTAGATTTGGTGGGTACACGGCCGTAGTATGGCCTCCAGGACCAAACTGAGCTGTAAGCAACATAGCTGATTGAGTTACTTATGCAACATGATTGAATGAGATATCTACCAAAATATTTAAATGAGTGGTTGATTTGAAATAAAAACAAACAGACAAACAAACAAGAAAACTCACATCAGACGTACTTATACATTAAATCTATTCATCATCTATTCACCATCTAAATTCAAATATTACAAGGAGGAAAACGAAATACATAGAAACGACATCATTTGTATTGATGAATAACCAAATTATCTGCAAGAACTCAATTCACACAAAAACAAAGTAAGAAGCAGACAAACACCTAAACAACCTCTAGCTGAGCTATTTGGGGGATTTAATTGTTGCAACGCAGACATTACGCTACACAGCAAGAGGGTGACAGTTACTGCATGCCTAACCTTGTGAGGTGAATAACACGAGCACTGCACAGACAGACAAGGCATCAATTCAAAGTTTCTGGCCATTACATTTACACCCTGTGTCTTTTCCCCACGACCTGGAAACTCTGGAGAACTACACGTGAACAGAGGGTGTAGACATTAGCAGTCTTCTTAACCTCTACTCTCCCTCACCCTGTCCACCAGCTACCTGCAAGAAATCTGTGGATGTGCAGAGTGAGTTGAAATGGTTAAGGCAAAAAGACTGACATCTTAGTTTTTTACTAACTGGTACCAGGGTTTAGTACCACATAAAACGAAGGTAAAGGGGTGGCTGAGGTGTGAGCAACGTTCAATGAAAACGATTGGAGGGAACAATGGCCAGAGGTCTCCCACACCTACTCTTTTCGCACGTTGATAACGCGCACAGTGTGGGGTACATTCCATTCATTGCATTGAGAGAGAGAGACAGAGAAATAGAGAGAGAGAGAGAAGAGAGAGGAGAGAGAGAGAAGAGAGTGATTTGTTTGAAAGTTAACTAATGGCAATTCTTTTCGCAAGCAGAAGAGGACCCACTCAATGGAAAAGATGAATGCTGTACAGGGACAGATTATGGTTTTGGTTGAGGGAGGGGGGGGGGTCTGAAAAATCAAGTGTGTGTGTGTGGGGGGGGGGGGGTGTCTATGGGCATGCTTCGCCGCTTAAGATTTTGCCTAGAGGATTAAAATACAAGTCATTTGGTATGCTTTATTAATGAAAAAATGCACTTTGCTTAAGCGTATTTATCACATCTTACTTGTCTCCTCAGTAGCAGTTCAACTTTGGACATTTTAAGAGGGGGGGGGGGGGGAGTCTCTGGAAGCCATGAAACTGCTCCACCTTCTTAATCTGCCCCTGCCTGTAGACATAAATAAGACTGGTAACTAATATGCACACGCACTGCAACTGAAAGACAAAAACAAACAAACAAAAAGGAAGTGAAATATCATGGCTGCACAATTCAAAATTACCTGGCGTGTGATAAAACCCATCCTGAATGACCAAACAAAAGCATCACTCACGTGCCAACTGAGCATCTACTGGGTTAGCTGTTCAATCTCTGTGGACAGTGAAGACAAGACTCCACTGTTTGAAAATTACCACATCGTCATATTTTATCTGTAACAAGAAGGAACCAGAAACACACACACACAAAAATAGAATGGGAACACGTATTTAATGCACATAGACAGGTGCAAGTTTTCGATCAACTACCTTTTTAGTCAAAAGCTGGATAACAAAGAGCAAAAGTAATTGACAAAACTTAAGGGGGAAAGTACCAAGACTTCCCTGATGTTTCATTTTCTTGTAAACAAGACAATCGAATTGACCTATATATGTAATAGCAAAGCCACAAGACTTCGAACAAGATCAGCTCTGCCAGACTGATCTGGTTCTGTCACACCAGCTGGAACCAGCCACCTAATGAGATATGTAACTAGCCAGCTTATGTTGGATGCCTTCATACAGACATAGAATTCTTCCCAATCGTCACCCATGTACACATATTCTCTTTCATAAACACACACACGCACACATACACTACACACACACACACACACACACACACACACAAAACACACACACACACACACACCCACATCACACACAGACACACACACACATTTACGCTTCTGCGTGCCCGTCCCTCTATGTCGGACACACACACACACACACACACGCACAGCACGCACGCACGCACGCCCCACGCACACACATGTACACACACACGCACACACACACGTACGTACACACACACACACATTTACGCTTCTGCGTGCCCTTCTCACTGTTTCGGACACACACACACACAAACATCCCACACACACAAACAACACACACACACTCACACACATCCCCCCCCCCCCACACACACACACCACAACACATACACACACACACACACACAACACACACATACACACACACACACACACAACCACACACACACCACACACAACCACACACACACACACACACACACACACACAGAGTTTACGCTGCTACGTGCCCTTCCCACTGTTTCGGGTTCGACACAAGGTTAACATTGTTAACCGCTTTTTGGTATCCCTTTAAAACAAAACAAGAGCCTTCTCCTCCTCTTGACCCTGTCCAGACGGACCACTACCCATACATCACCTGTCTCCTGTCTGCGTGCCGCGCAATCTGAGCAGACGACATTAAAATAATGGCCGGCGATACTTGGTAAACAACGACAGGAGGGTGCCGCTATCGCTTCATTGAGAAGGGTCGACAACCTCCGTGATACCTCCCGCAAAGCATTCATTGTTATCAGTTATCTCCCGGGTTTTTTTGTGTTCCTCCCCCCCCCCCCCCGCCCCCCTTTGACAGGTTCCGATTATCTTGAAAGAATTACAACGATTTGCTGCACTGTTTTCAAGAGCTGGACTGAGATCCATAGAATCAACGGCACAGTGCAGATGGTGAAACACCACCATTAACAACATAATGATAATGATGATAAAATTGTAAAAAACGAATTTAAAAACAAGTACAATAAACGAAAATAACATTAAATAAATACAAACAAACAAACAAATAGACAAATAAATAAATTGAAGGGGTATCACTTCTACAATCCTCAGTTTGAATAAATGAACGAAACCACATAACAAAACAGCTACACTTCTATGACTGGCCCAAGTGCATTGCCACTTTATGTGTTTTTGTTCTTTGAAGAAAAATAGAAAGAAAAAGATAAAACAGTGTCATTGGACACTGCTATCATTGATTCTTGAACATAAAGCATTGACTCGAAGACATAGAGTTGTCGTTGTTGTTGTTGTTTGTTTTATTTGTTTTTGTTTATTTGTTTGTTTGTTTTCTTGCTTGTTTGTTTGTGCCTGCGAGTGTATGTGTGTGTGTGTGTGTGTGTGTGTGTGTGTGTGTGTGTGTGTGTGTGTGTGTGTGTGTGTGTGTGTGTGTGTGTGTGTGTTTGTGTGCGTGTGTGTGTGTACTGAACAAAGCAGAACGACATATTAACAGATGATTCAGTATCAACAGCACAACATAACACGTAACGACGCTTCTTCTCTCTGTTTCTGTCCCTCTCTGTCCCTCTCTTTCTCTCTCTCTCTCTTTCTGTTTGTGTGTGCGTGTGTGTGCGTGCGTGCGTGTGTGAGCGTGTGCGTGCGCGTATGGGCGATCATACGGACACGAGTCCATCAGAAACACACAATATGACATTCAAGATAAAAGTCTCAACACCCATCTCGCATTCTCTCAACGAAAAACTCACTTCGTCCCCTCCGCCTTACCTTCCCCCATCCACACCTCTCTGCAACACACACAAACACACAAACACACACACACACACTCACGCACGCACGCACACACACACCACACACATACACACACACAACCACACACACACAAACACACACACACACACAAACACACACACACACACACACACACACACACACACAAACACACACACACACAAACACGTACGTACACACACACACACACACACACACACACACACACACACACACACACACCACACACACACACACCACTCACAACACACACAACACATCCACACACACACACACACACACACGCACGCACGCACCACACACACACACACACACACACACACACACACCACACACAACGGCTGGCTCTCTTGCATAGAGGAACTGAAGAGAACAGATCAGTCATTCTCTCCGTGGATTATTCAAGGTCAAAATATCGATGCGGGCACAATAGATAATCGATACTGGTGCCAGGGGTGGGACCCCCCAGGAATGCCATTCTCAGGTTTAGTAACCTTCTCTCTCTCTCTCTCTTCTCTGTCTGTCTGTCTTCTCTCTGTCTCTCTCTCTGTCTCTCTCTCTTCTCTCTGTCTCTCTCTCTGTCTGTCTCTCTTGTGTCTCTGTCTCTCTCTTCTCTGTCTCTCTCTGTGTCTCTTTCTCTCTCTGTCTGTCTGTCTCTCTGTCTCTCTCTGTTTCTGTCTGTCTCTGTCGCTCTCTCTGTCTCTGTCTCTCTCTCTGTCTCTCTCTCTCTCTCTCCCTCTCTCTCTCCCTCTCTTTATCTCTCTTCAGCAAATCACAGCAGCGAAAGGCAGGAGGAACGCGGTCGGTGAAAGTATTACAGGTTCAATCAATGATCACCTGCAGCCACTTCAAAGACACTGAGGGTAATGGAGGTGGTGGGACAGGGAGATTTTAACTTTTGAGCCACCAGGATCTAAACTGGGTGACCCGAAGGTCAAGTCGTAGAGTCGTGTGATAGTGGTTTCAGGGACCCCACGTGACGCTGTTACAATGAGACAGGTCAGACATTCTTCTGATCCCTTTATCACAACAGTGCTTGTTGCATGCCCCCCGCATTGGTTACTAACTGCGACTGAAAGTCTTAAAAATAAGGTTACGTCGGTCATGAACAGAAAACTGCTCAGTGATTTTGATCGTATCCTAAGGAAATGGAAGAGGCAGGGGGAGCGGAAGGGGGGATGAAGGATGGGGATAGGGGTGGTAGAGATATGTGGAAGTAGGGGAGGGGGCGGATGTGAAGGGTGGGGAGATTCTCTTTTCTTGTGTATTAGGAGGATCGATTTTAATTTTGAAATTTACCGATTCTATTGCAGTTCGTAACAAAAATACACACAAGTAAATAAACAAATAAACAAAACAAAAACAAAAACAACAGACATGCAAAAACACACACACACACACACACACACACACACACACACACACACACACACACACACACACACACACACAACACACACACACACACACACACATACACACGATCTGGAGAGGGTTGGGCTTCGTCAGGTTTGATTTGCCAAGACACAGCGTGTGAAGGACAAGTACATGTAGTCCATACAGAAGACGAACCCAAGCCATGAAAATGCGGTACGTAACCGGAGTTGGTTAAGGTTTAAGGGGATATAGTTGTGCAAGGTCAGAGGCAGATTGAAGACTCATCCACTCGAACACATATAAAGCCAGGACGGTGGTTCCCGAACTTTATGTACATGTGTACGAGTTCTCACCAAAGTACATCTTCATGGGGAAGAAGGAAGAACAGAAAGAAGAAGAAGAAGAAAGGAAGAAGAGAAGAAGAAGAAGAGAAGAAAGAAGAAGAAGAGAAGAAAGAAGAAGAAGAAGAAGAAGAAGAGAAGAAGAGAGAGAAGAAGAAGAAGAGAAGACAGTGCCTGTAAGACACAAAGCATTCATGAGTACATTACAACTAGGACAATTTATAATCAGATCCATAAATGCAACAACAAAATGTTGTGGGCTCGAGATTTCATATCTTGAGTGCATTGCTCTGTCAAAAGAACCAACCAGCTCACAAGAAAAAGAAGAAAAAAAAAAAAGAAAAAGAAAAAAAAAAGAAAGAAACAAAAAACTTTCAGTGGCCCATATCAAGGTCAAACCCAAGATTTCGCCGTTATCAGTACGGTGCTGGGAAGCAAGTGGGAAGAGAGGGTATTTTGTTGAGATAGTTTCTGTGTCATTAATTTTGTGAAGTGTCAGCGCAGGCTTCCATGCTGCAGGACCAGACGCACTTCATCCATTTGAGGTGGATTTTTTTGTATCTTTTACTAGTTTTAGGATTTTTGTTGTATGAATGTATTGTCCACTGTTCTGACAGGGGTGGTGGGCGGTGGAATGGTGATCTTTTGAATAAGTGTCGCCATGATAGGTAGTAGTGTGTGTCGTATGTCTATGCATTTGTCTTTCGGGATTGAAGAGAAGGGATGATCTGGGAGTTAACCCTTTGACTCCGGCATCTTGTCTACCAGCATGCTGCATTGTTAGCCATGCTGTTAAAGCAAAAACTTAACCCTTTGACTCACTCATTCCATCCACCGACTTCCTGCAGGAAGCCAGTGGATAGGGTGAAGGAGTGAAAGGGTTAAGTTCTTGCAGTTGGTGGATAGGGTGCGAGAGCCAAAAGGTTAAAGTACGACCTATTGGGTGTGGGTGTCCTGCTCTGTTCTGACACGTGGGGGGGGGGGGGGTCGGTCCTCGGGGGGGGGGGGGAGGGAGTGCTGTGTGGAGTTTGGAGTTTGTTTGGAGTTTGTTTGGAGTTTGTTCAAGAGTGATTCATCGCACTCGGACAATGCCATATGTGCTCCAGTCAGATCTACCAAGAATTACCTGGCAGACTCCTTAAGCCTGCACAAAAAACTTTATGCGCTGGCAAAGTCTTGAAATTGGGGAAGAGAGGAGAGGGACTTTTGAAACACTCAGCTGACACCACCAGAATGTTTGAAACATTCAGATTGGCAGTGATCAGGCCAGTTTTTAATGTTGCAGACTAGGATTGAACTCGAGATATCAGATCTTGAGTCCACGGCCCCATAGATAGAACCAACCAGCCCGCAGTGCTGTGTGGTCGGACTGGTGGCATTCCTTGTGGTTTCCGTGGGACATCTAGAATCTCACATTGACACGGGGTTTTGGTTTAGAGACGTGTTAAACCACAAACGGTATAAATCTGTAGATGACAAGTAGAGGGAGTGAATGAAAGTGCTTTGTAGGTTGGTTCTTTTGATCGAGCGGTGGGCTCAAGATCTGATATCTCGCGTTCAACCCCAGACTGTAACATAAAACAACAACAACAACAACAAACAACAACAAAACTGGTCTGTTCGCCACCTATCTTAATGTTTTTATCATTCTGGTGGTGTCAGTTGAATGTTAATAGCTTCCTTTCCCCTCCTCTTCCTTCCCGTTTCAAGACCTGGCCAACGCATAAGGTTTTGTGGAGCAGGCTCAGGGAGTTTGTCACAGAAGATTGCAGTCCCAGTGGAGCGCATATGGAATTCACTGAGTGCGATGAATCCATCTTGAAAAAAATTACGTACTACAAACTAGGATGGAGTCTGTGTGCTGGGTGGAGAGATTCAGAGTATTTGTAGGACACAGTGACTTATAATCTCTGGTTCTGAAGGTAGTTTCAAACTAAATCGAGAGCATCCACGCAGGATTTTGTGGGCGGGATTTCAATGGGCATTGCAGAGAGAGACACGTTTTACTATAATATATTAGCGGAAGCTGTTTCAATGACAAAAACTCAAGACCTTGAAAGGGCACTAAAGTTTATGCCATGATCATTTTGAATTTTCTCCATGTGTGCAAGGCGTTGCGACGTCAGTGCATAAGATTATGGAATCTATCTCCGAGCGCAGATCCCGCCTGCCGTATCGCTTATGTGGGTGCGGACGTTAAACTCCAAACAAACAAACAAACTAACAAACAAACAAACAAACAAACAAAAGAATCCGAGCGCGGAGACGCTTATCATGAGGAGAAAGTGAAACTTAAAGAGAACTTTGTATACTCTCTCTCTCTCTCTCTCTCTCTCTCTCTCTCTCTCTCTCTCTCTCTCTCTCTCTCTCTCTCTCTCTCTCTCTCTCTCTCAGTCCCATTCCCACCCATCGCACTGTTGTATTGTGGCCCAAGGCCGATGTACATTAAACTGTCTGAGTCTGAGTTTGAGTCTCTCTGTCTCTCTCTCTGTCTCTCTGTCTCTTCTCTGTCTCTGTCTCTCTGTCTCTCTGTCTCTGTTCTTCTGTCTCTGTCTCTTCTCTCTCTCTCTCAGTTCCATTCCCACCCATTCCATTGTTGTATTGTGGCCCAAGGCTGATGCACATTAAACTGCTAGTCTGAGTCTGAGTCTGAGTCTGAGTCTGAGTCTCTCTCTCTCTATCTCTTTCTGTCTGTCATTCTGTCTGTCTGTCTGTCTGTCTCTCTCTCTCCCTCCCTCTCTCTCTCTGTATTACCCTCGAAAATAGAGATTTATCTTCTCTCTTCCCCATCCTCCTCCTTCTCATTCTGGTTATCTTTCATATTCTCCCGCAGATACATCAGATAGCTTTCATGAAGCCAAAATCTTTGACAGACGAAGAAAGGGTTCGCGGTATAAGGGAGGTAAGCACAGAAATATATCTCAAACAGGATTCTATTGTTACTTCCCTTGCAGCTTTTTCTCGCTAATAATGTGAACCACGAACGGAAAGAAGTAGTAGTAGTAGTAGAAAACAACAACAACAACAACAATAGCAACAACAACAACAACAAGAAAATGGATGACATCTGTTCAAAACAAATAATCCTCTCTCTCTCACACACACACAAACACACACACACACATACACACACACACAACACACACACATGCACACACACACACCATACACACACACACACACAACACACACACAACACACACACACCATACACACACACACACACCACCATGCCACACACAATACACACCACATACACACACACACACACACAGACACACACACACACACACACACACACGACACACACACCACACACACACCACACACACACAAGCGCGCGCATGCAAGCTGGTGGATAGAGTGAGGGAGTCAAAGAGTGAAGTTTTAGCCTTGCTAGCATGGTTTGCAATGGAGGATGCAGGTGGACAGGATGCGGCAGTCGGAGGGTTAATACTGTAAGTTCAGCCGGACTATCGCCGTATAGCAGGCTAATATATATACAATATAATATAATAATATACAATATTTTATATAGCACAAAATCTTGATAAAATCAAATCTAAGCGCTAAAACAGACACACACGCACGCACGCACACACACGCACGCACGCACGCACGCGCGCACGCACACACACACACACACACACACACGCACACGCACACGCACACGCACACGCACACGCACACGCACACGCACACGCACACGGCTATAAATGGGGAGAAAGAATAAAAGCAATGGAAAATTATAGAGAGCATATTATATACAATTATATATTACAATGTGATTCCCCTCCGAGTGGAGACAGGCTGCAGAGGGGATTGAGTGAGGTCAGGATTTTATTCAGAGGAGAAAAGGTGAGTTTTGAGAGCGGACTTGAAGGAGACAAAAGTAGGTTGCTGACGGACTGAGAGAGGAAGTTTGTTCCAGGAAAGTGGACCAGAAACAGAGAGGGCTCGTGGACCATAGGTATTGAGCTTAGTGCGTGGAAAGCGAAAAGTCAGAGGATCGGAGGCAGAGCGGAGGGTACGTGAGGGAAGATAGATCTCAAGTAGGCTTGACAGGTGATCGGGGGCTGCGTTATTGAGGCTTTTGTAGCACATGGTGTCTATTTGTACTGTATGCGCTTTGATACAGGGAGCCAGTGAAGTTGTGCCAGGAGAGGAGATATGTGGTCAGCTTTTTTCTTTTTGAGTACAAGGGTGCAGCATTGTTTTGAATGCGCTGCAGGATGTGAATGGTGGAGGCAGGAAGACCAGACAGGAGTGAATTGCAATAGTCAATGCGAGACATTATGAAGGAGAGAACGAGTTTTGCAGTTGTTTCGACAGAGAGATACTTCCTGATCAGCCTTATACGATGGAGGTGATAGTAGCAAGATCTGGCAGTTTGAGAAACAAAGTTGTTCATGGAGAGGGTAGAGTCAATGCAGACACCAAGGTTTTTAGCTGAATCAGAAATTGGGACTGATGTGTTACATAATGGGAGAGAAAGAGGAGGCAGCTGAGAAAGTTTCTGACGGGTGCCAATGAGGATAGCTTCTGTCTTGTCATCATTAAGCTGAAGTTTGTTGAACGTCATCCAGTTCTTAATGTCCGAGTAACACTCAGTGGCGCGAGTCAAGAGGCGCTGTATATTGTCTGGTGTGTCACTGTCTAGAAGTTGGGTGTCATCAGCATAGAAGTGGTGTTTTATAGAGTGAGAGTTGATGGTGGACAGGGGGGGAGGTGTAAAGAGTGAAAAGAACAAGGCCAAGTACAGATCCTTGTGAAACACCACAGGTCAGGTATACAGGTTGAGAGTAAGTGCCATTAATGAGAACAGTTTGTTTTCTGTTTGATAGATATGAAGTGAACCAGGAGAGAGCAATGTCAGAGATGCCAAAAGTATGATGAAGTCTAGAAAGGAGAATACCATGGTCAATGGTATCGAAGGCTGCAGACAGATCAAGGAGTGTGAGGAGAGAGACTTTGCCAGTATCAGTTGCAAGGAGGAGATTGTTGAGAATGTGTAGCAGGGCAGTTTCAGTGCTATGGCACTGGCGGTAGGCTGACTGGAAAGGATTGAGGAGATTGTTGGCAGACAGATGAGAGTTCAGCTGGTTGAGGACAACTTTTTCGATGAGTTTTGACAAGAAAGAGAGATTAGAGATAGGCCGGTAATTTTTCAGTTCATTTGGGTCTAAATTGTATTTCTTGAGGAGAGGGTGAACAATAGCAGACTTGAAAGAATCTGGGACAGTTCCAGTTTGAAGAGAAGTGTTGATGATGTCAGTGATGAATGGGAGGAGAGTAGGGAGACAGTCAGAGTAGAGAGAACCTGGAAGAGGATCCAGTTCGCAGGTTTTGAACGACATGGATCTGATTGTGTTGAGAATTTCTTCTTGTGAGACTGGGGTAAAAGTAGTAAGAGGTGTGCTAGAGAAGGAAGGGTCAGGTGGGCATGGTTGACAGGGTGTCCTGTCAAGCCTGTCACGTAGAGTTTGTATTTTGGTGATGAAATACTTGGAGAATACAGATGGGAGTTCTTCATTACTGTGTTTTGTTGGGAGAGGTAAATCTTTTCGTGTGCCAAGGAGATGATTCATGGTTGTAAAGAGTTCTCTTGAAGAAGAGGCATTCAGGATTTTGGTT
>CM060307.1:34052797-34082797 GCA_030674185.1 Monoplex corrugatus | reverse complement strand
CGGATTTAGCTGCTCTGTCAACTACGTTGTTGCCATGAAGACCAACATGAGAAGGCACCCAGCATAAATTGATTTCCGAACCATTTATCTTTAAACAATGTATTAGATGATTTGCCTCAATAATTAAGTCAGGTCTTGTGTCTGTATCAAAAGACTGTAAGGCATATAATACAGATTTGTGTGTGTGTGTGAGTGTGTGTATGTGTGTGTACGTGTGCGAGCGTACATGTTGCTGCACATTCTGCATACTCCGTTTTCGGTTGGTAGCTCGAAACTTGAAAATTGCAAACGCTTTATTAGAAGTACCAGGCTGTGTCTTACAGCTAGTCTACGTTAATTTTACACATGTAGGCCTAATAGAGGCCAAAGCATACAAACATAAAAGCGAACTGAATAAAATAAAACTAGGGTTATAAAATAGAAATTATTTCCCTTCTGGAGGGTGGGGGTAACTTTTCTTTTTTTTCTTCTTCTTTTTTTTCTTTTTTTTAATTATTTCCCTTCTGGGGCTTTTTTTTTTGTATATTGAAATTATGATTGTGGCGGCAAGCATTTATGAGAAATCGGTCAGACACCCAGGTGCTGCAAACGTTAGAGCTTATAGAGACGACGTTGTGGGCCGACTCCAGTTAGGGAGTGAATCGTCTCCTTGAGATGAAAACAAAGACATAAAGCCTGATTGTCTTCTTTTCCCCCATGTCACTTCTCTAATTATTCTGTACCTCCCTCTGACTGCTGCACCCCTCTCTCTCTCTGTCTCTCTGTCTGTCTGTCTCTCTCACTAACTCTGTCTCTCTCTGACTCTGTCTCTCTCTCTCACTCTGTCTTTCTCTCTAACTCTCTCTCTCTGTCTCTTTCTCTGACTCTGTCTCTCACTAACTCTGTCTCTCTCTCTATGTCTCTCTCTCTCTCTCTGTCTCTCTTTCTCTCCAACTCTGTTTCTCTGTCTCTCTGTCGCTCTCTCTCTCTCTCACTCACTCACGCTCTCTCTCTCTCTCTCTCTCTTCCTCTGACTCTATCTCTCTCTCTGTCCGTCACTCTCTCACTTTGTCTCTCTTTCTCTAACTCTGTGTCTCTCTTTCTCTGACTCTGTCTGTCTCTCTCTCTCTCTCTCTGACTCTCTCTCTCTCTCTCACTAACTCTGTCTCTCCCTTGATCGTCTACATGGCATTGAGGAGAGTGGTTCTCCTTCCGCCTGTCACTGATGAGCCTCATTCCAGTGTTCTGGATCTAGTGGCAGTTTGTTAGTGTGGATCTTGGCAACAGTAGGCCGGGCAGTTGATCCGCATTCCATCGCAGACCTGGCAGCTCCTGTGTACACATGTTTCAGGATCTTGCCATTGGTACCCCACTTAGAGCCTGTCTGTTCATCAGGGCAAGTTTCTTCTTAATGGCTACCTGGCTGAACCTGTCTCTCAGTGAAAAAAAAAATGTGTGGATTCCAAGTGAGTCGCTTGTCCCGCTTGACACCAATGTAAGTTGATGTATCTGGCTTTGGCAATTTTGTCTCGATAATTGTAAGTTTACAAACGTCCTTTCGCCTGTTGTTAAAAAGGACAGGGTGAAGTAGGTAGACTCTTGCTGCTGTTTTCGCGGGATGGGGTGACACACCAGTCCTTTGCCCATTTTTTAAATTCATACCTACCAAAAGCTTCTATACAAGAACAGTGGTAGTCAGCCAGATTCTCTGCAGTGTCCCACGGCTTAAAGTCAACTGCATGTAGGGCAGAAATATGTATTGGGAACAAACAGTTGCAATAACAATAGAAAACGGTATAAGCTCTTTCCAAAATATCAAAAGAGACGTCAGGCAAGGTTGTGTTCTGTCACCAGATCTGTTTTCACTTTACAGCGAAAACATCATGAGAAACCTAGAAGAATGCCCTGGATTAAAGGTTGGACGAAAATGATAAACAACATTCGTTATGAAGATGACACCGTGCTAATTGCAAAAAATGAAAGGGACCTACAAAACCTTGTGAATATAATAGAAGTAGAAAGCAAAAATAAAGGGTTGGAGCTAAATAGCAAGAAGACTGAAGTCATGGTAATCAGACAAAAAAACATGAAATCCCCTCATGCAAAATAACAGCAAACGGCATAACTTTGAGACAGGTTGATAAGTTTGAATATCTGGGAACAATCATTTCACCAGATGGCAGATGCGCATCAGAAATAGCCAGCAGAATCGACCAAGCCAAAACAGCATTCAAGAAGATGAAAAGCATTCTTACCAACAAATACCTATCATTTAACGTCAGGAAGAGAGTTCTTGAATGTTGTATAGAACCGATATTGTTGTACGGTTGTGAGGCGTGGACAGTCAACAAGCAAAGCCAGAACAAGATTGAGGCAGCCGACATGTGGTTTCTAAGAAGAATGTTGAGTTCCATGGACAGCAAAGAAAACAAACGAGACAGTCTTGCTAGAGGTAGACACAAGAAGATCATTCATAGGGAGATTAGGAAAACGCAGGCAACATTTATAGGACATTTTAAGAGGAAAGGGGAATCAGAGCACCTGGTCATAACTTGAAAGCTGGAGGGAAAGAGAGCACCGGGTAGACCCAGGGAGAAAATATTGGACGGACTTGCAGGGTGGCTGAGGACAAAGAGGGTGGAAGATGTGCTTGTGGCAACAAGGGATAGATACATATGGAGGGCCATGATCGCCAACGCCATGCGTCAGGGCACATAATGATGATGATGATGATGCATTTAGGGCTCTCTGTAGTCCTACATTGTCCCAATAATCTCTCCGATCGTTAATGTCGTTAATGAAAATGAGGAATAGATATGGTGAAATGATGTCAGGGCACACACACTTATTAGGCTGATTTGTTTTGTTGTTATTGTTGTTGTTTTGTTTGTTTGTTTGTTTGTTTGTTTGTTTTTCTAGATTGTGGCAGGTATAATGGAAGCTGTTTATTTTCCCCTCAGGCCTGTGGCTGAACTGTAACATTCGAACACTAGGCGTGTAGCCTATATTACATCTTAGGCTCCGACCCTTCATCACTGCAGCCTGATCGGCGACTGAACTTACGCGAGCATGCACCTCTCTCTCTCTCTCTCTCTCTCTCTCTTCTTCTCTCTCTCTCTCTCTCTCCTCTCTCTCTCTCTCTCTCTCTCTCTCTCTCTTGTGGTCTCTGTCTCTATCTCTCTGTCTCTCTGTCTGTCTGTCTGCCTCTCTCCCTCTCTCTCCCTCTCTCTCTCTCTCCCTCTCTCCCCCCCTCTCTCTCTCTCCGATTCCTCTCTCTCTGTGTCTCTTCCCCTATGCTTCTGTGTGAGTAATTTACATAATGCAGATAGACAGGTAGATAGACATATAATAATAATAATAATAATGTTTATTTGTATAGCGCATATTCCATATAAAAACATGCTCACCAGCACTTTACATTTCGCAAGAAAGGCAAAAGGTGATAAAAAATGTTCACAATTACATACACAATAAGATAACAAACATTTAAAGCTATACAAGTAAGAAGACATAAGAAACCACAGAATATTAAAATTTAAACACTGACTTATGTAATGAAGAAAGATTAACAGATTTTTCATATGAATAAAGAGGCATATTGTGTTTATATAAATTATTGCTGCGTGTGTGTGCTTGCGTACGTGTGTGTGTGTGTACGTTGTGTGTGCGCTCGTGCTGTGCGCGTGTGGTTAGTGTGGCGTGTTGGTGTGTGTATGTAGAATGTGTGTGTGTGTGTGTGTGTGTGTGTGTGTGTGTGTGTGTAATAGATAGATAGATAGATAGATAGATAGATAGATAGATAGATAGATAGAAGAACAGACAGACTGATAGATAATAGATAGATAGATAGACAAGACAGATAGACAGATAGATAGATAGATAGATAGACAGATAGATAGATAATAGATAGAAATAGATAGATAAATAGTTAGTTAGATAGATAGATAGATAGATAGATAGATAGATAGATAGATTAGATAGATAATAGATAGATAGATAGATAGATAGATAGATTGATATGTGGAATTCAGTATTTGACTAAAATTCATTCGTATATCGTCATCATCATCATGTGCCCCACTGCACGGAGTTGACGATCATGGCCCTCCATACAAATTTATCTTTTGTCGCTGTAAGCAGGCCTACATCTCCTATCCTTTCTGTCTTCATCCACTCTGCGAATCCCGTCCACTATTTTGTCCTTAGATCTACCTGATGCTCTTTTTCTCTCCAGCTTTCCGGTTGTGACTAGGTGCTCAAATTTCTGCTGACTCATAAAATGTCCTGTAACCGTTGCATATCTTTTCCTGATCTTTTTCATCAATATTCTTTTTGTTTTTGCCTCTTTCAATGCTACTTCCTTTGCTTTCTTTGCTGTCCATAGAACTCTTAACAGTCTTCTCAGAGACCACATTTCAGCTGCCTCAGTCTTGCTCTGACTTTGCGTGTTGACTGTTTACGTTTCGCCTCCGTACAATAGTGTTGGTTCTATATAACACTCAAGAACTCTCTTTGTGATGTTAATTTATACGCATTTGTTGGTAAGAACACTTTTCGTTTTCTTGAACGCTGTTTTTGTTTGGCCAGTTCTTCTGGATATTTCTGATATGCATCTGCCGTCTGGTGAGATGACTATTCTCAATGTTGTGCCATTCGCTGTTATTTTTCCTAAGGGGATTTCTTGTTTTTCACTGATTATCATGACTTCAGTCTTCCTACTAGTTAGTTCTAGCCCTTTGTTTCTGCTTTCTATTTCTATTATATTTACAAGATTTTGTAGGTCTTTTTTTCATTTTCTGCAATTAGAACGGCGTCATCTGCATAACGAAGATTGTTTATCATTTTTCCTCCAGCTTTTATCCCAGGGTATTCTTCCGGGTTTCTCTTGATGGTTTCACTGTAAAGTGAAAACAAATCTGGTGACAGAACACATCTCTGCCTAACCCCTCTTTTGATATTTTGGAATAGGTTATATCATTTTCTATTCTTATTGCTGCTATTCGTTCCCAATACTTATTCCTTATTACTCTTACATCTTTTCTATCCACATTGAGCTTTTCCAGTTGATTGATCAGTTCTTCGTGTCTTACCCAATCAAAAGCTTTGATGTAATCAACGGAAAATAAATCCTTATTCAACTCGACTGATCCTTCTGTGAGAGTTCTTAGGATGTATGTGGCATTAATAGTTCCTTTCCCTTCACCAAATTCGCCTGTTCTTCTGCTATTTCTCTTTTGGTTTTGTTCCTTGTCCTCGTCATGTTTATTCTTAATAGAATCTTTGTCACATGACTTATCAAGCTGATTGTGCGATGGAGTTCGCATTCTATGGCCCCTGCTTTCTTTCAAAATGCTATGTAATTTGATATCGATCTATCTTTAGGGATTTTTCCGGTGTCATGAATTTCATTTAGGAGGACTGTTAAATTTTTTTCAATACCAAATTCATCTAGAACTTCAATCATTTCTTGAGTGATATTGTCTGATCCTGGGGCTTTTTCCGGTTTCGTCTTTATCAACGCTGCTCTAACTTCATCTTTCATAATTGGTGGTCCTTCAACAATCTTTCTTATGATGCATTCCTCCTTTCTGTAATTGTCGAAAAGGTCTTTAATGTACCTTCCCCATCTATCTAATGTTTTGTCTTTTCCATAATAATCGTGCCATCTTTAGATTTTATGCAAGCAGTGCACGTCTTTTTCTGTACAAAAACTGAGGATGTTTTGTGTCGGTCTTCTGTTTCTTTGCACTTTGTTTCTAGCCAAAAGCTTCCTTAGCTTCAGTGCACTTATTCCTGGTTTCCTAATGTATCTTTTTGTATTCTTCCTCTTTTCCCATTGCCCTCTTCCGTTCTTCCATCAAGCCTGAACTTTCCGCACCCTATCCATCAACTGCAAAAACCTAACCCTTTGAGTCCTCACTCTATCCACAGCTTTGCAATTCTCCTGTAGTTGACGAAGGCAGAAAATCATGTCCACTGTGGAACGTTCTGATCGGAATCCGCACTGGGACTCATGGAAGACACGCTCAGCGAGCTTCAGAGGCGCCAACACAACTCGGGCGTACAATTTGCCCACGTTGTTCAGTAGGGAAATGCCCTATAGTTGTTGCGGTCGCTTCTGTCTCCTTTGTTCTTACAGATGATGACGATCTTGGCATCTCTCATGTCTTGTTGTACTGCTCCTTCTCTCCAACACTGACAGACGACATCACATAGTGGCTGCAGGAGGGTGTTCTTGCAACTTCTGACGGGGTCTAGGGGGATACTATCATTACCAGATGTTTCCCGCAGTCCAAGCTGCTAATTGGCTGCGGAATTCATCTAGCGTTCGTTTAGCATCTAGTTCCTCCATGATTGGCTATGGTTTGATGGAATCGAGGGCTAAGGTGGCAACGAAGTTCTCCCTGGAGTATAGTTCTGAGCAGTTTTTTCACCCAACTCTCCACCTGCTTGCTTTTGTCGGTGATCACTTCCCCACTGGTGGACCTGAGGGGCGGGGGGTGGGGGGTGGGGGGGGGGCTGTCCTGCTCTGTTTGAAATATTGCAAATAATGTTTCTGTTTAAAACCCCTTTTCTAGGTTTACACATACTACTGCACTAATAAAATCCTCAGTGAGCCATATCTGTCCCATTTTTATGTTATTATCTTTCTGTATCAAAACTATTAAATCTTTCTTCATCATCTTTCTGAATCAAAAACACAATTCTTTCTTCTCTTTGCTCTCTTTCTCTATTGATTAAATTTGATAGTATTTAACAGTTTGTATATTGTTTGGCTTCTATTTGCATCATAGTGTTAGATTTGACATGTCAACCCCCCCCCCCCCCTCCTGTTTTGTTTGTTCTTTTTTGATTCTTTTACGTTTTTCTTTTTGTATGCTTCCATTTTAGCAATATATGATATAGGCCTACATTGTTGTATTTGCTTTATTAATACAGTTGCTAGCATATTGTTATTTTATTGTTGTTATTCTCGCTGTTATTGTTGAAGCTGACATGTATTTATTTTCGTGTGTGCTTTTGTCTGTCATGCTTTTGTAAACAATATGACCCATTGGCATATGTTAAATCAATATTTCATCACAACTCATTTTATAACTTGTTTCACAATTTATGTTATTATTGGTGTGTGTGTGTGTGTGTGTGTGTGTGTGTGTGTGTGTGTGTGTGTGTGTGTGTGTGTGTGTGTGTGTGTGTGTGTGTGTGTGTGTGTGTGTGTTTAAACTTGGTGTGTAGAGTTGCAAGGACTAGCTGTAGGAGATGTCCAGTGGTACTTAATGTAACTATCCTTCAGTAAAAAAAAATTGTTCTGAAGTCTGAACTCCCTCCCTTCTTCACTCTCTCTCTCTCTCTCTAGTCGTTTGTGGTAAAAAGATCAATTGAATATCCTTGACCTCCCGACCAAAATAAACAGAATGGCAGAAGCTTGATATCGAAGGTAAAGTAATAGACCTTTTCATGAGACGTTTTTAAACATTATTTCTTTGCATCGTAATCACTCTTGCGTAGAAATACTCGCTCAGCTGTATATATCTATTATATTTCTGTTTTAGCAAATGCGTACGCACTGAACAGCCAGTACAAATGATTCATCAACTTTATTTTGAGTAGGAGTTCGAGAACTGAAATGAACAACAAGGCTATACATAATACTGTATACACTAATACAGACACATATGTTTTTAGACAAGAGTTACGTAAATGTGTATCAAAACTGGTACACGGCCTGTGTAAGCATACGCACCGGAGTTTCTTTGGAGTTCGTAGTTTGTTCAAAAGGGATTCGTTACAAATACAACTTAACCCATAATTAATAATACCATCCCATGATCAATGCATGTGATGTGCGCTCTACCCAAATCTGCCAGCAGTATCTGGCAAACTCCTTGATCCGGCGAAAAAAATCTGAACGCTGGCAAGGCTTTGAAATAAAAATGACGGGGTGGCGGATGGGTAGGTGTGGGGGGGGGGGGGGGGGGGAAACAAGACGTGTTAAACACTAACACCACCTGTATTAAAATGGGCAATGAACAAATCAAGCAACTGCTAAGTTATGAGCTGGAACTGAACTCGAAATACAATATCTTGAGAGTTGAGTTGATTAGCTTGATCAAGAGAGGCAGCCAGCCAGTGCACTGGTTGCAGACAAAATAGGTTAGGTTATTTTGTGTGCATTGTATTTATGGTCTCAAATGCAGAATCCTCAGAAACTGTGAGTTACATAAGACCTGGATTAGGGCTATGTAAGTATTAATAGCAATGCTCAACAAAGTTTCACATTTGTTCTCCTATCTGTACCCTTGTTTGCTCTTTGCTAAGTTCAAACCCACATTATCATAAAGGAAGGAAGAAATTAGTAGATAAACTAATGATAATAAACAAGAATAATAATAATGTTGGTAATGATAATGTTATGATAATGATGACAGTTGCTAATATATTATAACTGTAATGTAGAGAAAAAGATAAGGGGGAGGGATCCGTAAAGACAAAAGGAATTATGTTACAGTGTGTTTTGTCAGTGTGTGCAGTCAGCTAGTGTTAGTCTGTTACTCTGTGTGTGTGTGTCTAAAGGAAGGAAAGAATCTTTTATTTAATGTCTGTTCACAGTAGTGATTTTACACGCACACACACACCACACACACACACACACACACACACACACACACACACACACACACACACACACACACACACACACAGTGACACACACACATAAAGCAACAAAAAAAGGGGGAGGGGCAGGGGGGAGTGGGAGTTTGAGTGTAAGAAAGGGTACAATTACAATTAATAATTCAGAACAATGAACTGACAGTGTCAAATAATAACATACAACAATTAATTAACTCTTCATAGCAATCTGCAAACAGGGGATCTGAGAATCAGCTGGACTATCAAAATAATATCATTATTTTTGTTGTAATTAAATGTAAAGGATACTTCTAGAGTCAGTACATGAAAAATCAAGATTGTTATTTCAAAATGTCGTAAGTAAGATAGGACATTCAAAGAGCAGATCGTGGACTGATAAAGCTTTTGAACAAATACATACATTTCGTGTATATTTTGTTTTCCAAGAGTTAAGCCTTAGTTTGTATATATATATCAAGGACGATAGCTGTCTGGAGCAGTAAGGTATCAGGCTTTGGGTGCTGGAGAAATTAGCATAAACCGAATGTTCTACCACAGAACCAAGTTCATGAACTGATAGTCGTATATTATTGAATCATGAATGTTACGGTATTTGCATTATTGGATGGAGCACTGTCTTTTGCTAATTTGTCTGAAACTTCATTCCAATGAAGTCCACAATGTGACGGAACCCAGCAAAAATGTATACCAACACTGCTGGATGAAATACAATATATTAAATATTTGATCACAAAGATAATGTCATTTCGTATTACATTTTCTGCATGCTTCAAACTGCGTAACACTAGTAGAATCAACACCCAATAGTATATTGCAGATGTCATATGACAGGCTACTAATATAGTTAAGAGCCATCAATATCGCGTATAACTCTGATGTAAAAATAGAGAAACCTTTACCTATGTAAAAAGATTTTTGTACCTTTAAGTTTAAGGCAGGAATGACAAATCGAGCTCCACTATCAGCTGTATCTAAAACAGACCCATCTGTGAAAGTTTTAATGGTGGATCTATATAATAAATTCAAACCACGTGTTTGTCTCATTGGGAAGTTTGTGTATACAATTACAAAGGTTTGATAATAATGATAACAATAAATCATCCTTGTATAATGTTGTTCTCCAAATGAATTTTGACTCACTGATTGTTACATATTTTACAAGTGACAATATAATACAAGCAGATAGAAACTGGAAACGCATGAAAATAGATTGAAAACTCATTGTTTAAATATTTAATTCATACTGCAGTTGTATATGGCAGACAGTCCATGTTAAATCGGGGACAGGGGTGATTGGGATGGGATAGGATGGTGGCCATGTTAATACATTGAAGTAGTACTTACATAATCAAATACACATACCAATACATGAACACATCATAGACATAGTTCATTGGAAATGATAACAAGAAATTAGAAATAGGTAATGATGAATCAGGTGATACTAACATTGTTGATAACTTTAAAAAAAATACGCAGTCTTTCAGACACAAACACATACACAAGAAAGTGAACAGAGACATAAATGTGCTCACATATGTGCACACATATGCATACTACAGGGGGAGAGAGAGGGTGTTATTGGGTCAGTACAGTAATGCTGCAACAACAGATGACACTAATAGTAATCTGGTTGTTGCTCATGCCTGTTTGTTTGTTTTGTTTTTGGGGGGGGGGGGGGGGGCATTTTTAGATTAAAAAGATGAGGGGAAATGTGATGAAGTCTACATTGTACAAGTAATCATGCCATATTGTTGTTTCTTTATTATGAGGAGGATGTAGGGCCAAATACTGGAAATCAACAAACTATGATATTCAGATCAATAAGTCTGTCAACTATAGTGTTAGAAATATGCTTGCAAAATCAGTTTAAATCTATAAATGCAAGATTGTATGATCTGAATATATTTGCTTTCCAAAGGCCACTATTTGAGATTCAAAACTGAACAGTTTAATGTCAAAATAAACTTTTGCTTGTCCATTGAAATTCTGAATGGAACAACTGCATACCACAGTGTTTTCTGAACAGAGAATAGATGTATACGTAACTTATATGTTGTTCATATCAACATTAACTTTTTCCTATATGCATGAATTAATATCATTGTCTGTTACCACTTTGGTTGTTGATGTATGTATATTGTAAAGCAAAATAAAATGATTAAAGAAAAAGCTTATAAAAAATCAGTCTACATATTAATCAGCAAATCATATAGACACAAATCTGAAGAGGTGTATAACATGGTGACTTGTATTTAAAGATGGAGTTCAAATGGATAGGAAAATATGAATGTGAGAAGTATGGGTGATGTAAAGGAATTGTGCTTAGTGCAACAAGTCTAGTCTGATCTTGGCAAGAAAAAACAAACAAACAAACAAACAGCCTAATCCAATTACCATGGAGCTGAAGGGAAAACCGGTGTACCTGGAGAAAGAAAACCATAATAAACAAGGCTGGGTCTGTCTCATTGAAGGAATTGAAACAAGTGAAAAGTGTGAAATATATACTCAGCTGTGAAGTCAAGACCTCACTGGAGAGGGGAGAAAAGTAGTCAAGAAGAACAAAGTGGTCATTGCAGATAAAGTAAGTGTTTGAATAAAGTATATCAGTTATCAGCACTAATGTAAACTCTGCAAGGACACATACACAATTATTTCAGATTGATGAAAACTCTATGAATATGAATCTCCTGATTGCATAGTCAGTTGATTTTTAATTAAATATGATTTATTTGCTAAATGGATTAAATGACTCCAGTCTTGTAAGTTTTGAAAATATTGAGAAAATTTGTCAGTGAGAATTATGAAAATAATAATTGATACGATGATAAAGGAATTACTGTGTATTTAACAGTCTTTTGTTACAAGTTCTTAGTAATCCCTGATCAGCTAATGTGATGTCCTGGCATGTCTAGGGTCTTGATATTTTATTTATGTAGCATAAGGATATTTTGTTTTTGTTAACGTTGTTTTCTGTTTCCTCTCCATGTACTGTAACTGTAAGAAAGACTAGGACAGTGGTATTCACTAATTCAACCACTATTCAAGGTTTAGTGTTAGAAGAGAAAAAAATTGTTGGGTATTGAACTCAGGACTTTTAAGTTCTTTAACTTCATAGGCAGATGTCTTTAACTGCCAGGCTACTGCTTTTAGTTCTGTAGCAAATCTTTTGTAAAAGTAAAGATCCTGATGCAAAATGCAGCAGCAGCAGCAGCAGCAACCAGTATGTTTGCCTTTGCTTTTTCCGCTGTTCCCATCTGGGTAAGTTTTCAGATAGCATTAGAGTAAAATTTTAGAATTATTTGTTTGCTTTCCAATGTTGAATGAGAAATTTGCATAAATTTTTTACTTGGTATTTGTCTCTACTGCAAAATGGAAATATAAATTTTTAAATTCAGTTTGGGATTTCATTTCATGAGGATTGACAATTTTCAGTTTATACAGTGTGGATGTATTGCGATAGCTGACAACTATATTATTAATTCATCTTCTTGGACGTTTCAGGATGAGTGAACTGTGGTTGGTCTGGTAAAGATCCTGATTCAAAATGCAGCAGCAGTAGAAACCAGCACACTTGCCCCTGCTGGTTCCATCGAGCCAAGATTTGATGCCAGTGCCATGGAGAAGGGAGTGACAAGTCCTGCCAACATGTCTCTGTCGATGCTGCTTAGAGTCGGGACATATGCCAATGGGACATACCGCAGCCACATTCTCACTCCACTGAAACCATAGACCCCAGGCTGATGGCTTCTACCCTGGCTTTCAATATGTCACTTCCCCTGTTAGGGGTAGGCCTTCTGACCCTGTTGCTTAGCCTTTGCTTCTGCTGCTACTTGTGGAAGTGAGTGGAAAGAGTTTTTTAAGTGTATGTGGATAAAGCAGCATCCAGGTGATTTGTTAAGACTGTATTGCTGTGTCCGATTGAAAGATATGATTTGTTTGGGAATTCATTTGATCAGTTGTGGCCATTTATCATGGTTTTAAGTTTTGTAGTAGTAAGTTCATTCAGTTTTCCTATATCCCGTCTCATTTTTAGCCATGGACTACTTGGGGGATTGACAAGAAAGACGGTTTACATACACCAATAATTACTCCTTGTAGATGGCATCAGTCTGTTCTTCAATTGTAAAGTAAGTAAAAGTCAGATATACACTCCCAGAAGTTTCACCTTAGTTGTATGTTTTAGTCCTTCCTTGTATCAAATTAAAAAAAAAAAGGGGGGGGGGGGAGGAGGGGGTAACTCCTTAGGACTGAGACTCTTCTTAAAAAGTATTATGTGTGTCTTTTCATTGGAAATTTCCAGGCTGTTGTTGTATGTTAAATATGATTTCCACGTTGTTGTCATTAACATTGAAATATGATACATTTTGTACTGATATATTGTATTTCTCTCAGAGAAGTTTTCTTTTTCAAGGTAACATATTGAGACTTGCATTGGAGGTCATAGTTCAAAATATTGAATAAGAGAGAAGATGCTATGAAACCCTGAGGTGTTCCCATGTTTACAGATCATTGTGTTGAATATTTATTGCTGACTTAGTTAATAAGCAGTTATATTTTGTTCACTAAAAAGTGCTTGGACATAGTCATAACTGTTTCCATTCAGATATATGTTTTAATTTGAATAAAAGCCTTGTATGCTAGACTTGAGTGAATGCCTTTTTGAAGATAGAAAAAAAAGGTACTCAAGCATTATTTCTTTTAGCAAACTGATGATGATTGCCATTGTGTTGATCAAACCACTGTGTAAAGAATTTCTGTACTTAGGGCACATTGACGTGCCTTGCCTTTGATAGTGTGATGGCACAATGTGACGTGAAGCTGTAGAATTGCTGTAGGATGATGCCTCATTGTTCAGCTCACTCTGCTGTCTCACTTTGTCACATGTGATGCCACCTTAGCTCTATTGTCTTTTTGTCCTATATCTTAACATTACATATTGTATGTGCTAAGGATTAAGCATATTAAGTATGTTCATTTCTATTAAGTTTTTGATATCACATGAATTTAGGTGACTGATCTATTACTTTGTAAAGTCCAGTAAACATGCTTTCAACATGCACTGTTCAGATGAATTATTATTAACCCTTTGACTCCCGTACCCTGTCCACCAGCATCATGCATTTTCAGCTATGACAGCAAAGCAAAAACTTAACCTTTTCATTCCCTCACCCTATCCACCAGCTTCCTGCAGGAAGCCGGTGAATAGGCAAGGGAGTCAAAGGGTTAAGTTTTTGCTGCTGATGGATAGGGTGCAGGAGTCAAAGGGTTAAGGAAGTAGGGAAGTATGACCTTTGCCCAGTTTCATCTTATTCTTTTTTGAAGGTACGGTTGTTGCCACTGATGGTTTTCACAGAATAAATTGTCATGAATATGATACTTTTTCCAGGCTTAAGAGGGAAGGCCACAGTGAACGAGGATACAGCAAGGTAAGCTGTGTATTTTTGTGATATTCTTTGATCAGCATCGCTGAATTTTGCTTGATAATCCAACATTAAAGCAGACACACACAAAAATGACATAGTAAACGAAAGACATTTTTGTATTATTTCAAGTAAATGAAAAATATTTTTGTATTATTGTAAGATGAAGACACATTCTCTGTTTATGTGGTAACTGCCTGCACAATAGCTTGTTCACATTGTGGTGTTAGCATTTGGTCAGACACTTGTGTCCTGGTACCAGTGAACATGTTTGCGTGCATGTGTACATGGACGTGCTTGTACACACATGCACACATGTGCACATGCTTGCATACACACACACATGCTCACACATACACACACACATGCTCACCACACACACACACCACACACATGCTCACGCACATACACACACACACACACATGCTCTCTCACACACACACACATACACCACACACACACACACACACACACACACACACACACACACACACACACACACACACACACACACACACACACACACATCCTCTCTCTCTCTCTCTCTCTCTCACACACACACACACACACAATACAGACATAGGCATACACACATTCGCACTTAAAAACATTTACACACACACACACACACACACACACACACACACACACACACACACACACACACACACACATAACACACACACACACACACACACACACACACACACACACACACACATGTACACACAGGCACACACACGAACACAAATGCACACACATGTCTATATAGTAATTTATTAGTGCATACTTCTCTCTCTCTCTTCTTTCTCTCTCTCTCTCTGTCTGTCTCTGTCTCTGTCTCTCTCTCTCTCTCTCTCCATATCTCTCTCTCTCTGTCTCTCTCTCTCTCTCTCTCTCTCTCTCTCTCTGGTCTGTCCCACCTTTCCATACACATTCATACATAGACACACATATCCCCCCTCCCCATACACACACATACGCAGACATACATATATATTATACCAGTCATGTGTGCTAATTTGTTTATTTTATGTAGTCTTTTCTCTTTTATTCTCTCTCTCACACTATCTCTCTCTCTCTCTTTCTCACACACACATACACACACACACACACACAAGAGAGAGAGAGGAGAGAGAGAGAGAGAGAGAGAGAGAGAGAGAGAGAGAGAGAGAGAGAGAGAATAAAATAGTGCATGCTAATAGATGTAAGCCTGAAATAACTATTCACATATTATCATTTCGTGTATCATCAACGTGGGTGTGTTTGAAAACTGACTTGAATCCTGATGGGAGATGGGAGTTAATACAACTTTTATGTTAGCCTGACAGTAAATGGTGTATGATAATGAGGGCCCAGAGACAATTCTTATGGCTTGTCTGTTTTCCTTTGTAGTATGCTTAGTCTCTTCTGAACTCATGTTATTTTTTATTGTTATTGTTATTATTAGTTATGTCATCATCATCATCATTATCATCATCATCACCACCATCATCATCATCATGATCATTGTCGTTGTTGTTGTTGTTGTTGTTATCATCAGCATCAGCATCATTATCATTTTTAACTATTATTACTCTTACTATTATTATTATTATTATTATTGTTGTTGTTGTTGTTGTTATATGATAGGGGGAGTAGTTTAAGGGAAAATATAGGTATGCAGAGTGTATAACCTAGTAGGTTTTTGGAATACTCAGTGCACAGCTGTTGATATATAGAGGCTGTAAAATAAAAGAACACCTTGCCTAGAAAGTGCAAAGTGCTTTGATCTAGGCACTTTGAGCGCCGTTGTAGGTAAATGGTTAAAGAGATTGTACAGAGCAAGGCACTCTGTTACACCTATTATTATTAGTATTGTTGTTGCTGTGTTGCCTGTGAGTGCCATCGTAGGTAAATGGTTTAAAGAGATCGTAACAGAGCAAAGCACTCTGTTGCACCTGTTATAATAATTATTATTATTATTATTATTAATATTATTATTATTATGACATATGTTGCTTGCTTGTTGTGTCATATGTGGAGTCATAAGATACTAAGATAATCTGCAGGATAGTCTGTACCAAGTCGATACTGAACAGTCATCAGGTAGGGTTGCATTCTCATGACACTATGTCTGTGTGAGCAAAGAGTTGAGTTCAGGGGTTGTCAGTTAGCAAGACCAATGGTTTGTTATTGATGAAGACTGTGAATGGAATGTCAAAAAAATATATGTGTGGAAGTATTCAAAGGTACAGTTGATGGTAAGGGATCCTTACTCTCTGCAGGAGTACTGCTGTTTTGTTTTTGCTCGCAAACTGAACAGTATTTTCAATCTGTGTCAGTACCGTTGAGACTGTGGCTAAACTTGCATCTGAATGTCTCAGGTGTTTTCTTTGTGGTCAGAGTAGTTTATAGTCATTGCTTTGCTCAGTGCTATCTTAATCTGTGTCAGAGCATCATTATGTTTGTCCATGACCAGGGTATGGTTTCCTTTGTCAGATGCTGGACTGACAAACTAATTTTCAAAATGGGTTTCACCATCATGGGGTCTGACATCGTCTTAAAGAACATGTCAGCAGTGTCACCCAGTTCTTCACCATCATAACTATGATAGTAGTCATGATTATCTCTATCGCCGAGAATTTTGTAGCACTCGAAGATGTTCATCTTTATTGCCTTTTTTTTTTTTTGCCAGTGAACTGCTCCACCCTATCTTTGACAGTCATAGTTCAGATATGTAGGAAGATTGAAAATTACCATGAATTCAGAATCTGAAATGATCTTATCAGATTTCAAAAGCTTAGAATATTTGCATGGATCAGAGTCACTTGTCACCAGTGTGAAGTGGCGGTTGCTGCTGGATGATATTTGTTTGTTGTATCATGGTGTGGATTCATATAATATGTCAGGGAGTCAAGCTCTGGCTGTGAATACAGTCTGCTGTGATATTGGTAACAGTGTTGATCAAGGAAGTAGAAACAAGCCTCAGGTTTACAGTGAGACATCTGCTGTATAGGAATTGTTTTCCTTTATGCACTGTTAGCAACAAAACATTACACTTGTCCAGGTCTCCTTTGCCCATTTTCCTCTTCCCTTGAGGATCCACTCTAGTGCTTGTCTTGTGATGTTGTTAGGAAAGTTGCACAGTGTGTCCTCACTGATAGGAACCTGGTTGACTGTTTTTTCACAAATTAGCATTTGATATTATTTCTGGCCATCTAAGGCTCATGATGAGGTATCTCAACATTAATAGTTGATAGACTAGAGTTTGTCGGTATTTTGATTTATTTCCAAGCCTTTGACCCATATAGCAGGGAGGAGTTCAGTAAGTGTTGTTTTTCCTCTTCTTGTTGTGATTGGGGAGGGCTGTGCAGTTCCATGAAGGCCTCAAGCTTGTGGTTATCATTATCATCATTTTATTTGCTTGACTCTGGGCTGTTCAAATCTGTAACATCACATGTTCTGTGGTTCTGATTTATAGCATTGCAAATTTCATGTGTCACAGTTTACCTCATTGAAGTTCTTTCAAACTTCTGATTCTGTGTATGTTTCTTCATCTATGTGTTTTGTTTTGTTTTTCAGCTGAAGTATCACCCAAGGAGTGAAAAGGTGAAAAATGATGTAAGTAATCAGCAGTGTCAATCAGTTGTTGATTATTAATTTTAGAATATATCCGGTACAGACCTTGACAGTGCATATGACATATGTACGAGTATAGGCCTATGCATGATTGTTTTAGATCTTACCTATCCCTTGGCATCTGTGGCATCAGTTCATATGGAATTTATTTCAAGCATGGAGAGGTCATCTCGAGAAATTGAAACCTGTTCAGCTTGTGTTGTCTGTGAAGGTCATCCAATAAATATTGAGAATATTTGTATGAACATGTACAAAAAACTTATAATGATCAGGATCTTTCTAGAGTCCATCGATGTAACATCTTTCCTCCCGAATGACAGATTCCCTTGTGTTGGGAAGGTCCATAATGCCTGTTTCATAGGCAGTCAGAGTTGCTATTTTGAGCCTGCTTGGCCACCTCCACAAACATACACCTCAGAGGGGTTCTTTTGCCGTGGCGAATAGATCAAAGTCTGAAAGACTTATATCTGAAGAATAGATGGGATGTAGAAAATGAAAAGTGTAAGAGCGTTCCATTGATATGATGTCATAAGTGATGTTATGGTCTCTGCATTTTTGCAGGATGTGTGTCATATAATATCAGTGGTGAATCATTTAACAGCTTTTGAATTTTTGGGTTGCAGGTCTTAATATTTTCATCAGAAACATTGCATAATAGTCTTCATTGATAGTCTGTCCCATTGGAACGTGATGCCCAGTCAATGCACCCTTGTTATCGTACGCATGTCATCATCTTTAAATTCCCTTGCTTTCTTCTGAACTTGATGGACCTTGAAGAGGCAGGAGTGTATCATTCTGATAATTGTGTCTTAAGTTCAGGCACATACTTATTATCCAGGTTTTGTCAGTAGCAACTACTGATTTGAAAAGTTGTCTCCCTTATTTCTGTACCTGTTTAACAAAGTCTCTGCAACTGTGATGCCCGACTGTTTTTGTTTTTCAGTAAGGCAATACAGTTTTACTTGTTAAAACCATATGAACTGATCTGTGATTAATACCAGTGTCATGAGTGATCTCTTCGCCAGTTATTTGCCTGTCTTTATTCAAAATGTCGAGCTGGGTTTTTTTTTTGTTTTGTTTTTTTGTGCATTTTCTTTTTTTGTTTTGTTTTTGTTGTCAAGTGGTTCCCCCGATTATGCTTACCTATAAGGTAATTTCATTCATCGTTAAAATAAGACACACATCTATAAAGTGCAGCTTGAAAAAGTACAAGTGTCCCACATACACTGCTATAGTGGTTTTGATATATCTGTGCCAGATTTTTTTTTTTTTTAAAAGTTGTAATGTAAGCATGCTGTTCTTCAACATTAACCCTACTAGACCTGAGCCCCTGAGCGTAATTGTGCCCCCTGCCTGGCCTTCTGAGCAAAATTTTGAAAAAATTGTATATACGTTAGAAAACTGTTCATATCATGCACACCAATGGTTAGAATTATATGAAACTTGGAGAGATTGTAGAAAATAGGCCTACCTTTCATCTAACGCCAGTATTCAGCTTTTGTGTGCCAGTCTGCCCAACAGGTAGAGCCTTCCTTGATGCACAGGTACTTCTTGCAGAGTGTGCACCAGAACTTGGTCTTGACTCTCTTGTGTGGGTTGTCCTTGTATGATACTCCAGGGTTCTGTCTGTTGTATCTGAGGTGCTTCTCCATGCACACAGCACACACATGGTCACGTGAGGTGCCAGGGGGAATTTCAGGGAAATGGTTGCCTGGGGTCATGCGCTGAGGACAGGGTTCCAGTTGTCCTTGGCGAATGGCTGTTGTACGGTAGTTTCCCACAAGTTCCAGGCAGAGTCTCTGAATGTACCGTGTGAAGTACAGAGGTAGTCTGGCACCTCCTTGTTGTGCAAGGTACAACACATAGGAGTTGTAACAAGCCCACATGAAGAACTTGATCAACAGACGTCGGGGCCAGCGGTAGTGACGACGTGAGCGATGAAGGCGGGTCATCTGGTCATTCTTGTCGCAACCACCCATGTACTTGTTGTAGTCCTGGGCAAGCTGTGGCATGGTTACTTCAATGACAGTACCATCTTTCTTCTTTCTGTTGACAACTCCATTTTGTGCAGGATCATGGAAGTTGGAAATGAAGGTGATAGGCTTGTTATCCTGCCATACCATGCATGTTATGCTGTCCTGACACAGATAGCGACTGTCACCACGAGGGAGTTTTTTGATTGCCTTGAGAGTCTTGGGAAAGAACTTTCTGTTCTGCAGGAGAGTTCCAACAACTCCAGTTTGCAGCTGAGTCAAAGCATATTTGGCCAGAGTCACTGAATTGTAGAATCGGTCCATGACAAGGATGTGTGAACTGTTCTCCATCCCAGCTGATGTCAAGAGTCGCACAACAGTATTTCCAACCGCACCCAATTCTTGCACTGGCATTGGTGCTGTCCCAGTGTAGATTTCTGCAGTGAACACATATCCAGTCTCAGCTTCACACAGAAGAAAAGACTTGATGTCCCATTTTGTGGGTTTGTCTTTGATGTACTGTTTTATTGCCAGGCGATTTTTCGTTGGGATCATTCCCTCATCCAGGCTCAGGTGTTGTCTTGACTGATAGTAGTGGTGAAACTTGGGGAGCAGATAATCCAGAACAGGCCTGATCTTGTAGATTCTGTCTGTTTTATCAATGTTCACATCCTGCTCATCAACCACATGCAGGAAAGTCCAGAGGGCCAAGAATCTGTCTCGAGTCATGACGTTGCGGAACCCCGGAGTAAATCCAATGCAGTCAGTTCCCTCACTTGACCAGTAATCCCGATAGCTGGGTTTGACACACAAGTACTCCATGTATATCCTCAGCCCAACAAAAGCTTTCATTTCCTCAACAGAAGCATCCTTGAAGTTCTTGGAATAGTAGTAGTTTGGCTTTTCTGCACGCATTTGATGGGCACGTAAATTTGTCTTTTCTGTCAAATTCTGCCAGAAGTCGTCCGCGATAAACAAGGATAGAAAATCTATGCTCGTGCTTTCTTCAGTGATATGACCTGGAATGTTCACTGGCCCTTTCCCATCCTCACTGAAGCTCAGATCCACATTTGGTGCCACAAAGTTCCGAGTCCAACCCTCATCAATCACACAAGCATCTCCCCTATCATTTGGTTGGGGGGTACGGGCACGCCCCCTTCTTCCAACACTCTGTCTTGACCTACTTCTTTCATTGTCAGAATCATCACTTTCACTCAATGCTTTATCAACGTAATCATCATCACTTGAATCGGAAACGTATTCCTGATCAAATTCTCCCTCATCAGAATCAGAATTCTGCAAAATGTCCATCACTTGTTGAACTGTGAAGCGAGTTGGCCTCGCCCGTTTACCTGTTGAAGTGCTTGGTTCATCACTAGCTCGCTTCATGGTCAATTTTGCACCCAAATCACCTCAAAATACCATCAACACAAAGGCAGACATTTGCAATAGGCTGAACTCACGCTCACGCGAGACTTAGCAACGGTTGAGTGGTTATTTTTAGCTCTTGATAAAGTGACAATCATACATGTGAGTGTGCTTAAAGTGACAATCATACATGTGAGTGTGCTATTCCCGCTATAGCGGGAACTCGGTATATAGCGGGAACTCGGTCTGGTAGGGTTAAATGTGGCCATGACACTTTGAATGACTGTACTCAAGTTCACGTCATAACAAATGATGTCACTATGTTTTGCTTATGATTTCATGATTATATCATGTATAACTCGGTATATAGCGGGAACTCGGTCTGGTAGGGTTAAATGTGGCCATGACACTTTGAATGACTGTACTCAAGTTCACGTCATAACAAATGATGTCACTATGTTTTGCTTATGATTTCATGATTATATCATGTATAATGAAAGATGCTCCCAGGATTCACCGAAAGGGGGAGAGAATGATGAATCCATCGGCACTGACTCCATCACGACTGGAAACGCACAACGGACCATGATTAATGACCAGTTGGAATTTCCGTGTGCGTGTGGAAGGAGATTCACCACCAAACGCGGCATGAAGATCCACAGGACAAAAATGGGCTGTTTGAAGACACATACGAACCAGCAGCAGCGCACTGCGATAGCAGGTGAGACGTTGGATGACCAAGGCCAGGAATTAAACCATAGTGCCAAGGACATCCACGCTGACGGTTCTGATGCGGATTTTGCACAAGCTCTTAACGCCAAACGTGGAAAACTCAATTTGCCGCCTGCCGGTGCAAAAGAACAATGGGAGAAATTAGATGAGGAACTTGTCCTTAAGCTGAATGCGCTAATAGGGAACAGTACGCTGGAACACAAACTTGACACATACGGAGACATCATATACTCTATCTGCAGGGACACTTATGGAGTGAAGCAGCCAAAGACAAAAACGCCTCCCCAGAAATCCAGAAGACAGCAACAGATGGAGAGCATCCGGAGGGAGAAAAGGAAGCTTAAAAAGCGAATGAAAACTGCCTTAGAATTCGAGAAGCAAGGGCTCCTGGAACTCTGGAAAGATCTGAAGGCCAAACACAATGCTCTCAGCAAAGTGGAATCAGCAAGGCGAAGAAAGAGCAAAAAGAAGAAGACTCAAGATCGTTTCTTCAAAGATCCCTTTGACTTTTCAAGAAAGCTGTTTGAACAACCCAAATCAGGGACTCTCACAGTGGGCAAGGAAACCCTAGAGCAGCATCTCAGGGAAACATATTCCGATTCTCAGCGCGAGGCACCACTTGAAATCCAGAATCTGGTTTGGCCTGCAGCGCCAGAAGGAAAATTCAATAACAAACCACCAACACTGGATGAAGTGAAGAACGTAGTAAAGAAAGCCAGAGCCAAGTCAGCACCTGGACCAAACGGAATACCATACCTGCTCTACAAAAAATGCCCAAAAGTGCTCGAGTGGCTCCACAAGATGATTCGATCAGCATGGAGGAACCAGAAGATCAGCGACCAATGGATGAGAGCTGAAGGAGTGTACATTCCGACGGAGCAGAACTCCAGCAGCATCAATCAGTTCAGGCCAATATCACTTCTGAACGTCGAGGGGAAAATCTTCTTCTCTGTTATGGCAGCAAGATTGACAAAATACCTGACTGAAAACAAGTATCTGGATATGTCAGTCCAAAAGGGAGGCATACCAGGAATGCCTGGATGCTTGGAACATGCCACGTTGATTTGGGATGCCATCCAAAAAGCAAGAACAGAGAAGAGAGACATTGACGTAGTTTGGCTTGATCTGGCGAATGCATATGGATCAGTTCCACACGATATGATCCAGCTGGCTCTTGAAATGTATCACATCCCAGAAAACATCCGAACAATGCTGAGGAAGTATTTCCAAGGGTTCTCAATGCGGTTCTCTACCAAAGAATACACCACGGACTGGATAGACCTAGAGGTGGGCATTGCAATGGGCTGTGCAATCTCTCCCATACTGTTCGTGTTGGCAATGGAAGTCATCTTGAAAGCTGCAATGAAGAGTTCAGGTCCAGTGAATCTGGGAGATGGATACCAGATGCCTCCTCTGAAAGCTTTCATGGATGACACAACAGTCTTGTCCACGGATGAGGAAGAGACACACCAAATCTTAAAGCAGCTGGATGAGCTGGTGGCCTCTTCAAGAGTGAGGTTCAAACCTAAGAAATCCCGAAGTCTCTCACTGCGAAAAGGAAAAGTGGCAGATTCAGTCAAATTCATGGTAGCCAACCAAGCCATCCCCACTGTCACAGAAGAGCCAGTAAAAAGTCTCGGAAGATGGTATGATGACTCCCTGAAAGACACACAAAGGGGATGTGAAACCAAGCAAACAGCAGAAGAAGGCCTGAAGAAAATAGATAACTGCGGACTGCCAGGCAAATACAAAGTCTGGTGTCTACAGTTCATGCTGATACCAAAGCTGCTGTGGCCACTGCTAATCTATGACATTTGCACCAGCACAGTCGAAGCAATGGAAGCCAAAATCAACAAATACACAAGAAAATGGCTCGGTGTCCCACCTGGTCTCACTGATGTTGCATTCTACTGTCGTCAAGCAATGCTGAAGCTACCTCTCAAATCCATAGTGGAGGAATACAAAGTTGGAAAAGCAAGACTGTTGAGCATGCTGGAGGAATCGGAAGACAATATCGTGAGATCAGTTCATCCAAAGCTGAGAACTGGCAGAAAGTGGAAAGTCCAAGAGGCTGTAAACAATGCCAAGAGAAACCTCAGCATCAAAGAAATAATTGGACACACGCAAACCAACAGACAGGGACTGTCTTTCTTCTTTCTGTCTTGGACAACTCATTTTGTGCAGGATCATGGAAGTTGGGAATATGAAGGTGATAGGCTTGTTATCCTGCAATACCATGATGTTATGCTGTCTGCCACAGATAGAGGACGTCCCACGAGGGAGTTTTTGATTGCTTGAGAGTATTGGCGAAAAGAACTTTCTGTTCTTGCAGGAGAGTCCAAACAACTCCAGTTTGCAGCTGAGTCAAGCATATTTGGCCAGAGTCACTGAATTGTAGAATCGGTCCATGACAAGGATGTTGTGAACTGTTTCTCCATCCCAGTGATGTCAAGAGTCGCACAAAGTATTTTCAACGCACCCAAATTCCTTGCATGGGCATTGGTGCTGTCCCAGTGTAGGATTTCTGGCATGTGAACACATATCAGGTCTCACGCTTCCCACAGAAGAAAAGACTTGATGTCCCATTTTGTGTGGTTTGTCTTTGATGTTCTGGTTTTATTGCCAGGCGATTTTTCGTTGGGTCATTCCCTCATCCAGGTCAGGTGGGTTGTCTTGACTGATAGTGTGTGGTGAACTTGGGGAGCATGATAATCCAGAACAGGCCTGAATCTTTGTAGATTCTGTCTGTTTTATCAATGTTCACTCCTGATCATCAACCACATGCACGGAAAGGCCAGAGGGCCAAGAAAATCTGTCTCGAGTCATGACGTTGCGGAACCCCGGAGGTATATCCAATTGCAGTTCTGTTTTCCCTCACTTGACCAGTAATCCGATAGCTGGGTTTGAACACAATTACCCATGTATATCTCAGCCAACAAACGCTTTCATTTCCTCAACAGAAGCATCCTTGAAGTCTTGGAATAGTAGAGTTTGGCTTTTCTGCACGCATTTGATGGGCACGTATATTTGTCTTTTCTGTTCAAATTCTGCCAGTGTCGTCGCCGGATAAACAAGGATAGAAAATCTGATGCTCGTGCTTTCTTCAGTGATATGACCTGGAATGTTCACTGGGCCCTTTCCCATCCTCACTGAAGCTCTGATCCACATTTGGTGCACAAAAGTTCCGAGTTCCAACCCTCTCAAATCACACAAGCATCTCCCCTATCCATTTGGTTGGGGGGTACGGGCACGACCTTCTGCCAACAATCTGTCTTGACCTACTTCTTTATTGTCCAGGAATCATCACTTGTCACTCAATGCCTTTTCAACGTTAATCATCATCACTTGAATCGGGAAAGTATTCCTGATCAAAGTCTCCCTCGTCAGAATCAGATTCTGCAAAAATGTCATCCCTTGTTGCACTGGTGAAGCGAAGTGGCTCGACCGTTTACCTGTTTGAAGTGCTTGGTTCATTCACTAGCTCGCTTATGATCAATTTTGCACCCCAAATCACATCAAAATTCATCAACACAAAGGCAGTCATTTGCAATAGGCTGAACTCACGCTCACGCGTGAGATTAGCTAACGGTTGAGTGGTTATTTTTAGCTCTTGATAAAGTCCCAATCATACATGTGAGTGTGCTTAAAGTGACAATCATACATGTGAGTGTGCTATTCCCCGCTATAAGCGGGAACTCGGTATATAGCGGGAACTCGGTCTGGTAGGGTTAAAGGGTGCCATGACACTTTTGAATGACTGTACTCAAGTTCACGTCATAACAAATGATGTCACTATGTTTTGCTTATGATTTCATGATTATATCATTATAACTCGGTATATAGCGGGAACTTCGGTCTGGTAGGGTTAAATGTGGCCATGACACTTTGAATGACTGTACTCAAGTTCACGTCATAACAAATGATGTCACTATGTTTTGCTTATGATTTCATGATTATATCATGTATAATGAAAGATGCTCCCAGGATTCACCGAAAGGGGGAGAGAATGATGAATCCATCGCACTGACTCCATCACGACTGGAAAACGCACAACGGACCATGATTAATGACCAGTTGGAATTTCCGTGTGCGTGTGGAAGGAGATTCCCCACCAAACGCGGCATGAAGATCCACAGGACAAAAATGGGCTGTTTGAAGACACATACGAACCAGCCAGCAGCGCACTGCGATAGCAGGTGAGACGTTGGATGACCAAGGCCAGGAATTAAACCATAGTGCCAAGGACATCCACGCTGACGGTTCTGATGCGGATTTTGCACAAGCTCTTAACGCCAAACGTGGAAAACTCAATTTGCCGCCTGCCGGTGCAAAAGAACAATGGGAGAAATTAGATGAGGAACTTGTCCTTAAGCTGAATGCGCTAATAGGGAACAGTACGCTGGAACACAAACTTGACACATACGAGACATCATATACTCTATCTGCAGGGACACTTATGGAGTGAAGCAGCCAAAGACAAAAACGCCTCCCCAGAAATCCAGAAGACAGCAACAGATGGAGAGCATCCGGAGGGAGAAAAGGAAGCTTAAAAAGCGAATGAAAACTGCCTTAGAATTCGAGAAGCAAGGGCTCCTGGAACTCTGGAAAGATCTGAAGGCCAAACACAATGCTCTCAGCAAAGTGGAATCAGCAAGGCGAAGAAAGAGCAAAAAGAAGAAGACTCAAGATCGTTTCTTCAAAGATCCCTTTGACTTTTCAAGAAAGCTGTTTGAACAACCCAAATCAGGGACTCTCACAGTGGGCAAGGAAACCCTAGAGCAGCATCTCAGGGAAACATATTCCGATTCTCAGCGCGAGGCACCACTTGAAATCCAGAATCTGGTTTGGCCTGCAGCGCCAGAAGGAAAATTCAATAACAAACCACCAACACTGGATGAAGTGAAGAACGTAGTAAAGAAAAGCCAGAGCCAAGTCAGCACCTGGACCAAACGGAATACCATACCTGCTCTACAAAAAATGCCCAAAAGTGCTCGAGTGGCTCCACAAGATGATTCGATCAGCATGGAGGAAACCAGAAGATCAGCGACCAATGGATGAGAGCTGAAGGAGTGTACATTCCGACGGAGCAGAACTCCAGCAGCATCAATCAGTTCAGGCCAATATCACTTCTGAACGTCGAGGGGAAAATTCTTCTTCTCTGTTATGGCAGCAAGATTGACAAAATACCTGACTGAAAACAAGTATCTGGATATGTCAGTCCAAAAGGGAGGCATAACCAGGAATGCCTGGATGCTTGGAACATGCCACGTTGATTTGGGATGCCATCCAAAAAGCAAGAACAGAGAAGAGAGACATTGACGTAGTTTGGCTTGATCTGGCGAATGCATATGGGTCAGTTCCACACGATATGATCCAGCTGGCTCTTGAAATGTATCACATCCCAGAAAACATCCGAACAATGCTGAGGAAGTATTTCCAAGGGTTCTCAATTGCGGTTCTCTACCAAAGAAATACACCACGGACTGGATAGACCTAGAGGTGGCATTGCAATGGGCTGTGCAATCTCTCCCATACTGTTCGTGTTGGCAATGGAAGTCATCTTGAAAGCTGCAATGAAGAGTTCAGGTCCAGTGAATCTGGGAGATGGATACCAGATGCCTCCTCTGAAAGCTTTCATGGATGACACAAACAGTCTTGTCCACGGATGAGGAAGAGACACACCAAATCTTAAAGCAGCTGGATGAGCTGGTGGCCTCTTCAAGAGTGAGGTTCAAACCTAAGAAATCCCGAAGTCTCTCACTGCGAAAAGGAAAAGTGGCAGATTCAGTCAAATTCATGGTAGCCAACCAAGCCATCCCCACTGTCACAGAAGAGCCAGTAAAAAGTCTCGGAAGATGGTATGATGACTCCCTGAAAGACACACAAAGGGGATGTGAAACCAAGCAAACAGCAGAAGAAGGCCTGAAGAAAATAGATAACTGCGGACTGCCAGGCAAATACAAAGTCTGGTGTCTACAGTTCATGCTGATACCAAAGCTGCTGTGGCCACTGCTAATCTATGACATTTGCACCAGCACAGTCGAAGCAATGGAAGCCAAAATCAACAAATACACAAGAAAATGGCTCGGTGTCCCACCTGGTCTCACTGATGTTGCATTCTACTGTCGTCAAGCAATGCTGAAGCTACCTCTCAAATCCATAGTGGAGGAATACAAAGTTGGAAAAGCAAGACTGTTGAGCATGCTGGAGGAATCGGAAGACAATATCGTGAGATCAGTTCATCCAAAGCTGAGAACTGGCAGAAAGTGGAAAGTCCAAGAGGCTGTAAACAATGCCAAGAGAAACCTCAGCATCAAAGAAATAATTGGACACACGCAAACCAACAGACAGGGACTGGGAGCAACAAAAATGCAGTGGTGGTCCAAAGCCAAAGGGAAGGAAAAAAGAGACATGATCATACAGGAGTTGAAGGAAGAAGAAGATGTCAAAAGAGTGCAGAAGGCAGTCCAGCAAGGTCAACAGGGGCAATGGACAACATGGGACAGTGCACTCCAAAGAAGTCTCAGCTGGAACGATATGTGGCACATGGCTCCTCTAAGGATAAGCTTCCTCCTCAGATCTGTATATGACCTGCTCCCCTCGAATGCAAACTTAGTGAAATGGGGGAAAGCAGACGACCCAGCATGTCCGCTCTGTCAGAAGAAACAAACAGTGGAACATGTCCTAAGCTCTTGCAAAGTAGCGCTAGCCCAAGGAAGGTATACATGGAGGCACAACCAAGTTCTGAAAGTGATCACAGATGTGGTTAGCGAAAAAACCATGACCCCAAACGCACCAATTGCTATGACAACGTTCTACAAAGCAGGAGGGAAACAGGTCTGGCCCGAAAGTGCTGTGACAACCAGCACATTGCCAAAGGGTCTTCTGGATGGAGCAGTCGACTGGGAGTGTACAGCAGACCTCCCAGAGTGGAGAAATTACCCAGATGTCATCAGCAAGACAGGCATGAGACCAGACATCGCTCTCCACTCTGACTCCTTGAAACAAGTGATTCTGATAGAACTCACTGTGCCATACGAAAGCAGAATGGAAGAAGCACATATCTACAAGACCGAAAAATACGCCGGTCTTGCCAGCACCCTGAAGAAAGCAGGTCTGCGGGTCAAAATCTTCGCCATAGAGGTCGGGGCAAGAGGGTTTGTGGGCACCTCCGCTTATGATCTCATGAAACAACTCGCCATTTCTGGGAAGAAGAGGACTAGAGCCCTTAAAGCGATGGCAGAGGCAGCAGAAAGGAGCTCAAGCTGGATCTGGGCAAGGAGGAACGAAAAAAAGTGAACTTCATAAGGATTAAATTCCCTACAGATGATGTGTGCCCCGTTAGCACATTGGTAAAACCGCGTACCGCAGTTCTGAAGCGCAGAATCGCCCAGGTTCGATCCCCAGCGTGGGAAAAAAAAAAAAAAAAAAAAATAGACAACAGCAGAAGGGCATCCAGGAGTCATGACCTGGATGTGGCCCGGCCCCCCGAGAGTGTAAGGAATTCAGGGCCGAAACACTTGTCTAAAGGGGGTTACTTCTCTGAAGACCTTCTGTTGTCTAGCTCTCCCTAGAGTTTCTTTCTACCTAATTAGGCCAGGCATTTGTAAAGTTTAAATTGCTGAAACAATTACTATTTCAGTTATTAGGATATTCTCTTTCTCTGTTGGATGACCCTTCTATTTGATGGTGAATTTTGTTCATTTACAGTGTTTTGCTTTCCCTTATTCATTGTGACTTGGGATACCTCATGTTCGTTTTATACCGGTGGGATGCTGGGGGCTCTTTCAGCATAAATAGTATCCCCATCTTCTGGAAATGCTGTGCTAGAAATTTCCTCTTTTCTGTCACTCTCATTTCTTCTGCCTTGTTCCTTTGCTTTCTGTCATTTCATCCTAACATTTTCTGCCTTGCTGGTCCATTCACCTGTATGTGTTCGATAAAGTCTTACATACTTTCTCTTATGATTGATAATTGGGTACATGTTTTATGTGCATTTTGGCTGTAGGGAATTGAGATATGTGAAAGCAATTTTAGGCAATTTAGGCCTGTTTTATATGTTTTAGTATCCTTAGTTTTGTTTAAATCTGTAGTCAGGTGTAATTTTTAAATACCCTGTGTGATAAATTGGATGGAGTGGTCAACACCAGGGGCATCTCCTTAGATTATGTGCATGAATGCATTGATATGTGTACTTAATTTTCTTTTCTTTTTTTTTCCTGTTGAAGTATTTTGTGTGTTTTGAAATGGTT
>CM060307.1:34000297-34050297 GCA_030674185.1 Monoplex corrugatus | reverse complement strand
CCACACTTTGTGTCTTCAGTTATGGCTCAGAGCTTTTAATGCAGACTTCATCAGTGACAATTACCTGATTGAAAAAGCTGTCACCCACACTTTTGTATCTGTTATTCCTTTGACCCCCACACCCTATCCACCAACTGCAGAAAATTAACTCTTTGACTCCCTCACCCTATCCACTGGCTTCCTGCAGGAAGATGGTGGATAGGGTGAGGGAGTCAAAGGGTTGAATTTTTGCTTGGTTAGCATGGTTGACAATGCAGGATGCTGATAGACAAGGTTTGGGTGTCAGAAGAGTTAAACAGAGCCTTTTTATTAATGATGCGTGCCTGTTTTTGGTCTTCAGTAAGGCAGTGCAGGACCTACCTTACTGCAACATATCTCATTCCAAGTTTACTTGTTAAAATACCAGTACCATGAGCAGTGTTTCTGCATATTATTCGTCTGTGTTCATTCAAAATTTCTCTAACTTTTTGAACATTTTTCTGTTTAGTAGTTTTCTCAGAGTATGCTTGCCTTTAATGGCATTTCATACATATTTAAAGATTGATGTCCATTTGTTAAATGCAGCCTGAATAAGAGTTTGTGTCCCACTTACTTTATATTATACACTTTGTAGTGATTTTAACCCTTTGACTCCCACACCCTGTCCACCAGCATCCTGAATTGTCAACCATGCTAGCAAAGCAAAAATTTAAACCTTTGATTCCCCCACCCTATCCACCAGCTTCCTGCAAGAAGCTGATGGATAGGGTGATGGAGTCAGAAGGTTAAAATTTTTGTAGTTGGTAGATAGGATCGTGGGAGTCAAAGGGTTAATACATCTGAGCTAGAACTTCATTTGTAAATTTCAGTTTCAATAAGGGTGCTAGTCTTCAACTCTTAACATGGCCTTGATGTTTGGAAATATTGTCCCAACGTGACATTTTAACGAACTATGTCACAATACTTGCAAGTAATTTGTTAATTAGATCATGTAATAATTGGGCCAGGTGTTTGTGAAGTGTCACTGTCTATTGGATGACCTCATACGTGGGTGGACAGGCGATCATCATCATCATCATGTGTTCTGCCGCAGGGCGTTGGCGATCATGGCCCTCAATATGTATCTATCCCTTGTTGCCCTAAGCACATCTTTCACCCTCTCTGTCCTCAGCCACCTGCAAGTCTGTCCAATATTTTCTCCCTGGGTATACCAGGTGCTCTCTTTCCCTCCAGCTTTCCTATTGTGACCTTTCCTCATAAAATGGCCTATAAGTGTTGCCTGTCTTTTCCTAATCTTCCTTATGAATGATCTTCTTGTGTCTGCCTCCATCAAGACTGTCTCGTTTGTTTTCTTTGCTGTCCATGGAACTCTCAACATTCCTCTCACTAGTCTCAGAAACCACATCTCAGCTGCCTTAATCTTGTTCTGGCTTTGCGTGTACTGTCCATGCCTCAAACCATACAACATTATCAGTTCTATATAACATTCAAGAACTCTCTTCCTGATGTTAATTGATAGGCATTTGTTGGTAAGAATGCTTTTCATCGTCTTGAATGCTGTTTTGGCTTGGCTGATTCTGCTGTCTATTTCTCATGTGCATCTGCCATCTGGTGAGATGATTGTTCCCAGATATATAAACTTAAGACAGACGATGGAAATATGTAACGTGTAGAATGTGCATGTGTATGCTCATGATCATGATTTTAAAAAGGGATTGAAGAAACACAAATAACTTCATAACAGCGCTATGCCTGCATGCTTTGTAGCTTTCTGTCAGAATGAATTTGCATAGATCTCTGATTTTATGACATGTATTGTGTTGTGCATGTTAGACTTTCCCCATTTGGTAAGGCTTCTTGGGCAATTTGAAACTGATGTTAAACACTGATATGATGATCAGTATGTAAATAGATGCTGTTTCGGTTTGTGGCTTTCGTGTGGGTGTATGTGTGTTTATCTGGATACGAATCTACATTATATACTAGAAGAGCGGAGAGGAAAGAATGTGTGTGTGTGTGTGTGTGGTGGTGGTGGTGGTCTTTCATTTAATGTCTATTCACTTAAGTGATTTTAGACAATGTGTGTGTGTGTGTGTGTGTGTGTGTGTGTGTGTGTGTGTGTGTGTGTGTGTGTGTGTAAGTGTGTGTGTGTGTGTGCGTGCATGCGTGCGTGCGTGCGTGTGTGTGTGTGCGCGCGTGTGTGTGTGAGGTGCTCTGATTTCTCTTTCCTCATAAAATATCATATAAATGTTGTTTGTCACAGGGAAGAAAGTCTGTCAGTTTTGTGTTCTATAATTGTGGTGTGTGTGTGTGTGTGTGTGTGTGTGTGTGTGTGTGTGTGTGTGTGTGTGTGTGTGTTGTCAAAGTAGTTTATACTGTGTGTGTGTATTTTCAAAGTAGTCTATATTGATACATTTTGTATGTATGACTGATACTGTAATCAACTAGTTTTTTCAAATGACCAGTCTCACCTGTCTCAGCTGTCAGTATCACCAGTTTCAGTGTTGGCTGCTGCATTCCTTGACACCACCACACCACCCCACCCCCCCCCCCCCCCCCCCCCCCCCAAGCCGCTCTGACTTGACTTTGGTGGATAACTTCTTGAATATTTAGGCCACTGATGTTGGTTATGTTCTTCATGTATGAGATTGGAGGTCTGCCTTTCGTCCTTTTTCCTCTGTTTTTCTTTGAAAAATGGTTGCCACCAGGTCCGTGTTCTTGTTGCGTGACACATGGCCAATGTATTTCAGTCTTCTCTTGGTGATGTCTGCTAGTAGTTTTCTGATGGTATCAAGTTCTTCCTGGACATTTTCATTAGTTCTTGTATCTGTCCATTTGACACATAGTAGTCTCCAATAAAAACCACATCTCTGCTGGCTCAGTTCTTCTGCAATCAGCTTTCCTGAGAGTTGAGATTTCACATCCATAAGTCATGATTGGCTAGATCAAACATTTTAAAAGGATAATTTTCAGGCCATTCGGTATGCCTCTATCTTTCCAGATATTGTTGAGTTGGACCATTTTTTGCTTTGCTATTCCAATTCTTATTTTGATGTCTTTGCAACAGATTCCATCATCAGGTTTTACAGAACAAGATATTTGAAATCCTGAACATTTTCTAAAGGAACTTTATTAATTGTGATGTCATGATTGTTTTCAGTGTCTTAGCCTTTGATATGTAGTACTTTTGTTTTCATGGTGTTCATGTTTAGGTCACCTTCTTGCCCGCTGCATCCACCCTGTATAGAATTCTTTTTATAGTGGTACTGTTTATAGTGGTACTGTTGTCTGCTAGCATCACAGTATCATCGGCATAGCGCAAGTTTGTAAGGTTTTCCCTCCTGTCTTTATGCCCATGCCTTCTGTATCAGCATCTCTCATGACTTGAACCATATAGACGTTAAAGAGGTACAGTGAGAGGATACAACATTGTCTAACTCCTCTGTGGATGTTGAAAAATTCAATTTCTGATTGTTGCATCTGATTGTAGCCTTTCGGTTTTTATAGCCTTTTGGTTTTTATATAAGGCAGTTAATGAAATGAGATGTGTAGGAAAGTCCATTTTGACCACTGCGTTGAATAGGTGGAGATGAATGACGGTATCAAATGCTTTGCTCTAGTCTATGCAGATGACAAAATCCTCTTCATCAGGACTTTTTATTTTCTGTATGAATGTATGTAACACAAATAACATGTCAGTTGTGCCTCTTGGATTTGTAGCCTGTGTGGCATTCAGATAGTTCTCCTTCTATTTTGGGCTTCAATCTGTTGAGCATAATTAAATGACGGGTAAGGTTTTGAAATTACCTTGAAAAGTTTTAGAATATAAACTTGAGTGTCAGTAAGATAATTTTTTTGGCTTTATAAAGGTGGGGATGAGGGGAGCAGACATAAGACTATGGAGTGAGACACTCAAGCCTGATTTGCTGCTGATGAGTAAAGGGAATGTTCCAGTCTATTCCTTGCAGGAGCCTGTTTATTTTCTCTCAGATGCACATGTATGATTGTTGTGTTTTGCCCAACACTGTGCAGGTGGTATGTTGCCGTATCCCTGTTCACTGACATGACTCACAGGATCTTTAATGTGCACATTTCATGTTCTGTGTGCATATATATATATATTACATTTACTCATTAACAGGTCTGTTTTCATGTTGACCTAGGACTGTAGAGATATCTCCACCCTATATCTACCAGACTCACCCGTGGAGATGCTGAGGGCTCTTAGTATCAATAGTATCCCCATCTTTGGGAAATTCTGAGCAAGAAATTTCCTTTTTCTGTCACTCTCTTTGTTTCTGCCTTGCTCCTTTGCTTTCTGTCATTTCTTCCTATCATTTTCTACCCTGCTGGTCCATTTATCTGCATGTGTTCTATAAAGCCTTAGATGCTTTCTCTTAGGATTGATAATTGGGAACTTATAGTAAGTGCATTTTTGGCTTATTAAGGAACTTTGATGTGCGAAAGCAGTTTTAGGTAATTCATATCCGTTCTATTATGTTTTAATGTCCTTAGTTATGTTTATATTTATATTCAGGTTTGATTTTTTAAATCCCCTGGTGATAAATTGGATGGAATGGTCAACGCCAAGGATATATCGTTAGATTGTGTGCACAAATGCATTGACATGTGTACTTAATTTTCTTTTCCAGTGTTTTTTCTTTCCTCCAGTGAGGTATGGTGAACATTTTGAGATGGTTATAGCCCTGATATGGCTGTGTGCAGTCAACTGGGCTTTAAACAACAATATAACAGTAACAATAACAATTATTTACCAGACAGGAGGTACTCTGGAGGGATTGAACCAGACCTTCCAAATGGAAGTATGGTTTCTGACCCACTTGAATGTCATGCCCATCGAAGTCTGGAGTAATATTCAGTACCTTTGTCAGTATGAACAAGAATGCTGGCTGAACAACTGTGATTTTTTTTTCCTGATTTTTATCCTTGTTTCTTTTTTTCCTGCAACTTCCTCCTTGGTAATTTTGTTTCTGACAACCACTGTGTGCAGGTGCCTACAGCAGTGGCTGGACCAGCACAACACATGCCCAATGTGTAAAACATGCGTGACAAAGACCAGGCAGGCAGGTGAGAGGACCGGACTGATAACCAGCCATGTGTGAATCAACTTCCTGCATCCTGTTATGCTTCTGATTGTGTTGTGTCATAATGTTATGGATTGTGCTGGTCAGTTGTGTGCGTTGTGACATTGATTCTGTTTGTGACGACACAGTGTGGCAGGTATGACAGCGGAATAGTTATGACACAGATTCCGTGTTGGAAGACTGCGTTGGACCCTGCCTGGGTCGAGTCTGGTGGGTGAAGGGTGGAGATTTTTCAAATCCTTCAGGCCTGCTTGTGTCTGAATACTGCCTATGCGCATACAGATGCATGATATGAAATTCGCTCGTTTAAATCTCACATGCTGTGTTGGTATTCAGGGTCTTATGGAAAGATGAAAACACTCAGAACGCACCCTCACCATAGCTGGAGCACAGATTGTGCAGCAGTTTAACACCTGTGCAGTGTGGGCTGAACAGTACATACACACATCCAAGAAAACATTGCTTGGAACAGGGGGTAAAATGAAATGGACACCGTATGTCACAACATGACTTGTTGTGGTGGTCAGGATTTTGTGTGTCATGATTTTGATTGTGTTCACCATGACACATACATTATTTATTGATTGTGCTGGTCAGGACTTTGTGTGTCATGATGTGTCATTGATTATGCTCATCATGACACAGATCTTGCTGATTGTGCAGATCAGGACTGTGTGTCGTGAGAGCTGTGCTCATCATGAGAGAGACAGTATTGATTGTGCTTGTCAAGACATTGTGCATCAGAGTGCGTCATTGTGGTCTTTATGACACAAACATTATTGATTGTGCTTGTCAGGACATTGTGCATCAGGGTGTGTCGTTGATTGTGCTCATCATGACACAAACGTCACTGATTGTGCTTGTCAGGACATTGTGCATCAGGGTGTGTCGTTGATTGTGCTCATCATGACATAAACGTTACTCAGAAGTTTGGGGCTGTTGTTGTTTTACCCAGTTCTGTGTCTTCCGCGTCATTTCAATAGCGCTGTCCACACCATGCTTCTTCCAACTCTTCAGCTTGCTACCACACCCAGTACCATTCCATTACCAGAGGATTTTTTCCAGCTTCGTTTTGTGGACAGTGTTTCGTCCCAACCAGCTAGTTTTGAGAGTGATTGGAACTCTTGGACATGTGTTCCAGAACCTTCAGCATTATCTTAGTAAAAAAGTCACTGCAGTGCCAGTGATTACTCAACAACTTGCCTGTTTACTTTTAACATCTGCTCCCACCTCTTGCATCACTTGATATAGGGCTTTTTGTGCATGCACCTGTGCTTGGGTGCATATGCATTTGTGTGTGTGTGTGCCTCTGTGTGTGTGTGTGTGTGTGTGTGTGTGTGTGTGTGTGTGTGTGTGTGAGAGAGAGAGAGAGAGAGAGAGAGCTGCAAATATGATTCTTATGTTCTGATATTTTTTAACTTGCATAACATTGTAAAATTCAGTCAGATGTATTGGATCCTCTGTTACATTTAGGCTGGTGTCTGTAAGTTGATCCTCTGTTACATTTAGGCTGGCGTCTGTAAGCTGATCCTCTGTTACCTTTAGGCTGGTGTCTGTAAGTCCATTGAAATGTAAGGCTTTTAATTAACACAAGACAAATGCCTTCAGGAAAAAGGGGACTGTCTGTACTCTAAAAAATAAAACAACAATACAAGAGAGACAGATGATAAACCTGTTTAACATCTTTTACTTCTGTGTTTAAGCATGGCCGTACCTCAAATGGTCACTCCAATGGTCTGGATGAAAGATGCACATGTGGTCTTCCAAAGGGATGAACTAGCTCAGTTCATCTAATTAGATCATTGAATCAGTTTTGAGCATTTCGTTACTAATTCTTGTTACTTTTTGTTTATTATCATTGAACCAGCTTTTGAGGATTTTGTTGTTACTATTTATTTTCCTTTTATCTTTTTCTTTATTTATTTATTTGTTTGTTTGTTTGTGCATCCAATTTTTGTCAGATGCATGTATGCATGTTGCTTTTCTTTCCCACACTGTGAAGGCAGTTTGCTGCGCACAGCTTGAGTGCATACCATCATCGGTACGCATACATGGTCTTTCTTTTCATGTTTCGAAAAGCCAGTGGACGCTGATATGACTTACAAGTTCTTGGACGTACATATTTATATTCTGTGTACACAAAGGGAATTTGGGCATTAACAGGTCCTCATACATGTTGATTTGGGAGATTGGAAAATTTTCCACACTATACTCACTAGGCAGGAAATGCCAGTTAGGACTGAACCCAGATCTTAAAATTGGAAGTCAGATTTCTTACCCACTTGATTATCTTGCCCATTGATACTATTTCATTTACACTCCTTTTTTGCCTTTTCAGTAACAGAAGGAATCACACTAGATTTAACAGTGATATGCTTGCAATGTAAACATAACAATAAACCACATTTTATATACTGTAAATACAGCTCTGTCTTTTTCTTTCCTGATGGCATCCAACTTCTGATCTCATTCCCTCTGGAAGCTTGTGTTAGCTGATTAGATCAGAATTTCATGGCCTGTGTGAGCAGTCACTCTCTCTTCAAGCTGGATGGTGCTTCATCAAAGGCTCATTTTGACCGTTGTTTGTGGTACTTGTGTATGGGCATGGGGCCTTGAAGTTTTTGTTTGTTTGTTTTTTTGGGGAGATGGAAGGGCAGGGTTTGTTGATGATGAGATACCCATACAGAAGTAATTTTGGAGATATGTCTTATGAAGTTATACCTTCATGAATACTGCTTTGATGCTGGTGGACAAGGCATGGACAAGGACAGCCCAAGTTTTGATGTTGCAGGCTCCCAAGACTGGCTTACTTTTCTTTTATTAATGCCACGGCAGGTATGATCTTAATCCTTTAGCCAGAACAAAGGATAGAACAACAGCAAAGGAAAAAATAGAAAAAAAAAGAAAGAAAAAGATCAGAAAACCATAAGGTCTAGAGAAATCTTATGTGCCTCTCGACTCATGCCATTTAGATTTTATTTTTTTCAGATGATCGTTTGTATTTTTTCATATGCGGTAGTGTACATGATGATAAGTGCATGAAGTTGTAGTAGTTTGCATTGTTGATATTGTTACAATGTTGCCCATGATTGTAACTGTATATGTGAATTATAATTGTTTTACCTGTATTAGCAATATCCACTATCGCCTGTGATTGCAATTGTATATGAATGTGTATAAATTTTTGCCTGTATTGGTTTAATCTTGTGAATAATAGTTTCCTGTACCCAACTGTCCTGCAAAGGAGAGTGAAGTGGTTTGGAAATGAATTGAAATCTGGTTCTGACTGGGCCATACCCAAATTCAGAAGAAAACAAGTTTTCACAGTCTAGGCATTGCCATTTTCCTCATTATAATTGTTTAGCTGTCTGTTGCCTATCTACTTGTTGTTTGTGTACTGGAGAATTGTTGTGGAAGACAAAGACGAAATGATTGTAATTGACAGCCACACAACAGAAGAGGTCAACCACTATATCTACCTTGGTCAGTATATATTGATGAACTCAGTCTCTAAGGAACAAGAGATCAGATGTCACATTACGCTCGGATGGCAAGCATTCAGTAAAGCAAGTGCCATCTTTAGATAAAAAGATATGCCAGTTGTATTAAAACACTGAGTGTACGATGCATGCATAATGCTGACTGTGACATATGGAGCTGAAACGTGGAACCCGACAAAATGTCAGCTCCTAAAACTGTGAACCATGCAAATGGCCCACGAACGGATCATGATGGGAATCACCTGGAAGGACCGGAAAACGGCGGCATGGGTAAGAGGAAAAACGAAGGGCCAAGATATAATGGACACAGTTTGTGAACGAAAGTGGAACTGGTCTGGTCATGTCATTAGGAGATCTGACAACAGATGGACCACCAAAGTGACATACTGGATCCCTCGAAGCCAAAAAAGGAACAGAGGTCACTAGAGAACCAGATGGCGAGACGATTTAGAAAAGTGTGACAAACAATGGACCAAACATCGGTTAACCGGCAATAGTGGCATGCAATGAGGAAGGCTTATGTCCAACAACGGACCCAAATAAGCTGAAGTAAAGTGAACTGTCGTCTTGATATCAATGGATTATTCACTAGGGTGAGATGGTGTACTTTGTTAAGCTAGTGGAAACCACTTTGATGACATAAAACAAAATTGGACTCTATGGTAAGGTCACATAAACATACCTACTCTATGGTAAGGTCACATAAACATACCTCTGTACACACTGCAGTGGGGTGCCAAAAGAAAAGCTGCATCATTAAGCAGAGCACATGCTGTGGAAAATAATAATAATAGTTACTGATCTACAGTCACCTGAAGTAATAATGTATGTAATGATAGTAATTCATTGCAGTTAAGAGAGCCTTTCATGCACTACCTCAGAACTCTGTACAGTGTGAAGATAAAGAAAATATTGCATGAAAAATGTTCTAAAAATATTGCATCTTTCAGACACCTACACACAACCAGCCTACATAAATCTTATTTTACAGAACATGTAATTCTACTTTTTTTACTTTTCATTTTAGTTATTACTTGGAAAAGTCTAGTTAAAATAGATGCATGTTTAACCCTTTGACTGCTTACCTCGTGCGCTCTTGATCATGACTAACATGGGGTGTTTTCAGCAGTGAAATTTTGGAAGACTACAAGGGAGAGAATACTAAAACTGGTGAGCCTCTAGAGTATTACAGCACAGTTCTATTCCTTTGATCATCCAAGAATTACTGCTCTTGCATGTAGGGTCTAGAGTTTTGGAAAATGTTAAAGACTGAACATCAGATTCAAGATGGCAAGCGCTACAGTATTCTGGAAGTGTCAGAAGAAGATGATGAAGACTCCTGGAGACCAATGAATAGCGATTTTTGCTAAGCGTGAGATGGACAACAACCAACACCAACCTCTTTTGGTGGACATTTTGGATGATGATGATGACGGTGGCTTTGAACTTGGTGGAATTTAAACTAAAAGTGACACAGAGTAATATGATAATGATGCTGCCAACAAATTTGAATTATTATATCACAGCATAGCCAAGGATAAAAAAAAAGCTGCCAAAAATATAAGATAAGAGAAATGTCACTAAACGAGTGAGCAGTACACAGGTTAGTGAACCTACGGATGAAAGCAAAATTTTGCCCAGGCAGACAGCAATACCCAAAATAATATGATACTGTGGCAGGGAAAATATTCTGTAGGTTTTGAAAAGAAAGCTTGGTAGCAAAATGATTTCTGGCCATAGGTCTTGTAAGAAAAAAGGAACCAGAAGAACAAATAAACCAAAAAGAACACGGATTCAATACAAGACAAGACAAGCGCAAATTTTCAGCCAACCGGCCTTTGTCAAGCACGAATGCACGATCACAGACACCAAACAACGGATAATAACAAAAAGACTACAACTTCCCTGCCGCCTCATCCAGTGGATAAAAAGGGACCTTTGTGCATTTGCACTTGACAAAGGCCAGTTGGCCGAAAATTTGCGCTTGTCTTGTCTTGTCTTGTCTTGAATACGCGTTTTTTTTTTATTTACTTGTTCTTCTGGTTCCTGTTTGCTTGGACACGGGCAGTCACACTTGTTTTGGATATTATAGGTCTTGTGTTTACTTTAAAAGTCACCAAGAGGAGTATTTTGAAAGTATTAATGTATTCCTAAGTCATGACACTAGTTGCATGTGTAGTCCTTTTTGGCACTCCACTGTTACAGTGTGACTTGTTTTGTTTGATCATAGAATAGTAACAAGAAACTCTGGGGAGAGCTGGACAAGAGAAGCCTTCGGAGGAAAAGCCCCTTAAGCAAGTGTTTTGGCCCTCAACTCCTTACTCTCTACCATTACTGTGATGCGAGTTTTCCATGTCTGCAAATAGTGATATTCTCTGTGCATTATTATATATATGATTTATGGGCCAAGTACATAAGACATCCTTATGTAGATACATTTCCCCAAATAAACAGACAAAATATACTTACATAGATATATTTTTCCTTGATAAACAGAAAATACCTATTGCATTATTATACTGGTTGGCTTTGCATTTTTTGTTGTTGTTGTCAGTTATATCTTTTTGTGATACTGTAAAAACTTCCAAATATTGTGGATGTAAATTTTATTTTACTGTAACTGTTAGTATAAATTTTATTGTAAATCTGCTAAGTATTGTATATGTATAAATTTTATTCTTGTGTACTTATTAGTGTAAATTTTATTCTACGGCCCTAATAAGAAATAATCAACTATGTTCAACTAGGACAGGATTCATATCTTGATTAGGATAAACTGGTACATGATTAAAAGTTTTTACATGTGAATGACTGTACTTTTGTTTTCCTTGAAGCATATATCACAAACATGTTAAACACACTTAAGCCTCCTGCGGGGATGTCGGGGGCTCTTTCAGTGAAAATAGTATTCCCATGTTCTAGAATATCTGTGCAAGAAATTTCCTCTTTTTTGTCAGTGGCTTTGTTTCTGACATGCTCCTGTGCTTTCTGTCATTTCTTTCTTACTTATTTTCTGCTTTGCTGATTCATATTTCTTCTTTATATTTTCCATAAACCATTGATGTCTCTCTTTTAGGATTGATAGTATGGGTACATACATGAATTGCATTTTTAGCTCTTAAGGAGCCCCCCAAAGGGATGTCAGACTCAGAGCTCATTCTGTATAAATAGTATTCCAACCTTCTAGAAATTCTGTGCTACAAATTTCCTCTTTTCTAACACTCTTTTTGTTTCTTCCTCCCTCCTTTTGCTTTTTGTCATTTCTTCCTGTCATTTCCTGCCTCGCTGTACCATTCGCCTGTATGTGTTCAATAGTTTTACTACTTTGTCTTATCTTAGGATTGGTGATTGGGTACATGTATTTTAAGCACCTTTTGGGCTTAAGGGAAATGAAATATGCAGAAGCAATTTTATGTAATTTTGGCCCGTTTTTATATATGTTTTGGTGCCCTTAGTTGTGTTTAAATTTGTATTCAAGTATGTTTTTATATGCCCTGTGTGATAAATTGTACGGAGTGGTCAACGCCAGGGGTATCTCCTTAGATTATGTGCGTGAATGCATTGATTCAAGTACTTATTTTCTTTTCTGTTTTTTTGTTTCCTGTTGAAGTATTGTGTGATGTTTTGAAACGGTTATAGCCCTGATATGGCTCTAAGCAGTCGGCTGGGCTTTAAACAAAAATAACAATAACACAATAAGCTCTAAGAAACTGTGAACTGTTTAAAAATGATTTTAGTACTGGAGGCCTGTTTTTGTTTACCTAGTTCAGTAATTGTGTTTATGCATTTGATGGAATTGTTTTTAGTTTTTTTAACACCCCTCTGGTGATTTATTCAGTGAAATGGCTGATGCCAGGGGCATATGCATGAATGCAGTTTATGCCAACTTAATTTCTGGATATTCTTTTTTCTGGGGAGATAGATGCATTTAGATATGTGAGATTTTTTGGAGACAGTTATAGCCCTGCTGTGGCTCTGAGCAGTTGGCTGGGCTTTAAACAACAGTGATAATAACGATAATTACGAGTAATAACACTTAGGCATATGTACATAACATTGAAAAAAACACAGAATTAATGAATTATCTGCTTGACCACACACAATGTTTCCAAATTACACATTTTATTTGTTAATTAACTTATGTATGCACTTGCACACACATACAATCACACACACGCACACACATACACACACACACACACGCACACACACACACACACACACAATATATATATATATATATATATATATATATATATATATATATATAATATATATATATATATATATATGTATGTATGTATATATTATCACACACATGTACACATTTTACATTGTTTTATTGTTTTTGAAAATGGCATTCTGAGTTTAAAGATATTGGATGCTTCCAATTTTGCAGTGTTTTTTTAACTCTTTGACTCCCGCATCCTGTCCACCAGCTTCCTGTGCTGCCAACCATGCTAGCAAAGCAAAAAATTAACCCTTTTGACTCGCTCACCCTATCCACCAGCTCCCTGCAGAAAGCTGGTGGATAGGATGAGGGAGTCAAAGGGTTAAACAAGTAGGAATGTTATATTATTTGTTGCTTAATATGTGTGTGTGTGTATATATATATATATATGCATTACGTGTGTCTATGAACAGTATATGGCAGCCATTTCACAGGTATTTATAGATAAACCTTCACCAGAGTGCATTGTAGAAATTCTGCACTCAGAACTCGCCTGTTTGGTGTCATGGTGTATTTTTAGAAGGCATGATTCTTAACCCTTTGACTCCCGCGCTCTGTCCACCAACTGCAAAAACTTAATCCTTTGACTCCCTCACACTATCCACCAGCTTCCTGTAGGAACTGGTGGATAGGGTGAGGGAGTCAAAGGGTTAAGTTTTTGCTATGATAGCATGGTTGACAGTGTCAGGTAGCCTACTGGTGGACAGGGTGCAGGAGTCAAAGGGTTAACTAATGTAAAACAAATCTGGTTACATGTTACAGTTACGAGTGTGTGTGTGTGTGTGTGTGTGTGTGTGTGTGTGTGTTGTGTTTGTGTTTGTGTGTGTGTGTTGTGTTTGTGCGTGTGTATCTGTGTGAAGAGTATATGCTTTTATTTAACAATATTTTTATTTTCCACTGGTCGTTGGAATGTTGAACGTTGTTCTGTTGTTATTTTATTGTTTATTTGAATATGTATATATATGTTTGTGTGTGTGTTAGATAAAATACATAATATGCCAGAGAAAAAAGCTGTACTAATCCATAATATATGCATTTGGTTCTCAGATATTTTTGATCTGCAAGAATTCATCTTTTTGTGATTTTAAAGGACAGTTAATATTCTTTTAATAAATAATGGTGGATATTAATAATTTGCAAACTTCTTTTCAGTTTCTGTTTTACATGTTTTTTTTCACAAAGGAACTTCATTTTGCACATGCATAACTGTATATTGATAGGAACCATTTTATGCTAAATGCAGAAACTTCCGAACTCTTTCTCATACTGTAAGTGTATGCTGACAGATGTCATATTTATACAAAATAGGCCTGCATGTGTTATTTTACAGAAAATATGCATGTCACTTACTGTTATTATCTCACAATAGTCCTTCAGTAAATGGTGAGAATATCCTGGTATGTTAAAAAGTAATTGTTGTAAGGGTTTGAAACTTTGCACACACTTGGCCTAGTTATCTTGTGATCTACTTACAAAATTACATGCAAATATCATGGCATCATTTGTTGTCATGTTGGGAACAGTCATTCCAAGTGTCATGACCACATTTAATGTGGATAACATTGCACTTGCATTGAAACTGAATTTTGTAAAGGAAGTTCTGGTGTAGATGGAAGAACACTAGAATGTTTCAGTGATACACAAGCACTCATACCAGGCTGCGGTTTATTAATCAATAAACCGGTGATGTTTAAGGCAAGCACAACATTCAGACAAGTTGATAAGTTTGAAATATCTGGGAACAGTTATCTCACCAGATGGTAATGCACATTAGAAATATCCAGTAGATTTGGCCAAGATAAAACAGTATTAAAAAAAATGAAAAGCGTTGATGCCAACAAATGTGTATCAGTTAAATCAGGAAGAGAGTTCTACAGTGTTACATAGAACCAATACTGTCGTATGAATGCGAAGCCTGGACAATCAACACACAGACGGAATAAGATTGAGGCAAGTGACATGTGGTTTCTAGGAGGAATGTTAAGAATTTCATGGACAGCAAAGAAAACTGAGACGGTTTTGAAGGAGGCAAGCACAAAAAACAAAAAAAAAGCAAAAACAACAAACAAAAAAAACACATTGATGAAGGTTAGGAAACAAGCAACATTTATGGGACATTTTATTAGGGAAGAGAAATTTGAGCCCCTAGTCACAACAAGGAAGCTAGAGGGAAAAAGAACACCAGGTTGACCCAAGAAGAAAATATTAGACTGTTTTGTAGAGTGGATGATGACAAAGGGTAGGATATACTTGCAGCAACAAAAGATGGATTCATATGAAGGGCCATGATAGCCAATGCCATGTGGCAGGGCACATAATGATGATGATGATATTCCCAGGAGGTCTGTTAAAGCTACTGTCGATAAAAATGGTCAAAAAGTTGGAGAAATTTTTGAAACATGTGAAGATATTGCTCATGATGTTAAAACATTAGCCATGAATTAGTTCATGCAGTTTTAAAAAGTAAATTTGAATGAGATGCTTTGCATCAAAGTGTGTCCTGCAGTTCTTTACTGAAGACTAAAAACAGGTGCGTGCTATTGTTGCAGACTGTTAAACAGGTACAAAAATTAGGATGACGGCCTTTTTATTCATAGTTGACATTGACAAAACCTGGGTTAGGAGATATGAACCAGAATTAAAGAGATTAGTCATCAGAGTGGCACATTCCTGTCTCTCCAAACCCTCATCAAATTTAAAATCAAGGAAATTTCATGAAGATTATTTCATCATCATCATGTGCCCTGCCGCATGGCGTTGGCAATCATGGCCCTCCATATGCATCTATCCCTTGTTGCTGCAAGCACATCTTCCACCCTCTCTGTCCTCAGCCACCATGCAAGTCCGTCCAATATTTTCTCCCTGGGTCTACCTGGTGTTCTCTTTCCCTCCAGCTTTCCTGTTGTGACCAGGTGCTCTAATTCCCTTTTAATGTTGCATGTTTTTTCCTAATCTTCCTTATCAATGATCTTCGTGTGTCTGCCTCCATCAAGACTGTCTTGTTTGGTTTTTTTGTTTTGTTTTGTTTTTTTCTTGGCCAGTAGTATGTGCCTATGATAATAAGGGTATATTGACAGTGCATCGTGTTCCTCTGGGACAAACAGTTAGTCAAGACTACTAAAGGACATTCTGATGAAAATATGAAGGACTTGCTATCATAAAGAAACGTAGAACACTGTTGAACAGTTCTCCACTGATTTTACATGACAACAGATCTTGCCACAAAGCAGGGTAATGTCGCTTATGATATTTTATCAGTGGAACACTCTGCCACACCTGGCCTGTTCTCTAGATGTGAGTTCTCAAGATTTTGATCTCTGCTCCAGGTTGGCATTCGCTGTGTACATTTCTACAACTTTGACGACGTGGAAGTGGAGTTAGCCAAGCAGGCACAACAAATTTGCTCTGGATCAGAATCAGTTATCCAGAAGAAATGTTATGTAGGAATATAAAAAGATATTGATCATTATCTTTTTTTCTTTTTTTTTAAAGAAATATTCTTACTATTTCTTAGTTAACCCTTTGACTCCTGCACACTATCCACCAACTGCAAAAGCTTAACCCTTTGACTCCCTCACCCTATAGGGTGAGGGAGTCAAAGGGTTAAGTTTTTGCTTTGCTAGCATGGTTGACAGTGCAGGATGCTGGTGGACAGGGTGTGGGAGTCAAATGGTTAACCCTCATTTTAGTGAAGTTGGCTTTTTATTTGTTTCAAAAACAATTACGTATTTATTTGCTTGCATTATCCCTCCCCCCAGTAATATTAGGGTAAATATAAACTGTGATCATGTATGGAACACATATCAAGCAGGTTCTAGGATCGTTTCTGGTTTGGTTTCTGTCTGTTTTTTGTTTTGTTTCTATTTGTTTGTGGCTTTTTTTAAAACATAAAACAAACGTATTACCTATATATTTTGATTATGTTTGCATGCAAAATTGTTGAACTGGATACTTCATTTCAGCATGTTACATGCATTGTGATCCAGGGTATTAATCCATCATTCGACTGTATTTATCAGATTATATTGTTTTGGTACACTAGTATTTTTCAGTGATGTACTGCTCATTCACCCTAAGGAAGGCATGTTGCTATGGTATGGCACTATCTTTTTTTGTTTATTTTTCTGTTAACCCTTTCACTCCAGCAACAGAAACTTAACCCTTTCACTCCATCACTCCGGGATGCCGGTGGATAGGGTGGGAATGAAAGACAGTGTGGATGTGGGGATAGAAAAGGAGTCAAAGTAATGGTATCTGTACTGTCAGAGTGGGTTACATGGAGTTCCAGGATTAATGGTGGTATTCATTGTTGTCAGTTTGGTTTTTCATGATGTCCAGAATATTAACATCGAGATCATTCACTTGTGTGAACGAATGCCCAAAATATTAACATCAGATCACCACTTGGTGAACTAAAGTCCAAAATATTAACATCCAGGTCACCACTCTGGTGAACGAAAGTCCAAAAATTAACATCCAGGTCACCACTCTGGGGAACGAAAGTCCAAAACAAGTAACATCCAGGTCACCACTCTAGGGAACGAAAGTCCAAAACAGTAACATCCAGGTCACCACTCTGGTGAACGAAAGTCCAAAACAATAACACCCAGGTCACCATTCTGGTGAATGAAAGTCCAAAAATATTAACATCCAGATCACCGCTCTGGTGAACGAAAGCCCAAAATATTAACATCAAGATCACCACTCTGGTGAACGAAAGTCCAAAATATTAACATCCAGATCACCACTCTGGTGAATGGAAGAGCAAACTACTCCAAAATATTGACATCCAGATCACCACTCTGGTGAACGAAAGCCCAAAATATTAACATCAAGATCACCACTCTGGTGAACGAAAGTCCAAAATATTAACATCCAGATCACCACTCTGGTGAATGGAAGAGCAAACTACTCCAAAATATTGACATCCAGATCACCACTCTGGTGAATGGAAGAGCAAACTACTCCAAAATATTGACATCCAGATCACCACTGGTGAATGGAAGAGCAAACTACTCCAAAATATTGACATCCAGATCACCACTGGTGAATGGAGAGCAAACTACTCCAAAATATTGACATCCAGATCACCACTCTGGTGAATGGAAGAGCAAACTACTCCAAAATATTGACATCCAGATCACCACTCTGGTGAATGGAAGAGCAAACTACTCCTAAATATTGACATCCAGATCACCACTGGTGAATGGAAGAGCAAACTACTCCTAAATATTGACATCCAGATCACCACTGGTGAATGGAAGAGCAAACTACTCCTAAATATTGACATCCAGATCACCACTCTGGTGAATGGAAGAGCAAACTACTCCTAAATATTAACATCTAGATCACCACTCTGGTGAATGGAAGAGCAAACTACTCCAAAATATTAACATCCAGATCACCACTCTGGTGAATGGAAGAGCAAACTACTCCAAAATATTAACATCTAGATCACCACTCTGGTGAATGGAAGAGCAAACTACTCCAAAATATTAACATCTAGATCACCACTCTGGTGAATGGAAGAGCAAACTACTCCAAAATATTAACATCTAGATCACCACTCTGGTGGAATGGAAGAGCAAACTACTCCAAAATATTAACATCTAGATCACCACTCTGGTGAATGGAAGAGCAAACTACTCCATAAAATATTAACATCCAGATCACTACTCTGGTGAATGGAAGAGCAAACTACTCCAAAATATTAACATCTAGATCACCACTCTGGTGAATGGAAGAGCAAACTACTCCACAAAATATTAACATCCAGATCACTACTCTGGTGAATGGAAGAGCAAACTACTCCAAACTATTAACATCCAGATCACTACTCTGGTGAATGGAAGAGCAAACTACCAGTCGAACACCAGTGGGTTCCTTGACCACTGTGCCACTAATGCACCATCTCTGTGCGTTTCAGTTAACATGCCTCATCATGCTCCTTTGGTTACACTGTTGTGAAACTTATTGACATGTTGGAATTTTGCTGTGATGTATTTTTGAGTGTATACTGACAGTTTGAACCCTTGCATTTCCACACCCTATTCGCCAGCTGCAAAAATCTAACCCTTTCACTCCCTCATCGTATCACCAGGAAGCTGGTGGATAGGATGAGGAAGTGAAAGGGTTAAGTTTTTTTGCTTTGCTGTCATGGCTGACAATGCGGGATGCTGGCAGATAGGATGAGGGAGTCAAACGGTTAAAAGTTCTTTGGTGCTGTCGAGTTATTTTAAATTTTCCACACCTGCACCTGTGCTTCCATATGGCACAATTGGCATGAAAGACTTTGTAATGAAGCTGTCTTTGTTGATTTGCTTAGTTAATCACTAAGATCAGACACAAAATTGCTTCGTTTTATTTTCGTACAGACTTCTTCAAAGTTTGGTTGTGGATTTTTTCTTTATTGTGATACACACAGGAAAGTTTTCATCTACTTGATATTTTGGTGATTGCTGATTTTGTTGTTATTAAAGTGGTTTTTGTTGTTGTTGTTATAAAGTGACTGTTAAAGAGCATTATATTATTTTCATGGCTGTTGATTAAAGAGCATTATGATATTATTTTCTTTGACTTATCAAATGGCTGGCTGTTCAGAGTATTATGGTATTATCTGCAGTGATAATAATAAATTCAGAAATATTTTTGTCCTTTGAGTGATATGAACTCTTTGAAGTTTGCTGTTTTACCCCTTTGACTCCCACACCTTATCCACCAACTACAAAAACTCCGTCATGGTTGAAAATGCAGAGTGCTAGTGGAAAGGGTGAAGGAGTCAAAGGGTTAAGAGAATATGTCCCAAATGTACAGGTAGCTGAGGACATAGAGTGTGCTGCCTGGCTGGTATGGACATGACTGTACGTCATTATGAATGATAATTATAAGACATTTACACAAATTTCAATGTATAAACACGATTACACAGATTTCAAAGTATGAACATGACTTTATGCAAAAAATTGTGAAAGTTGTGCATACAATAGGATTTTTCTCCCCTTTCCACTATATCTTCAGTGGTGGTCTTAATGCTCACCTTCGTACGAGATGGTAACCCGAGGTTTGGTGTGCAGCACACACTCAGCACACACTGAAGATTCCATGGCAACAAAAGAGTTATCCCTGGCAAAATTCAGTTTCATAGTACATAGAAAAACACACATACAGGAACAAAATGGATTGGACTGCACTGCAATTTCATATTGTAAATCTGGTAAATATATATAGATTTGTTGCAACAGAGAGGAAAATGAATGATGTCATGATTACAGTATGTAGCAGTAACTGTTAGTACCATGTTTCATTACTCACAAACTATGCAAGCCAAATGAAAAATAATGAATAACCTGTTTTGATTGCATCTGAGTCTCAGTGGTTGTCGTTTGTTTTTTCCCCCAGACAGACTTTACAAATGATAACTTTGAAAGAACTTGATCCTGAACAGGATTTCTTCCATTATTTCTCAGCAGAATTTCAAAAACATATTTGGATCACTGTCAAGCCCAGCATGGAATCACTGTCATTATGTTGGATGAAATCAGACAGTTTTCATACAAGATTTGGGTAAAATGACTGGCTGAAAGAGACAAGTGCCCCCTTGAAAATTGATTTATTTTCTGATTGATTTATTTAACAGTCAGAATTATGTACAGTCACTAAAGGTATAGGGGGAACACTGTGTTCATTTATGTTCAGTTAAAAGGAAGGGATTGTGGGTTTATTTTCAAAGTCAGAATGATGTAATAGCTTACTAAAGACATATAAGCGGTAGATTAAGATTGTACACATGGCTTGATCATATTTTTTAATCACTAGACATATATTGAGGGTGAGAGTAATGATGACATGACAATGCAGTTTTCAACACAAGTCCACCCAGTACCTTGATGTATTGTTACTAACCTTCATTAAACAGCAAGGGCTGAGACTGTCGTTCAAAAGACGCTAAAGACTCAGAAACAAACTCGATTTATTATCTTTACCATGCATGAGATTAAGATATACAAATACCATAAACTGTAAAATATTCAGTGAAAAAGGTCAAAATCAACATTATTTCAATCAAAACTGAACAGAAAATAGAAAAGATTACCCCCAATGTCTAAAGAAACAGCATTTGACAATATGTAAATGGTTCAACTTGGGTTTTCTTTCATTAGAAATAGTTAATGTACTTACTCTATTATATTACCCTAATTGTTTTCCTGCTTGAATTTTGCAGGCTATACAACATCATGGTGGAGTGTGATCAGCTCATGTAACATCTATGCTAACAAAAAAGTCTGGTTATGTGTGATGCGCAGTGAATCCAAATGAGTTCAGAGAACAGCATTATACAAAACCAATCTATAATGATCAGAATTTCTACGTTACATCCCTCTCTTTTCCACCCCCTCCCCAATACCTTGCAGCTTTTCTGTTTAAATGATTTTGGTGGAATGTTTAAACTTTTGTCCAGTAATTATGTTGTGTACATTATTTTATGTATTAACTATCATCTGTAAATAAAAAGATAAGTTTTCAGAGCTACAGTATATGTGCTGTTTGTATGTGTGTATGTGTATACTATGTATGCACATTTCACTCGTTTGTGTGTGAGGGATTGTTTTAAAACATTCACACAGGACATATGCATTTGTTATAGAGTTATACTTATCATCAGTGTCTTAACTCAGCCAACTGCTCACAGCCATATCAGGGCTATATCTACCTCAACACCTATTTGAACTAAAAAAAAAACATTGGAAAAGAAAATAGATACACATATTTGCGCACATAATCTAAGGATATGACCCCAATGTTGACCACTCCATCCAATTTATTGCCAGGGGTTAAAACAAAATGAACCTTAATCCAAATATATAAACATAACAGTACACTAAAACATAAAAGCTGGCTGAAATTACCTAAAATTACTTCTGCATATCACATTTCCTTAAGAGTCAAAAATGCAGAAGTAGATGTGCCCAATTAACAATCCTAAGGAAAAGCATAGAAGGATTAATTGAAAACATACAGATGAATGGGTCAGCAAGACAGAAAATGATAGGAACAGAAAATGATAGGGATGATAGCAAAGGAACAAGAGAGAATCAAAGACGGTGACAGAAAAAAAGGAAATTTCTAGCATAGAATTTTCAGATGGTGGGGATACTTTTTATGCTGAAAGAGCCCCCAGCATCCCCACAGGAGACATTTATACAGTAAGATAAGCGTTCTGTTGTAGATTTTTTTCATGTGTCACATACATTCTACAATAAAACAATGAGCTAGAAATACCTGTTTATGCTTTTTTTTTCATTTTTATTTTTCAGAATACAGACTAAAGATTTATATCAAAGACCAAAAAGCAATCCTCAACCTCCGTGGAAGGTAAGTAAAGAAAAAAATTATACTAAAACAACATGGCACATTGATGAGACTGAGTAACATATGACAAATAATAAATGAATACATAATATTGGTGGCCAACAAAAATTCTGTGATTAAACTTTTCGTTCTCTCACTCTATCCATCTACTTCCTGAGTTACATGGTTATCTTCAGCACTGTCAAACGAGTCTTCCATTACATAATTCAATGCATTCTGAATTCATAGCAAAGAGTTTATTCTGAGTACGAATCAACAAATATTATACAAATATTATACCAATAAAGGACAATTTCTCAGTACAAAGTACTTTGGATGAATGAATAGACCCAAACATATTAACTGGTTAAATACACCGAATGTATTAACGGACTGAATATGCGCTAACATATGAACACTTTGACTCCCGCAACTGCACAAACTTAACCCTTTGGGAGTCACACTATCCATCAGCTTCCAGCAGGAAGCAGGTGGTTAGGATGAGTAAGTCAAGGGGTTAAGTTTTTGTTTTGCTAGCATGGTTGACAATGCAGGATATTGGTGGACAGGGTGTGGGAGTCAAAGGGTTTACTGTTGAATACATATTAAAATATTAATAAAGCATCATTTCCTGAAATAATGAAGCACTTATTTCAATTTGCTTTCACACCCGACGCTAGGAGTCATGACAATTTTCTGTTCTGAGATTTATTACATGATGATGAACAATGCAAAGATGGTCTACTTTTGAGTACTAGTCTTGTCATACCATGGATTGTTGTACCACACATAAATTGGCCTAGCATCCACCAAGTGCATGGATGCAGACATCAGCAGTTCATGGATGCAGACATCAGCAGTGAAAAGTGACAGACTGAATTTACATCCACACTCACACTGTTGTTAGTCTTGTGATTCTAATCAATCTTCCCACAAAACCCACTGCATACTGCACATAGGTAGGGGTTAGGAGCTAGCTCAAAAACCAAGAACACCCAGAGTTGAAGTGTAATTCTTGAGGCCCCAAACACACAACACAGTATTTCCTCTTTAAACTTCAGAATCTGAATCTTTCATCATATCTCTAGTTCCAAAGGAACCAAGTAACCAGTAATCAGCAGTCACTACTTTAAAAAAAAATTGTGCAGTTTTAATAATTACACAGTAAATCCGCATACACTGAATGTGCGAGACTTGATTTAGGAAAACCACTGACGACGCCCACTGTTACCACCTTACAAACCACATGGGTGGTACTTCAGATGAAAGTTACAGGGTAACAAACAAACAAAAACAAAATGATTTCATAACTGCTTTCCAAAACATGTATGCTTACAAATTAAGTTTACTTTATCAATAACAGAGAAAACAATCGACTAGAGCCATTATTAATTTAGAAGTACATCTAAACTACTACACACTATAAAACACATTTTGATTTTAGACTTGATAAGGAAATGGAAAAAAAAAGTAACAAGCTTCAGGATTGATATATGATAGTATATCATAGGCTAGATAACAAGTATGCATTTTTAGCAATTGGATTTAAAAGACTTTATGTGACCTTCCCATTTTACTCATCTATCAGCTATAACACCAAAATGCTGATATTTTGAAACCCGTTCAATAACATGAGATTGAATGGATTTCCTTTGAAATAAAACTGGCAGTAACAGAGTCAACAAAGATTGGTCAGTACATTTTTCTGTTTATGTAAGACATTCATAATATATATGTGAGTGAAGAAGGAGCAGAAAAACAAAATGGATAATACCACTGGCAACACATTCCAAACATGAAGTACTGAGGCTTTTTTTTTTACACAAGACAAAACATAGATCAATCAGAAACCTCTTTTTATCATTCCTCTCCACACTTCATACAAAACAGTGATCGACATTTATCATCAGGTGAAAAAAAAGGTCAAATGCTACATAGATTACGAATGGCCATGTTTTTTTTTTCACAAAGCTGAACTAGCTCATCACTTTTCAAGGGAAGTTACTTGGTTACTGAGTAGTTTTTCTTACATCAGTCGCGTTCTGTCTGCTTAAGGCATATACTTGTTTTTCTTGCATTAGACCTGTGTTTTGTCTACTTGAGGCAAGCTACTGAACTAGCTCATCACTCTGCAAGGGAAATTACTCCGTTACTGAGTAGCTTTTCTTGCACCAGTCGCGTTGTCTGCTTGAGGCATATACTTTTTCTCCCCTTACAATAATCAGTGAAAAAACAATTTCAAATCCAACATACAAACAAGCTAGAAAGAAAAAGATACATAAAGCAAACAGCAAAACTTCCCCTGCCTTTAATGGCACTAATACACCATAAATATTTCCATTATACTGATCATTTGGCTGCAAGATAGAGCAGTGTGGCAGCAATATGAATATCCTGCTCTCCACAAAAGATCAAACACAAAATTCATTTTAATGCCCCCATAAACAAAGTACCAGAGAATTTCAAATCATAAAACACATCAAAATTATGTGTTTGAGCAAATGTCAAAGTGATCAATGAACTGCAAATGACAAAGTACCACCAAATCAGCTGTGCATTTGATACATTTAATTTTGTAACCTAGATACAAATGTAACACGCACACAGAAAATACACATCCTCTCTACATGAATGTATTTTCTTTGATTATTTTCAGCAGTCACAAGAGTTTGCAGTATATGCTGATAACAGTACACTGTTGATCACAATACACTGTTTATAACACAACAAACATGCTACACTAAACATAGCCATGATTCTGTGTCATTTTATCAAACAATACTACAAATGAACCTTTTTGTTGTCTAGTTTTTAGCAAACTACAATTTACACTTACAGAATGCAAGTTTTATTGCATTAACAAAGTTGAGAACAAGCTGTAACTTTTAAAAAGAATGAATTTACCTCTCAATACTTAAACAGAAACACAATATTAATCTTTGAACAGACAGATTTTGAAGGAGAATTCGGGCAGAATCGTCTGAACAAGAAGAAAACACATTTACTCAAATTACCGAAATGTCATCACCAGGATTATGCTTTGGTTTGGAATTAAATTGCACACATTCACTATGTATTTTAGAAATAAAATAAAAATCTCCAAAAAGATTTACCATGAATACAACTGTGTGGGATTATCAAAAAGAAATAACAAATAATGTTTACTGTTAAATGGGTATTCATAGCTGAGTTTGGGGGGCTTTTCTGTTGTTTTAGTATCTTATTTTTCCTGGATGTGTGTGCGTTTACGTTTCATCCATATTGTGCACACTTGGTGTTTTCACATTTCTGTAAGTTAGTCACTGAAATGACTTCAGGATCTTCAGTGATGGGGTAGGTCAATACCAATGCTGTGACCAATGGAGGAACCAGTATCCTCATCAACTCCCAAGGACTGAACTACAACTACCAGTGTTTGACAGGCAAGCGCTGCACCAACTGCAAAGCAGAAACAAGAGGTACTCATACAGATAAGCCTTGATAGTTCAGACTGCAGATAGCACATGCTATCAAGTGGACTTCCTCTCAGATATCATCTGTTCTCCAGGCCTTAGGGGAATGACAAGTTCCACACCTGATCAAGGTCTTTCAACCAATCAAAAGAACAAGACGAGCAGTCTTCCAGTGGATCCCTGCTCACTGTGGTATATCACGAAATGAGACGGTAGAAGAACTAGCAAAATAAGGAGACCAGGAAGACCAACCAAACAACAATGTCAGCTACAGGAAAAAGAAAAAGGAGCATTGTGAGATCATTATTTCAGCCATGGACAGAAAGGGACGAATACCACTTTCTGTCAAGAGAGCAGGAAATGGTCCTGTTGAGACTTTGAACCAGCCACAACCAGATCAATGTCCACATGAATCTTATATTCAGACTGATGCCTTCTTTCACCTGCCATTGTAGTCAAAAGGTCTGGACAACTGGACATACATTGCAGCAATGTTGCCCCTACCAAGTGGAGTGACATATGACATGGCTGACTACAACTCCTGATCACTAAGCTCCATGATATCTGGCAGAAAATAAATATAAAAAAAAAGCCCTTTTTTTCTGGATGTTAACTGACCATGTAGACGTCGAATGAAAGAAGAAACAGCAGTGTAATATGATTAAAATGCCTTCACAGGAAATGAGACTTAAAGAGCATTTTTACACAAGCACCATGGAAAACTGGCAATTTTGTACATACACCAACAATCTCCCACATACCTTTACTGTTCCTTCCATATTCACTTGCTCAATATGTGTATTCATTTATGATGAAAACACAGAATTTGTTTATATGAATTATGATGAAAAATGGCTACAGTGAGACGTGGAATGGTTAATACTACCTTACAGAGGCTAGTTCTGAAATGCAGACCCTACAAAAAAGCCTTTTGTTAATGAGCTGAACACTCAAGTTTACATCAAGGTAAACTCTCTTTCTCAAGAATTAACACAAAGGCCTTTTTTTCTTTGTTTCTTTTCTCTTTCTGACAGAATTTCAGGGGGTGATGGTAAACAGATAAATTCCTTATTTCAAACATGTGGCTCAAAATATTTTCAGGCTATACATTTATCAACCTGAAATACCAAATCAAAAATGAACAATAAAAAATTACATGAGTTTCAAATGTGCCACTGATCCTTTTCCTGTGCCATCTGAATATGTTATGTACATGTAATAAAGCGGCTTTTTGGGACACACACAAAAAACAATAATAAAGAAAACTTATTCTTTTAAACAGTATCATGGTCAAAGTGTCAACAAAAGAGTACTGCCTTGGGTGGGGGAATGTTGACTACTTGTCTGAAGGTTTTCGGACTGAGACTTTCCCGTCTGACGTTCCAAAGTAAGCTGCCTTGGCCATGTTCAGGAACAGACCCGTTTCCAACACACCTGTACAACAGCATCATAGATTAAAAACTAAAACAAAATGACATGTGCAGATTGGTAACACTGTGGTGTACAGCATTAATCCAATGAACACTACAAGACAGAAGAGCTACAAGGGCTGATCTAAAAGTCTTGTCAGTTAACCATCTGACTCCTGCACACTGTGCACCAGCATCCTGCATTGTAAATCACACTAGCAAAGCAAAAACATAACCCTTATGACTCCCTTGCTAGTGTATAGGGTGAGGGAGTCAAAGGGGTTACCTTATTTGCAGTTGATGGATAGGGTGCAGGAGTCAAAGGGTTAACTCTTTGAAGACGTAATATAGTTGCCTTGCACAACCACTGTGGACGCGATCAACGGACCTGCCACAACCCTTGGCGACGCACGATTTTGGGGGGGTTTTCAAAAAATTCTCAAAAATACAGATTTTACAGAACAAGAACATATTTTATATCAAAATAAAATTCAGTTTACGCTCTTTGAGCTGAAGCTACATACAAGGACAATACATCTATTCCACTTACCTTCCTAGAAGGTGAAATGGGGTAGGGTTTTGGCTCTGGGAAAGAAGTTTTTGATTGACAGTAATCCAACACATACAGTCAGTGAAACACCCATTCTTGACCAGGTAATCCAGAAATCCAGGTAATCACAAGTCCTTGGTATGACCAGAAGATATAAAAGAACAAACACAGCTTTGTTTTCACACAGGTGAAGCAGCAAAGTGATTATGACGATCCTTTGAAGAAGAAGAAGAAGAGGCCTAAATGTCGCCATTTTGGTGCAAGGACGGTTGGTTTGGATAAAGGCAAAAACTGTAACTAATCGGGATAAAATCGATGCAAGGGAAGTAACAAACACTTCAGAAGATACCAAAGGGTGTTCCTATATGTGTAGTTAGTTCCCCTAGACCAGCGACCGGCTTGCATCTATTTTTAAAAACAGCAGCAGAATATCCGCTATCACGTCTCTAATGGTTTGGCCAGCTGCTGCGGAATGTCCACTGTCACGTCTCTAATGATTTGGCCAGCTGCAGCGGAATATCCGCTGTTACGTCTCCGAAGAGTTAAGCTGCCATTTCTGAACTGTTTGTAACTTGTTTCGTAAACACATTTCTGATCAAAAAAAAAAAAAAAATTTCTGTACAAATACAAAACCAACACTGCCAACTGACAAGCTTTCAAAACCAAATCAACATATACTTTCAGAACCAATTCTATGTAAACAAAAAACAATCAAAGTTAGGAGTAATATGATTAAAAAATATAAGCTAAATGAAAAGGGGGGTTATTTCATTGCAATTTACCTGAATAACAATGTATCTTTCATCATTCACGAAGAATTTAAGATAAAATATCACATAAAAGTAAACTTGTTTTTTAAAGGCCACAAAATGTCTATAAAAAATTACATGCAGCAAACATAACTGGATAACCACAACATTTAAAGTAATTACCTCTATGGTGAAACGATAAAGCTATATTATGATATCATAATCAAGGAAAAATGATACACTTCTAAACTCTTGTTCTAAATAGTTAAAAATCTCAAAAAAAAGCAAACAAACAAAAAATACTATTCTTGTCCTATCACAAACAAAAACCACTATTCTTGTCCTATCACAAACAATAACCACTATTCTTGTCTTATCACAAATAACCACTATTCTTGTCCTATCACAAACAATAACCATCATTCTTGTCCTATCACAAACAAAAACCACTATTCTTGTCCTATCACAAAAACCCACTATTCTTGTCCTATCACAAACAAAAACCACTATTCTTGTCCCATCACAAACAAAACCCACTATTCTTGTCCTATCACAAAGAAAATCCACTAGTCTTGTCCTATCACCAAAACAAAAAACAAAAACAAAGAAAAAATAGCAATAACCACTATTGTTCTCCTACCACAAACAAAAACCACTACTGTTGTCCTATCACAATTACCACTATTCTTGTCCTGTCACAAACAAAAGCTACTATTCTTGTCCTATCACAAACAAAAACTACTATTCTTGTCCTATCACAAACAAAAACGACTAGTCTTCTCTTATCACAAACAAAAACTACTATTCTTGTCCTATCACAAACAAAAACTACTGTTGTCCTATCACAAACAAAAACTACTATTCTTGTCCTATCACAAACAAAAACTGCTATTCTTGTCTTATCACAAACAAAAACTATTATTCTTGTCCTATCACAAACAAAAACTACTGTTGTCCTATCACAAACAATTACCACTATTCTTGTTCTGTCACAAACAAAAACTACTATTCTTGTCCTATCACAAACAAAAACTACTATTCTTGTCCTATCACAAACAAAAACTACTATTCTTGTCTTACCACAAACAAAAACTACTATTCTTGTCCTATCACAAACAAAAACTACTATTCTTGTCCTATCACAAACAAAAACTACTATTCTTGTCCTATCACAAACAAAAACTATTATTCTTGTCTTATCACAAACAAAAACTACTGTTGTCCTATCACAAACAATTACCACTATTCTTGTCCTGTCATAAACAAAAACTATTCTTGTCCTATCACAAACACTACTATTCTTGTCCTATCACAAACAAAAACCACTATTCTTGTCCTGTCACAAACAAGTACCACTATTCTTGTCCTACCACAAACAAAAACCACTCCTGTTGTCCTACCACAAACAAAAACCACTACTGTTGTCCTACCACAAACAAAAACTACTATTCTTGTCCTACCATAAACAAAAACCACTACTGTTGTCCTATCACAAACAAAAACCACTATTCTTGTCCTGTCATAAACAAAAACCACTACTGTTGTCCTTTCACAAACAAAAACCACTATTCTTGTCCTGTCACAAACAAAAACCACTATTCTTGTCCTATCACAAACAAAAACCACTATTCTTGTCCTACCACAAACAAAAACCACTATTCTTGTCCTATCCCAAAAACCACTGTTCTTGTCCTATTCTTGTCCTATCACAAAAACCATTATTCTTATCCTATCACAAACAAAAAACGCTATTCTTGTCCTACCACAAACACAAACCCCTATTCTTGTCCTATCACAAAAACCACTATTCTTGTCCTATCATAAACAAAAACCACTATTCTTGTCCAGCCACAAACAAAAACCACTATTCTTGTCCTATCACAAAAACCACTATTGCCGTCCTATCACAAAAACCACTATTCTTGTCCTATCACAAAAACCACTATTGCCGTCCTATCACAAAAACCACTATTCTTGTCCTATCACAAAAACCACTATTCTTGTCCTACCACAAAAACCACTATTCTTGTCCTACCACAAAAACCACTATTCTTGTCCTACCACAAAAACCACTATTCTTGTCCTACCACAAAAACCACTATTCTTGTCCTACCACAAACAAAAACCACTATTCTTGTCCTATCACAAAAACCACTATTCTTGTCCTACCACAAAAACCACTATTCTTGTCCTACCACAAACAAAAACCACTATTCTTGTCCTACCACAAAAACCACTATTCTTGTCCTATCACAAAAACCACCATTCTTGTCCTACCACAAACAAAAACCACTATTCTTGTCCTACCACAAAAACCACTATTCTTGTCCTACCACAAAAACCACTATTCTTGTCCTACCACAAACAAAAACCACTATTCTTGTCCTATCACAAAAACCACTATTCTTGTCCTACCACAAACAAAAACCACTATTCTTGTCCTATCACAAAAACCACTATTCTTGTCCTATCACAAAAACCACTATTCTTGTCCTACCACAAAAACCACTATTCTTGTCCTACCACAAAAACCACTATTCTTGTCCTACCACAAAAACCACTATTCTTGTCCTACCACAAAAACCACTATTCTTGTCCTACCACAAAAACCACTATTCTTGTCCTACCACAAAAACCACTGTTCTTGTCCTACCACAAAAACCACTGTTCTTGTCCTACCACAAAAACCACTATTCATGTCCTGTCAACAAGAGGAAATGAAGAGATGTCTTACCTGGAATGCAGTGAAGTTTGCGATCAACTTCCAACCAGTTTGGTGTGCCCTCAAAATGCCAGTCAACAAGGAAGTTGCCATTGTCAGTAACAACAGGTCCCTATAAATCATACATTCACATTCTGCAAATAAGAAGTGGGGTGCATTTATGGAATTTTGTCAAGTATCAATTCACGATGAAAAATGTATGTAGAATTTATTATGTACCAAGCACAACAAACCATTCTGAAAACTACAAATAAAAGTTGATCTCTTCAAACAATACTACTCTTCATAAAAAGAAAAGGACTGTCAGGGATCGTATTGCCAAGTAAAGTAAACGTGGATACACTGTCACTGCCCCAAGAGTGGGAAAGAGGTTATCTCCCTTGCAACAGTACAAATAGACAACAAAAAACAAAAACAAAAAAGCAAACAAAACAGACTTTCTATTCAACAGAATAGTCTGGTCTAAAATACAAAACGAAACAGAAACCTTAAAGAAAACATTGTAAAAAATAAAAAAGTAAAAACTTCTTAATTTTTAAAAAAAATGTAAAATGCTGGAGCTTGGGGCGCAGCCCAGATATCCATTCTAAAGCACTGTGTCAGTACTTCTGTCATTCAAGAGAAAGGACCCCAAGCTCCCAAAGCTGGTGATGCGTTTCATTCTGTGTAGAACCCATCAGGCCTGCTGCCTGGGACACAGCAAAAAGAGAGGGGCATCCACATGTAAGTTTAGTTAGTCATCTAAACCTAAGGTAGCAGAACTCTGCAAAGTGTGGAGACACCACCTAAACAATGTACAGAGCACCCAGTGAAGGTAAAAGAAAGAATTTAGAAGAAACGTATAAAGAAAATGTATTCTTTGAATCTAAGGAAGCAATCTTGTGTAGTTCAATATTTATAAAAAAGAGCATAACTTCCAGGCATCACACTGCCAAGTAAAGCAAATGCTGGTATCTTGTTATGGGCCTAGAAGAAGTAAAGTTGGGTTGCCTCCAAGATTAGTCTCATCTCATAGCCTTCTGTCTTCTTCATCCTACTGTCCACACTGTACTCATAATTATAAATAATATTTATGCCTTGCATTTATAAAGCACCTCGCCTATGGATCAAGGCACTTGCAAAAACACATTCTCTTATATACACTCACAGAACTATTCACAATCATACAATTGACACACAGAATCAGGCTAAAAAGGATTACAAAGATTCTGGACATGGGAATATTGTCTTAAGAGGTAAATTTTGAGTTGGGATTTCAAAGATGAAACAAAAACAGAATGTCTGACATTATTTGGCAAAAAATTCCAGAGCTGGCTGCAATACACAGAGAAGGAACAGGAGTCATCACATTTACAGCTGAAGTGTTTCTACCAAGAAATCATGAGTCAGAGGAAGAATGGAGAGAGTAAGAGAATAACCAGATCAGAGAGATAAGCAGAGACAGTGCCAAAGATAAGATCGTAGCAGATGCATGCTATCTTGTCCTTAATTCTTTCAGAAACAGGTAGCCAGAGCAGTTTCATCAATAAAAGGGTACAGGACTCTCGATGTTGATGATTGGTTGAGTGAGAAAATGTCATTTCTGTATGTTTGATCAATCAGTTTGTAAGCGTTGCATGACTTATGTATTCATCCAGTAGAAGTCCCTGTGTAGGTGTCTGTGTTTGTGTGAGTGTGTTCTGGTGTGTGTGTGTGTGTGTGTGTGTGCGCGCGTGCGTGTGCGTGTGTGTGTGCGCGTGTGTCTGTGTGTGTTATGGTGTGTGTGTGTGTGTGTGTGTGTGTGTGTGTGTGTGTGTGTGTGTGTGTGTGTGTGTGTGTGTGTGTGTGTGTGTTGTGTGTGTTGTGTGTGTGCTGTATGCTCATGTCCCTGTATGTGCGTATGTATGTGTGTGCGCGTGCGTCTCTATGTGTGGGTACATATATATGCCTTCATAAAGAAGTGTTCTTGCATCATATGCATACAATTCTATTGTTTTCTTTCCTTGTTCTTTGTCATATCATGCATCTATGACTGATTTACTGTTGACACGTTTTCATGACAACATTTAAGTGCAAATTCCAAAAACTTCAGAACATTTTAACAATTAAGAACAGTACTAGCACTCCCTGCTATTCTACACATCTAACTAAGCATGTCCAAAAACAACAACAGATGAACTATAACACATAAAAGTGAAAAAGTTGTAAAAATGAATTGTAATGAAATACTGTTATATGCCAAATGGTCCAGTGCTTTAGAAAAGCAGAGAGCAACAAAAGACAGATACCTAAAGCAAATACATCAACCCCTAACAATCAAAACAAAAACAACAATGATAAAACAAAAATAGCAGCAGTAGTAGTAAACAATAGGAATATAAATGAGTAAACTAAAGACCCAGAACCACAGGAAAAGAAGAAAACCAAGGAAGCATTAAGAACAAAGGGAGGGGGGAGACACGTCAACTAATCCTACAATGAAAATAGACAAACCATAAAACATGCAATGTCAGACAAGTTATAAAAAATGATTAATAACAAAACATCAACTTCCATATCTCAATCAATCAACTACATTAAAAAAAGTACCTACAAGTTGGCCTCCTGGATGTTGCACAATACAAATTCTTATCATCATTAATTAAGTAGGGTCCTTTGTGGACTGCACAGAATTGAGGTTCTGGAGGATAAAGATATGAAAAATTACCACACCAAAGTTTAACAAAACTGAAATTAAATTCACAATGATACTCATCTACCATGTGTCACGCAACAAGAACATGGACCTCATGGCAACCATCTTTCAAGGAAAACAGTGGCAAAAAGGAAGAAAAGCAGACCTCCAATATCATTCATCGAGAAAATACCCAACATCAGTGGCCTAATCATCATCATCATCATCATCAGGTGCCTTGCCACATGGTGTTGGTGATCATAGCCTTCCATCTGTTTCTATCTCTTGTTGCCTCAAGCACCTCTTCCACCCTCTTTGTCTTCAGCCACTCTGCAAGTCTGTCCAATATCTTCTCCCTGCATCTACCTGGTGCTCTCTTTCCCTCCAGCTTTCCCGTTGTGACCAGGTGCTCCAATTCTCCTTTCTTCATAAAAAAGGCCTATAAATGTTGCCTGTCTTTTCCTTTTCTTCCTTATGAATGATCTTCTTGTGTCTGCCTCCATCAAGACTCTCGTTTGTTTTCTTTGCTGTCCATGGACAGCCAAGAGTGGCCTAAATATGCAAGAAATTGTCCACAAAAGTCAAGACAGAGGGGCCTGAAGGGAGATGGTGGCATCCAGATGTGCAGTGGCCAACAGCAAACCCGGTGACGCCGACAGGTGAGGCTCATCTACCACTAATTCTAGAGGTCCCTTATAACATTTCTGACTTTTTTACTGAAACTTGAGATCAGAGGATTGGTCAGCTGAATACCAGCCCTCCGCAATACATGATATTCTGAAAACAGAAGTAGTTTTTCCCTCAGACCTTCAGTGAAAGTGTGTAAGTTCAGAGAGTTTTGGGATTTTCATACTTGTCAGTAAATACTTTGTAATAAGTGAAGGCCAATGGTCCAGAAATTCTATAGTGCGTTTCTATGGTAAAATGACTTTAGACTTTCCATCTCTGTCAGCAAAAATATTTATATTTTAAACTGAACAGCAATTCCTAAAAAAAAAATCATCACACATCATCATCACCATTGACATCCTCATATCATAATCATGCCTAAAAAAAATCAATTATAAAAAAAAGCACAAGCAACAAGCAACAAAAACATTTTCACATACAGCTTTTCTGTGGGCCATACGGAGATCAGTTTTGCCTCCCAGCTGCTTCTCGATCTTGAGTTGTACTGGGTGATAAGCCATAGGTACTACTTCAATAGGTACCCCTTTCTTCCAGTACGTGCCTAGAACTTCTGTGTCCTTCCTGTATAATGTGTGTAAACATATATATATGATTCACTAAATCACATATTTCAAAACATCTTTTATGCATCTGATCTTAACATCAAGATAAATATATCACTCTACTAAAGCCAGCAGTAATAAGATAATGTTTGAAACGAAAACAAGGGACAAAATGAAAAAAATCAGCAGCTTTAGTTATTGCTGAAATTAAGTACATGGATGAAATACAACAATCATGAATCTGGACTGTTTCTTTCCATTTAACTCTTTCATATCAACACTGATCTTTTTTTCACAACACATAAAATTATCCCCCTTGGCAGGGTTGTAATACATACACTACATGCAAATTAAATGGAATATGTGCATTCACACTCTATGCCAGATTAATAGTAAAATAAACTAAGTAATGATCAAGAATGTTCAACTTTAGTACACAAATTAGCATCCAAATACACATTACACTGATCTGAACATTATATGATTAAAAATTCATAACAAAATTAAAATCAAAAGAACTTGGCAAGTCCTTGTAGGAACCTGCTAACCTGTATGTGTGCCACACTGTGTAGAAGCTGGCAGCAAAGAAAAAATTACAGGATTACAGATTTTTCAATAAAACCTCCCCTTGCGAACTATCAAATTCATTTCTGCATACAGGAATAAGGTCAGAGGTATCACCAGTCCTGCCTGCAGGCCCTTTCTAGCAAAAATGTCTGCATGGTCATCTACATCAGACAAGAATGGCAATCGCTCATAAAGGTCCTTGAGAGTGGAGCAGCGTGAGGCCCTTCATCAAGAACAGAATCCATTCTTGGCTACTGACAGTCCTTTCTGTCTTCTGTCCTGTCACACTAGGGTCATAGGGAGGAAAGCTTCTGGCTACTACAACTCCACTGACCACCACAAATTTCATAGCAGCCAGCAGGAACTAAAAAAAAAAAATTGCCATGTTCATCACCATATGCAACCTGACCAAGCAGAGACCAAAAGTAGAATAATTTCTGCATACGATGCAAAATCATTATAAAAGTCAACAGTTCCTGAAATCCTGGATTTTAGTGAAGCTATCAAAACTTCAGTCCAGTGTGTTAATTTAAGTCAGTCAGGTAAAGCTGCAGGAGCTAAGCAGCCAGCGACACAATCTAGCAGTAATGAAGGCAAGTGGCTGTATAAAGATTACGGCAAAGTGTAGTATTTAGCAAATGTTAGAAATTTAATACTTGGTTCCCTCAGACTATTCACCAGTTTCTCAAGCTTCCTGCATGAAGGTGGTGGACAGGCTAAATCAGTCAGTAGGTTAAGACTGCAGTTCTATGGTATGTACAGTATATATAGACAAAGGCTGCCAATACTAGACAGACTAGAATGCTTCCTAAACATTTTCTTCTTTTGACAAAGACTGCCAATACTAGACAGACTAGAATGCTTCCTGAACATTTTCTTCTTTCCTTCCCCTCTCTTCTCTCACATCCTCTCTCACCTTCATTCTTGCTCTTTTTCTGTTTTTTTAAAGCATAAGTGATGAGTATTTAATGTTTTACATACAAAGAGGTTCAGACACAAGCAGGTCTGTACCTACGTTGAACGTTGAGGTTGGAATAATCTCCACCTTCTAGAAAAATCTCCACTCTTTAGAAAAATCTCCATCCTTTAGAATAATCTCCAGCCTTCAGAAAATCTCCACCCTTTAGCCTTAAGAAAAATCTCCACCCTTTAGAAAAATCTTCACCCTTTAACAAAAATCTTCACCCTTGAGAAAAATCTCCACCCTTTAGCCTTTAGAAAAATCTTTGCCCTTTAGAAAAATCTTCACCCTTTAGAAAAATCCCCACCCTTTGGAAAAAATGTCCACCCTTTAGAAAAATCTTTACTCTTTGGAAAAATGTCCACCCTTTAGAAAAATCTTTACTCTTTAAAAAAATGTCCACCCTTTAGAAAGATCTTCATCCTTTTGAAAAATCTTCACCCAACATGCAGTATCTGGGCAAGGATTGAATTCAAACCTTCCTTCAAAGTCTGACATTTTGACCACTTAGTTATCATGGCTGTCCTTCTATGTCTACTCACAGCTACATAAACATGGAAAGTGTATAAAATTCTGGTTCAAATACCTGTCATCAGCAATGACAAAAAATTTCTTGGCACAGGATGCTATGATTTTTTCCTGAGTAAGACAACCACCACCACCCTTGATCAAATTTAAACTGGCATCCACTTCATCAGCTCCATCAATAGCCACATCCAACTGTAACACACAGACATTAATTATACTAGCGTAAGTATGAATGCAAAATGCAGACATGCACAGACACATGCAGACATCCACCTCTGCAAATGCAAAACCATCAAATAAAATAAATACAAAAATAAAATCGTGTCAACATCCACATCCTCTTGCTATTCTGCTAATTCCAGACAGCATAAGGGATTTCCCTTTGAAATGCTTAGATACTGATAAAGTATTCTTAAGAAGGCTGCCTAAGCTTGCTCCCTAACCTCCACCATGGATCTGTTTTCTTGTTGTTTCTTGTTGTGTCCCCCCTCCCACAGTGTTATCTTCCTTACGGGTTTCTGTTTCATTACTGCTTCAATTCACAGTTAACCCCTTTGACTCCATTGCCCTGTCAACCAATATCCTACATTATCAACCAAACTAGAAAAGCAGAAACTTAATCCTTTGACTTCCTCACCCTATCTATTTTTGCAGTTGGTGGATAGGGTGTGGGAGTCAAAGAGCTCATTCTGTGGAGTAAAAGGTCATATTTGCTTGCTTGTCTTTGTCTCTGCTTGCGTCTTACAACTGCAAGGAAGACAACCGTACTTTCCCTCTCTATAGACTGTAAAAATGTACCTGAATTACACTGTACTCAACAAACAGGAAAACAAAATCTGAACTAGTGAAAGTGTATGTGAAAGATTTCAGAACAAAAGTCACAACATTTGGGTCTACTTTATTTGTCTGAATGTCCATTTGATTTTTAGTTTCACTTTCAGAAAACATAGCATGCTGAAGACCAAGATTGAAACCAACAGAACAGACCAGTGTATGAAAGTCTGAAGCAGTTACAGCTGCAATATCTGTTTCTTTGTTGTTCCTCCATTATGCTGCAGTTTATCACACTACTGTCATGAACACACACACACACAAAGTTATATGGACACAAACATACACGAAACAAACCTCAGGATACTGTTCCAGTGTTCCCAATGGCAGTTTATTCTCAAGGATCAGTTGCCGTGCCTGAAATATGTAAAATAGCAAATGCATAAAATAAAGTATATCACATTTTAGATTCATTTCAATGTCTGACATTTGCTTCCAAGAAGAATATCCTATCACACAAAAATCTAAGAAGCAAAATAACATGGTCAACAGAAGGTGACATACTCCTTATGCCACTGCTATGTAGGCACAAACCCATGTCTGCCACTCCCATTTGATGTCCTCCGATATCATAAGATTATCTTATGTCATAATTCTGTCATCACATGTTTATTTAATGCTAGGAGTGAGAACATTTACAAAAAACAAACAGGTACAATTACATGCCAGCCATGTGGCAAACAGTTGGATACTCACCAGCTAAGCGATGTGTAAAACTTTTGAAATTTTAAATTCAAACAAATAGCTGTATAGACATTTCAACTTTTACAATTTTAAACCAAAAGAAACAGCTTTATAGGCATGTTCAAATTTTGAAATTTTACACTGAAACAAACACCATTAAAACAAATATACAAATTATCTCGATTACCACATATTTAAATACTTATTCATTAACATTTACACACATAAATGGTCACTGCATATATATAGACACTGTTTCCTGTTGGGGTTTTTTTTTTAGCATAAAGCCATTGTCCATAACAATTAACATATAATGATAACACTAATAATAATAATAATAACAATAATAACAAAAACAGCAAGAATAACAATAATAATAAATAATGATAATGACAATAATAATAATAATATTTATAACAGTAAGGCACCAAATCTTCATTCAAGATTCAAACTATGACATGCACAGTTTGCATCATTCACCAAGGCAATAACATGACAACAAGCAAACCTTTAGGGTACAAAGCACATGCAAAAAGGAAAGAAGATAAGACGGGAGTAGGGCATGTGACCCTGACCCAAGCTGTTATTGTCACTTTGTCTCACACAGACACATATAGCCTACATTCAACATTTTGTTCCTCTCCTCTGTTACTCATTTTTCTCTCTTTATCACTGTCTTGTTGTCTCTCACACTTTGTTTTTGTTGTTTTTTTGACTAACAAAGTACTTAAAAAATCAGAAACTATCACCAGCAAACATTTAAATAAGAGCACTTTATTCTCACATAGTTACATACCTGAAATGATGTTGGAATGCAAACAACGCTGAGGCCTTCAGCTTTAACTCTTTGCACTGTAAAAGAAGGAAGAAAAGGGGTAATACTTCATTTATTTACTTTTTAAATGACAGTTAAACTAAAGCCTTGATTCATGAAAAAAATTAACTATACATATCTTATCTCCAACTGTCTCCGACCCCACATCTTCATCTACTATTCTACTTTTTAAAAGGACATTTTCAAACTACAAAAATTATATAAAGTTTGAGAGGTTAACTTAACAAACTTAATGACCTTGGTGGAATGACTACAAATAAAAACAAAGTTCAAGAGTTATACAACAATATCAAACAAATAAAATCCAGGTAGAACAAAATATAACAAGTTCATGTGTGTTCCTGATATCAATACTGAAAACAAATTTTCTGAAACTTTCAGAGTTGCATAACTGTTATATTTTTGTAACTGAATATGTTTGTGATCATGATCAGATCATTCCACAATGATATGAAGGCAACCATCCAATACGAGGGCACCATGACATCAAAAGTGGCATCAAGCAAGGCTGTGTCCTTGCTCTCACCTTGTTTGGCACCTTCTTCTTCATGCTCCTGAAGCTAACTTGGTACTGCAACGGAAGGAGTGTACCTTCGCACCAGATCTAATGGGTGACTCTTTAACCTCGCAAGACTGAAACTAGTGAAAGCAGAGACAAAGGAGGGCAAGGCCATTATTTGAGAGCTGCTCTTTGCTGATGATGTTGCTGTTAACTCATACACTGAGCAACAACTCCAGTGCCTCATAGACAGATTTTCCCAAACTTGCAAAGACTATCTCGTCTGAACATCAGCCTGAAAAAATTGAATGTGCTGAGCCAAGATGTGGACACTCCACCTGTCATCACCATTGACAACTATGAACTTGATGTCGTCTACCAGTTCATATACCCCAGGTCCGTCATCAGCAACAATCTGTCCCTTGATGCCAAGATCAAGAAGCACACTGGCATGGCTGTGGCAACCTCAGGCTGACTTACTGCTCGCATCTGCGAGAACCCAAAGCAAACAACTCCAACCAAGATGGCAGTGTACAACACCTGCATCATCAGCACACTACTATATGGCAATGAAACATGGACAATATGCCAAACAGAAGCGAAAGCTGAACAGCTTTCACTTGCACTGCCTTCGCCATGTCCTCGGCATCATGTGGAGTAACAAAATACCAAACACCCAGGTCCTAGCATGCGCTGGTCTCCCCACCATGCACACACTGCTCAAACAATGCAGGCTGTGCTGGCATGGTCATGTGCGCCAGATGGAAGATGGATGTATCCCAAAGGATATCCTTTACAGTGAGCCAGTCTCTGGCAAGAGATTTGTTGGCTGCCTCCAGCTACAGCACAAAGACGTTTGCAAGCGCAATCTGAAAGCTCTGGACATCAACACAGAGACTCGGACAGCTTTTGGTGACAGTGACCTTGAAGAGGCATCAGCTCAAGTAGAACTTGACAGAAAACAAGCAAAATGGCAGACTGTCACAACAGCGAAAACTGAGCAGTTTCTGAAAATGTGCTGTTCACACACCTTCCAGAAAAAAGTAATGAATCTAGGCAAATGTTTGGCCCATGTGACCTTGACCTTGGTGCCATTACTTCCAAATTTTGTAACCTGAACAATCCACACCAGTGTCAACACTGACCCAGATTTGGCCAATATTGTAAAGATCCACGTGTAAAGATCCAAGAAAATCTTGCAAACACATTTTTACTACACACACACACACAGACACATCTCCCTCTCCAGATGATATGAAATATTTTCCCTTTTCTAAAAATGGAGATTAACCCTTACATCACCATATGTTTTCAAAGCACCAACAAAACAGCTTGAACAGACGCATTCATATCATCACAACTGAAACTGAATACTTCAGCATATATTTTTTATTTTAATTCATGGGGGTGAAGGGTTGAAGTGCACAGAAACCAGAAATACATGAAAGTCAGAGAATAAGAACATGTATTTAACTGATGAAAGAAGACAAGTGCACAATTTTTGGTGAAAAGGTCAAATAAATTTCTGCAGAGATGTCATTTTTCTTTATGGCTTTCAAAAACCAGCTGGGTACAGAATTGTTGCACCTGCCTTATTTGGTCAATCAAATATAACACTCTTATTGTGTATTGTAATGTTTCTGATTTCAGTGCGTTTTGCCAAATGTTACCTAATCGTTCTACAGCATAAACAATGGTTGTTCCACTCCCAATGCCAACCACATGCTCGTGCTGCAAAATAAGAAAAAAGAAACTGTTATTTAACTTTTTCATCAATTTAAGTTTGAGAGTTACTAATACAGCATTCCTGTTCTTCATTGTACTTTTTGACTTTACATTCCTGTTCCATGCACCAAGGGTATATATGCACTGTCATAGTACTGATCAATTATTTACAACTCCCAATATCCACACATTCAAAATCCATTACTTCATGAGCACAAATGACTACCGCAGACTAGACATAAAAAAAATAGTAGTTAACACTTTACTTGACAACTGCAATGATGTATACTGGAAACCCAGACGTCGAAATACATTAAAAAAACAACAACAAACAAACAACAACAAAAATCTTTGAACCCTTTGACTCCTGCAGCCTGTCCATGACCATCCTGCAGTGTCAATCATATTAGCAAAGCAAGTACTTAACCCTTTGACCCCCTAACCTTATCTACCAGCTTCCTGAAGAAAACTGGTGGCTAGGATGAGGGAATCAAAGGGATCAGTTTTTGCAGTTGTTGGATAGGGTGTGAAAATCAAAAGGCTAAGATTTTCCCCTTTTTTTTTCCTTTTTTTTTTAAAGCCCTGAATGACTCTAGCAGTCTAGGCCAAAACTGAGCTGCAAGCATTTCAGATAAAAAAAATATCTATTACACAGTTTGATGTCAAACCCTTCATCACTTCATGATTGCTTAAAAACATAACTGAAGTCTGATGCCAGGACATACATCATTATTATATTTAGTGTACAGTGCAATTTTTCCATATATATATATATATATATATATATATATATATATATATATATATATATATATATATTTATATATGTCTGATACTCTTGCCATCTGTTTTGCTTTGTTACTTCACTGATAATTTGTGTTCTGTTTTTTAGGTGACCTTAATTTCAGTGCACCTCTGAAAAAAAAAAGACCTGCAACAAAACAGACAACTATTGTTTGTAATGATCCTCCCTCTCATTTCTCCACAAAAGCTGACTGCTGTTCGAACTTGCTGCTTACAATATTTTTTCCTAATTGTGCCACTGTTCACTTGCCACATTGTTGAATCTTTGTTCATGAATGCATATAACTTGCACCTCAAAATATTTCATAGTAAAAGAAACCGTTATACATTCTCATTCTTTATACAGTTGTGTTGCACAGATCTGTTCAGTTATCAGTTAAACCTCTAGTCTTAATATTGATAATTCTAATCAGTCTCTTGGCCACACGTCACAAAATATTGAGTAAACAGAAGAAAAAAATCTATTCCCTCAACCTGTGACATATATCTGATAACATATCTTTATCTAATTGCTTCCATTTTATTGCCCATTCATTCTGCACATGTTGCCACCTAGACCTTCTCAAACTCAACACGGCACAGGCCAATCACAGAAGTTTGAAGTACGGCAGACATACAAGTGATACAACACATGCAGCATACATTGACAAACTTAACAAAGTACCTCTGATTTCAAAATCTGTCACCTAAATGCACCAGGTGTGCTTTTTATACATGTTATACTAATATTACTATGGATTTAATTGAACACCAATACTATTACTAGCAGTAGTACATAACCTGTGTACTAGTTCATTTTGCACAGAGACAAAATAAAAGAAATATCAACGATGTACAAAATTCAAACACTATTTCATACTTCATCAATCTAGTATTTATTATAATTACACAAGCTGAACTGACAGAAGCGGAAGGGAGGGGGGGAGTTACATATGAATATGTACATAGGAGTGACAAACATAATGAAGAATAAAAAATAGTAAAGTGCTCATGGCCATCCAACCAATACTAGCATGACAAGTGTTTTCATTTTAAAATTGATATGTATGACTCACACACAAATTTCATGAGTCACTGATCATAAAATCAGAAAGTGTTCATCTGCCCCTGTCTATACAGTATAATCATGCCATTTATGCATGCAAAAAACTATTGTAAACATAATAATAATAATAACAATATTTATATAGCGCAAAATCTTGATAAAATCAAATCAAATCAATCATATACATTGTGTACACCAATATGTTCTTATAAATGACAGCTTTAGTACTCTTTTCTTATGTGTTACTTCTTTGTGTCACTGTCAAAAAGGTCTTTAATGTAATCACCCCATCTATCTAATATTTTGTCTTTTTTCATAATAACTGTACAATCTTGAGACTTAAGCAAAATCGATGCACATGTCTTTTTCCTATGGCTAATTTCTTGAATGTTTCTGTACATAAATGTAGACTGAGTCTGTTTTGTGCCAGTCTTCTATATATCAAAAACACATTAAGACAAGTCTGGGAAGAAAGGGATGGGAAGGGAGGCATAAGGGAGATAGGTGAAATGGGTTGACATTAACAGGAAATGATATGTTGAAAATGGATACACTGGTCACAGCATTATTTTTAGCTAATTAGCTAAATTATGTTTACATTATAATGTTCATGCAGTTTGGACTTCTGAATAGAAAATGCCAGTACAGACTTGGCAATGAGAACTGAAGCAAAGGAGATAACAAGTGATTTATGAACATCAGAGTAGACTGAGGGTCTGTCTTCAGCTTAAATTCCTTAATGGTCTTGTGCCAGGGACCAACATGTGCCAGGGACCAACAATCAGTCTAGTTCATTTACTTTCTGAGGTACCAGGCTGTCAGTAAACAGCTAAGAACCCTGAATTGAACACAGATGACTGTGCAATTTTTCTCGAATCCATATCCTTATCATCTTCCCACCCACCATGCCCTACTTTTCACCTATCCAGCAGTACAGTGCTTGATTCAATGACTACACGTTTCTTAAACTCTGGTCTAAATCACACAGCATTAAGTGCACAACAGGGTAATGGGAACTGCATTTAGGGGCAACAGAGCATGGAAAAATACTCCATCTCAAGTATCAATCTTTCTGCCTGTTATTCAGAAGTAAATTTAGAAAGAAAAACAAACAAACTAACAACAAAAACAAAACAAAACAAAAAAAATTTCTATGATCCTGTTTACATCAGTAAAACATTAAGGGAGAGGAACAAATTTTGCAACTGTGTTAAAGCAGAATTTAGAATAAATCAGTATAACTTATAAGCAGATTATATTTATATTCTATAGATACACACAGTTCTGTGACAGAAAAATGATGGTAGTGACTTAACAGTATTTACTAACTAAAAGATTCCCTTCATGACAAATCAAATAACCTTTACATACAGACAAATCAAATAACCAAACCGAAAAGTGTCTGTATTAACTCTGTTACATTTAAACAGTTAAAAGCTGTAGTACAAAAGGTTAATGGCAGGTCAACAATTTATGAATGAACATTCTGTTTGGAACATGTTCATTTCTCACCACTCTCTCCGTCCCACCCACTGCTCTGCATCCCAATGTTTCCAATGTCTAGATCTGAAGTAATACAACTGAAAAAATATCAATGGCTTACAGCAAACAACTTCGATCACTGTTCACTGCAACCTTCTTTTGCACCTGCTGCCACATAACTAATGAGCACCTGTGGCTCTGTGTGTGTGTGTGTGTGTGTGTGTGTGTGTGTGTGTGTGTGTGCGTGTGTGTGTGTGTGTGTGTGTGTGTGTGTGTGTGTGTGTGTGTGTGCTGGCGTGTGTGTGCATGTGTCATTGTTATGTGTAATTTCACGCAACTGTTTGCACACCCAGAATTTTTTTGTTCATAATCACCTCAGCGGCCCAAAATCATCTGGCAAATACTAGACACAAGGAAAACAATATCTGGCTTGACTACAATTCCTCTGACCACCAAGCTCCGTGGCTGCTGGCAGGAACCTGGAGAAAAAAAAAAACAAACAAACAAAAAAAAAAGGGCCACATTCACCCATCCCCTGATCTAATGAATCATCATGAATGGCAGGCACAGTAGTCCAGTGGATGAAAGTCGGACTTCAAATCGGAAGGTCTGAGGTTCCATCCCTTCTAACAACTTCGGCTGGCAGGCAAAGCAGTGAATTTTGTAATCTCCCCGATATGTGCAAACCTGCCTTCGTTGTGTAGTACAGTTCTACATACTCCTGCAGAATATCAAAATACGCACGCTGTAGTGTAAACAGTAAGATCCTGCAGTGTAGGTCAAGTCCGAGGCTAACCTACAGAAAACATGTAAACACACTGCATGCACACCCACTGAAGACGGAGTTCGTCACTTCAGGCACTTGTGCCTGCAGCAACACACTGCATCAGTGCATGCTGCATGTGTCAGCGACACAAGAGGATGAGAAAAACTAGAATCTAGACATAGAGTAATTAGGTAGTTGAGAAAAATCCGAAAGCTGAAAAACGAAATCGCCACGTGTGACCATGTAGACGGCGAATGAAGGTACTGAAGAAGTAAACAGCTTTTGTAGGTTACTGATGTCTAACCTAGCAATGTCAATACCTACACCTCGATCCCTTACCGCTCACGTGCCTCAGACTCTAACTCCAAGCGTGTCAAACTAAGGTTTACTGAATTACTCACACTGATATTTTCGTCTACTGCTCGGCGTGCGGCTGCTATTTTGCCTGCTTGTGCGGGATCGGCCATGATGTCAGCTTCTCCCGTTTTTCCCATGACCAAGCTGTTTGTATTGAATGTCCTGATATGACTTAGCACAACTCGCGCCTTCCGCACCAGTGCCTTGTGGTGGCTGAAAATCAAAACCCTCACACACATGCTCGACGGATGTGACCTCTAAAATTTGCGTTTTGGGTGGAAATAACCTTTTTAAAAAATAGAGTTCTTTCCCTTGTCACTTTCGTTTCTGTTATTTGTGTAGATTTTTGTTGTTTCAAAAGCGACTGCTTACCAGTGAAAACAGTCGATGTTCCATAGTTACCCACTTCTACCGTGGTACTCAAACAAACGAAATCCTGCACGAGCTAGCTTTTAAAACGATGCAAATTGTTTATTACAGCAATGGGTAGGCTACAATTTTTGAGTGTTGAGTAAGAAGAACGCACTTAATACAAATTAGTTTCGCGCGCGCGCGCGTACATGCACGCACACCACACACACACACACACCACACACACACACCACACACACACACACACACACGGCACGCACAGACGCATGGCACGCACGCACGCACCACGCCACACACACACAACACACACTCGCACGACGCATATGTAGGGGGCCTATATATAAGAGAGAGAGGGGGGAGGGCACAGGAGAACTGTGACTGAGATAATAATGAATACCAAGTGTTTAAATTAAGCTTGTAGTGCTGCAAAGGGATCACACATTTGGTGCGAGTTGTTCCAGAGTATGTACGCTACCTGAGTAAGGTAGGCTTGATTCATAGAAATCAGTTCTCAGAACTGGAATTTGAGTTTAACTGGGTGTCCATTGCTGGGCCGATGTTTAGACAAAAGGTAGAAAGAAACTCTAGGGAGAGCTAGACAACAGAAGGTCTTCAGAGAAGTAACCCCCTTTAGACAAGTGTTTCGGCCCTGAACTCCTTACACTCTCGGGGGGCCGGGCCACATCCAGGGGAGCGAACCTGGGCGATTCTGCGCTTCAGAACTGCGGTACGCGGTTTTACCAATGTGCTAACGGGACACACATCATCTGTATGGAATTTAATCCTTATGAAGTTCACTTTTGGTTCCTCCTTGCCCAGATCCAGCTTGAGCTCCTTTCTGCTGCCTCTGCCATCGCTTTAAGGGCTCTAGTCCTCTTCTTCCCAGAAATGGCGAGTTGTTTCATGAGATCATAAGCGGAGGTGCCCACAAACCCTCTTGCCCCGACCTCTATGGCGAAGATTTTGACCCGCAGACCTGCTTTCTTCAGGGTGCTGGCAAGACCGGCGTATTTTTCGGTCTTGTAGATATGTGCTTCTTCCATTCTGCTTTCGTATGGCACAGTGACTTCTATCAGAATCACTTGTTTCGAGGAGTCAGAGTGGAGAGCGATGTCTGGTCTCATGCCTGTCTTGCTGATGACATCTGGGTAATTTCTCCACTCTGGGAGGTCTGCTGTACACTCCCAGTCGACTGCTCCATCCAGAAGACCCTTTGGCAATGTGCTGGTTGTCATAGAAATTTCGGGCCAGACCTGTTTCCCTCCTGCTTTGTAGAACGTTGTCATCAATTGGTGCGTTTGGGGTCATGGTTTTTTCGCTAACCACGTCTGTGATCACTTTCAGAACTTGGTTGTGCCTCCATGTATACCTTCCTTGGGCTAGCGCTACTTTGCAAGAGCTTAGGACATGTTCCACTGTTTGTTTCTTCTGACAGAGCGGACATGCTGGGTCATCTGATTTCCCCCATTTCACTAAGTTTGCATTCGAGGGGAGCAGGTCATATACAGATCTGAGGAGGAAGCTTATCCTTAGAGGAGCCATGTGCCACATATCGTTCCAGCTGAGACTTCTTTGGAGTGCACTGTCCCATGTTGTCCATTGCCCCTGTTGACCTTGCTGGACTGCCTTCTGCACTCTTTTGACATCTTCTTCTTTCTTCAACAAAAGATTGTATTGCTCAGATCCCAACACATCAATATTCCTTTGTTGACAACAAATTTCCTCTTTAGTTGTAGGATGTAAAGTTATATTGTCGTCTTGTTTATCTAAATTGAATTTTCAGAAGAACTGTTTTGACAGCACGTTTGTGAATGGTTTGTAAAGATTTGAAGGCATTTGCGCTGTCTGACTTACATGTTATTGATTTGTAGTTGATAGATAAAACAATATAGGCATGTGGATTTTTTTCTGGCCTGGAAAATGTTCTTATACGATTTAATTGATACACTTTCTAAAAAAAAATCGAAATCGTGATTAGATGATTGATCTTATCAATCCATATAATTGCTATTAGGTTGCAAGGTTTTGTAAAAAAATTACTTCTTCTATTAGTTCATCTCCCCAAAAGAAAATAGTTGGAAGATCAGCTTTGCCAATGAGATTTGTGAGATTTTATTTTTGTTTCTGGTCGTAATTAGCATGGGTACAGTCGTTGGGTATAATAGTAAGCATAGTAAGCGTACAACAGTTTGAAAATCCCCCCCCCCCCCCCTTTTTTAATTTTATTTGTTTGTTTGTTTATTTTCTATACGCAGTTGTTTCCCGTCGACCATGGAACTGTGCGTGTTCTGACAGCAATGTTTCCCAATGTGTCCAAAAGACAACTTTTCCAAAGAGCAAAAGCTGCATAGAGGTGTTACTCTATGTGAAAGGCTTTTTTTTAATAGTGTGTAATGTTCAAGTCATTTCAAATTGATTTTATAGGAGTCGTGAAGATTTACTTTAGTGTGAAAATCATCACGTTCTTCCCAGTAGATTAGACAATTAATAGCACATACCTTGTGTGGGTGGTAAGCATAGGGGGCCTATAGGGGGCCTACGTGTTTTTCCCTGCTTTTGTCTTCAGTCAGTATTTAGTGATATGCTTTGATTAAAAAAAAATTTACAAGCTTCCGTGGGAAAACTGTGTGGAAATCTTAAAAGTAGACTGATAAAGTTTTAAAAGTTATGTAATTTATAGACTATGCCTTTATCACATTGTGTCAGTCAGTCAGTCAGTCAGTCTACAGCATCACTGTTTGGAATGTTGGCTGCCCACACTGCTCTCTGGATCTCTGTCTTCCACATCTGGCTTTCCTTAACCAGGCTGAAAATCTCTGGATTGTTACGACCTGTGTGCTCCTTGATGTTTCCCAGGTAATCTGTAGGCCTACGTGGTTTTCCCCTTCCTTTTTTTCCCTCAATGACATCTTTCATGGGAGTTCTCTTTTTGTTTTTGCACGCATGTTCAAAGGTACATTTTTTTTAGTTTAAAGATGACCTTACAAGTTTTCTTCGGGTTTTCAGCTCGTCGAGTATGCTCTTGTTACTTCTCTTGTCTTTCCAGATCACCCTTAATAGGCGTCTATAGAACCACATTTCAGTTGAATTTATTTTCTTCGTGTTTTTCTTTTTGAGGGTCCATCCATCAGCTCCATATGTCATAATGGTCCAGACCAGACATCTCATTATTTTCATTTTTAATTGTGTGTCTAAATCTATAGTTTTGTCTTTCCATGCCTGTTCGGGCGTTGATGCCAGTGGAATAATCTGCATTGTTGGATTTGATCGATCCTAAATATTTGAACTGGCGGACTTCTTCCGCTTTATCTTGACCTATGTAGACAGATTTGGCTGGACCCGGGTCACATTATGTACGTCTGTCTAAATGTTAGAATATGGCTAAAACCGTCCCTCTTCACTGAGTTAATCAAACGTGTAGGTTGCACAGTCATGGCTATCACTGGAGCCAGATACGTTACCAAAAAAGTTTGGTTAAAAATCCATCCATAAACAATGTAGAAATCTGGCCATGTAGACTAGTGCCCAATGGTGCCATATTTTATGAAATGCTTTTATCCTCCTCCTCCTTCTTCTTCTTCTTCTCCTCTTCTTCTTCTTCTTCTTCCTCCTCC
>CM060307.1:33977797-33995297 GCA_030674185.1 Monoplex corrugatus | reverse complement strand
TCTTCTATCACCTTATGACCCCTGGCATATGGTTCCCATATGCAGAATACACCAGGTAGGCCTACAATATACAGAATTCCATAATCAAGCCACTATTCCAGAAGAGTGTCTATCACAAAATTTACCACACGAAAAACAAACACAGAATTTTCTATACTTGGAATAAATAAAACAAACAAAAAAACAAAAAAGGTTATGAATCTACTAATGCTATCTGAACAAGGACGATTTCTTAACAGTACACAAATCACATATCGAGTACTGAGGTTCTGGTTACATATACTGGGTATCAGAATCAAGGCAACACATCTTAGATTTACAATGAAATGTTACAAAACACACAAACGCATAAACCCCTGGCTTGATTTTATTACATACATTTCCATGATAGTAGAATGAATCATGTTTAATATAATGACGTTTTTGATGTACTTCGCTCAACCTCAGTGATCTGGGACTGTATTGTACGGCCCTAATATTCTATTATGATTAAAAATGGGAGAGAACCAACGTGAGATCAATCAGAAATACGTAATTGTATTCTGATTAGACATGTCGAAACAAAGTCTCTCTCTGGAGACAGATCATACATTCAATTGAAAGATACACATGATAGACTTTACTTGATAACATTCAGTTGAAAGATACACACGATACACTCAAGTTTGTTTGATACATTCAATTAGAAGATACACATGATACTTGTTTTTTTAATTTTGTTTATCTTATTATCGAATCTTTAACCAAGAGGATAAACAACATGCAGTCAAAGATATCATCATCGACTAAACTCATAGCCATAGTTTGGAGTTTGTTCAAGAGGGATTCATCGCACTCGGATGACTCCATACGTGCTCCACCCAAATCTGCCAGCAAAATAAAAGATTGAAACATCCCTGCTGCTTCGTCCAGTGGGAGGAGAGGACTAAAACTGATGATGTTTTATGCTCAATGCTCTTCAGTGCTCTTCGTTCTGTTCAGGTTCGACTTGACTGCAAGTCGGTAATCATATGCTGGCCTGATGAACATGACTTCATCATACGCAGCCTGGGATAGTTCCAGATTCTTTGCTCTGTCCTCTCTGTCCCGAAGATCACGTCCCAGAAGATGAGACACTTCAATGGCAGCTGCAGAGAACAAACTGCGAGGTTGATTTACGACAGAACGAAGAAATGTTGCCATGGGAGTGTGCTTATCTTTATCCAGAGTCGCTTGGATAATCGCCTGCTGGGCCATCATGTTCAACTCGAAGTTATTCACTGCCCCAGTTTCGTAAAGCAGTTTAGCCTCTTCCACCAGGTCACACTCGACAGCTATGTCAAATAGTCCCGAATGGGTTATAGGTTTGAATGGTAGTGGGTCATCCGTTTCAGGGCCACCATTATAATGCAGAGGTTTGCATGCTGATAAGATGTGAGAAGCGAAGTCCTGCGAGGTGCATTTTTCCACGTTGGTCACACAGACTTGTCTCTGATCATCTCCTTGGTCGTCCAGTTGCGAGAGGCACAGACGACACTCATTTCGTGCAGGGGAGGACAATTTGGTTAAATATTCAACTAGAACAAGCTCATACACTGCAAACAATCTTTCCATGAACGTATCCTGATCCAAGTCTTTCGCACTTGTTATGGTCTCGAATAAAGCCGGCTGTTTAGTTGGGAAATAAACATTGATGACAGCAAGCAATGCTTCCATGGATTCTGAACACTCGGTGATCACAGCAGCCAACCCATCCGTGTGTTCGGCCTCAAGCGTGCGCGGGTCTTCTACCTCACCAGCAACACGTAAGAAAAAACTCAGCAGATAACGGTATAATTGTTTTTTCTTGTCTGAGGGGCCATACAAATTCACATAACGAACGGCCTCTTTGTAGTATTTGTTACTTACGAGAAATACGGCAATATCGTCGTAGTTTAATTTGCTCACAACATCCTTTAAATCCATCGACTCTGAAACACACACACACACACACACACACACACACACACACACACACACACACACACACACACACACACACACACACACACACACACGCACGCACACACACACGCACGCACACACGCGTGCGCGACACGCACACACACACGCACGCACGCACACACAAATACATACACACACACACAAATTGGTTCAGTAACAAATCATACACACATGATAATGAAAAGAGACTGAGAAAGAAGAGGATCCAAACGTATCCAGACGATAGTCCAGTAAAGCCAGCATGGGCAATGGACAACAGGTGGAAAGAGTATTCTTAACCCTTTGACTCTCGCAGCCAGCCCACCAGCAACCTGCACTGTCAACCATGCTATCAAGGCAAAAAGTTAACCCTCCGACTCCCTGCAGGAACCTGGTGGATAGGGTGAGGCAGTCAAAGAGTTAACTTTTTGCAGTGGATGGAGTCAAAGAATTAAGAAGTCTGAGCAAGAATGACGTGTGGCATGTAGCCCTTGTCAGCATCAGAGCTTTCCATACTCAGATCTGTTTATGTCCTCCTGCCCTCGAATGCAAATCTGATGAAATAGGATAAATCAGACGCTCTGCATGCCCGCTGTGCCAGGCCAAACAAACAATGGAACAGGTCACCAGGTTATACAAAGTAGCTCTAACCTAAGACAGGTACACACAGAGATACAATCAAATGCGAATCAGTACCGGCACTCATCATCATCATCATCATCATCAAGTGCCTTGCCACATGCCGTTGGCGATCATGGCCCTCCATATGCATCTGTCCCTTGTTGCCGCAAGCACATCTTCCAACCTCTCTGTCCTCAGCCACTCTGCAAGTCCGTCCAATATTTCTTCCCTGGGTCTACTTGGTGCTCTTTCCCTCCAGCTTTTTTGTAGTGACCAGGTGCTCCAATTCCCATTTCTTCATAAATTGGCCTATAAATGTACCGGCACTGCCAGAGGAAAAACCATACCACCAGAAGCTCTGACAACGTTCTACACGGCCAGGAGGCAGCAAACTGTGGCCTGAAAAAAAACCCTGTGATACCCGGAGCATGGAAGCGGAGTCTACTGGATGGAGTGGCTTCCAGTAGTGCACAGCAGATCTTTCACAATGAGAGAAAAAAAAAACGTCAGCACGAGTGGTACGATAATGGATAAAATACTCCAATGTCATTCCTCAAAACAAATTGTTATTGTTCTCGTTATTTTTGTTTCAAAAGCCTTGATCGAACTCACTGTCCGTCATCATCATCAGGTGCCTTGCCGCATGGCGTTGGCGATTATGGACTTCCATCTATCTCTATCTCTTGTTGCCTCAAGCATCTCTTCCACCCTCTCTGTCTTCAGCCACTCTGCAAGTCCGTCTAGAATCTTCTCCCTGGGTCTACCGGTGCTCTCCTGTCCGTATGAAAGTAGAATAGAGGAACCCCCCCCCCCCCCTTTTTTTTTTTTATTATAGTGTTTTTGTTTTTTTTTGTTTGTTTTTTGGGGGGGGGGGTCCTCAAGTGTGAAAAGTATGCCAGTCTAGCCTAGCCAGCAACTTGCGATAATCCGGCTTCCGAGCCAAAGTCCCCTCGCCATTAAGATAGGAGTGAGGAGGTTGGTAGGCACATTTGCCTATGACCTCATGAAACAGCTCTCGAATTCTGGAACGCGAGGATCAAGGTCCTAAAGTCAATGGCAGAATTAGCTGGAAAGAGTTCCATCTGAATATGTTCAAGGATGACAAAAGTGAACTTCTTAAGCTTAAATTTCCCTATGTACGGTAGGTGTCCGATAGCTAAGTGGGCAAGACGTCCATCAAAAAGGCAACTTGACCTTGTGGGCCCGATCACATTAAAAGCACAAGTTCGAATCCAAGGGAGGAAAACAAAACTGGTGCAGCAGAAGGGCATCCAGCAAATCATGGCATGGATGTGGCCAGCAACCTAAGTGTAACAGTAAATAGGCTAGGCCAGAACATTTGCTTAAGGAAGGGGAAGAAGGTAGGGCCTTCTCCTCTGAAGACCATCTGCTGTGCAGCTCTCTCCTCGATTCTTATAACACAACTTATAGATAACACTTAGGACTCGAGACTTAATATTCATCAAAGTTATGAAAACCACTTCCACAAAAAAGGCAAATGGAGGAACATATTATCTTTCCCTAGTGTTTTCGATCCAAGAACCTTCAATAAAACAATTGGAATTTAATCACCGATCAATTGAGAAAATACTGGACGGATCTGCAGGATGGCTGAGGACAGACACGGTGGAAGATGTACTTGCAGCGACAAGGGATAGACGCATATGGAGGGCCATGATCGCCAACGCCTTGCAGCAGGGCACATGATGATGATGACCATTTGATCGTATGGATGAGGGTGCGTGTTGAACGCATTGTCTTGTATTTTTATCATAGACAGTTATTTTTCTTTTCTTTTCTTTTATTTCATTTTTGTTTAAAGCGCAGCCAGATGTGTAGAGCCATATCAGGGCTATAACCGTTTCAAAACACACACAATACTTCAACAGGACAACAACAACAAAAACAAACAAAAAAGGAAAAAAATTAAGCACTCATATCAATAGGATATGCCCCTGGCATTGACCATTCCGTCCAATTTATCGCACAGGGGATTTAAAAAAAACATGGCTGAATACAAATTTAAATATAACTAAGGACACTAAAGCATATTTTTAAAAAACAGGCCTAAATTACCTAAAATTGCTTCCGCATATCTCACTTCCCTAGAGTCAAAAATGCATTTAATACATGCACCCAATTATCAATCCTAGAGAAAAGTATGTAAGACATTATCGAACACATACAGGTAAATGGACCAGCAAGGCAGAAAATGATAGGAAGAAATGACGCAAAGCAATGGAGGAAGAAAGAAACAAAGAGAGTGACAGAAAAGAGGCAATTTCTAGCACAGAATTTCCATTCAAGGGTTAGACAGTGGGGATAGACAGCCCAGGACGAAGAGTGATAATAATTTTCACCCCCTGACCACCTTACCAACCCACCATACCACATTATTACATATAACAACAATATTTTCCTTTATATAGTGCAAACTATCCATATCAAAAGCATGCTCATAGCACTTTACTGTGAGAGAGCATTATCGAACGTAACACGTAACAACAGACAATGAAACAAAAAATGAAAAACAGATACACCACGTATTAGGAACCGCTGGTAAGAAAAAAATATACGTGAACAGAATAACATAAATTAATAGAACTATCACAGAAACCCCTTAAGTAGAAACAGGTTCATTTCTGTATATCAGGCTATAAGACAATGGATATAGCTATAGACTAACAACTGACGGTTTATCACACGCTATCATTCACATGCCTACCAAAACAAAAATGTAAATACAAAGTTTGAATAGTATAGCCTAGGTACATTCTGCTCCTATTGAACTTGTCAGTGAAAGGGAAAGATATATTGTATCAGATTGGACATGCTATCACCTGTGTTAAAGTTTCAGGTAAAACTTATTACATTCACTACGTACAATACATATTATCGCCACAACAGTCACACAGTAGATAGTCTTAATCAACAACCCAAGGTTCACGCTTGGTACCTGTACATATACACATCCTGCCATATAACCACGTATAGATAATTAAAAGGATTTAGTTCAAGTTAAAACAGATTCCTTACTGTATTCAGTCCAAAATAGTATGCTGACGAACGCCTTAAAAATATCACACAGCCAGCCCTTCGAGCCTACAGCACCAGAGGTTCTCGCGCTTCAAAACCAAAGGGAAGATTATGGTGGCGCTAGATTGACAAGAAAAACCGACACACTCTTCATCAAGTGCCCTGCCACATGACGTTGCCGATCATGGCCCTCCATATGCATCTATCCCTTGTTGCCGTAAGCACATCTTCCACCCTCTCTGTCCTCAGCGACTCTGCAAGTCCGTCCAATATTTTTCCCTGGGTCTGTTTGGTGCTCTCTTTCCCTCCAGCTTTCCTGTTGTGGCCAGGTGCTCCAATTCCCCCTTTTATCATAAAATGGCCTATAAGTGTCGCCTGTCTTTTCCTAATCTTCCTTATGAATGATCTTCTTGTGTTTGCCTCCATCAATACTGTCTCGTTTGTTTTCTTTGCGTCCATGGAACTCTCAACATTCATCTTAGAAACCACATCTCGGCTGCCTCAATCTTGTTCTGGCTTTGCTTGCTGACTGTCCACGCCTCACAACCGTATAACATTATAGATTCTATATAGGGCCTACCATTCAAGAACTCTTTTCCTGATGTTAATTGATAGGCATTTGACCGACACACTATGACGCCTAATTTACACAAGATTGCGCCAAGCCCAAAGACGTTATAAACATATCATTACCGTCTTTGGCCATACCTCCTATCCAGCTGCAGACTCTCAGCTTCATCCTCCCGCGATATACCTACTAGCTACCGTTGCAGGCTCCCCCGTGGGAATGCCGGGGGGGGGGGGGGGCTCTTTCAGTATAAGTAGTAAAATAGTATCCCCACCTTCTGGAAATTCTGTGCCAGAAATTTCCCCACCTGCTGGAAATTCTGTGCCAGAAATTTCCTCTTTTCTGTCATTCTCTTCGTTTCTGCCTCGCTCCTTTGCTTTCTGTCATTTCCTCTAATCATTTTCTGCCTTAACGGTCCATTCACCTGTATGTGTTCTATAATTGCCTTAGATACATTCTGTTAGGACTGATACAGTACATGTAGGCCTATTATGTGCATTTTTTGGCTCTAAGGAAATGTGATGTGTAGATGAAATTGTAGGTAATTTCGGCCCGTTTTCACACATGTTTTAGTGTCCTTAGTTATCTTTAAGTTTGTGGTCAGGTTTGTTTATTTAAACCTCCTAATGATGAATTGGACGGAGTGGTCAACGCCAGGGGCGCATCCGTAGATTATGTACGCGAATGCATTGATACGTGTACTTAATTTTCTAGCAAAAAAAAAAAAATTAAAAAACACCTTGTTCGTAAAAGATCCTTGGGAGTATAAACCACAACGTTTCGAGCCCATGCCCTTTGTCAAGTGAAAAATAAAATGACAGAGGAGTATTGAAAACAGTTCAAGGAAATAGGGGACAGAGTGAGTGAGTGTTACTCAAGATAGACAATAGAGAAATTATGTAGTTAAAAACAGAACTTAAAAGGACAGAGCAGAACTTGGGGGAAAAAAAAGGGGGGGGGGGGGGAAGGGGGTAGAGGATTGGGGTGGGGAGAAGAGGAGAAACAGTAGGGATTAGTAGGACAAGGAAAGGACCCGAGCACCGCTACGCGTCGGCAGTTCTGGTGTTCAGGCCCGTCGGCTGGACTGTTCCCAGTCCGTGGATGATGCAATTCTCCATATATTTTCTGTATTGTTGGTCTCTGGTGTTTTGCCATACTGCTGAAATCTGTGCATGGATGTAGCTGTGTTGGGGGCTATTGAAATGTTGGCCTATGGGGTTGTTGTAGTTCAGTTTCATGGATCTTAAATGTTCCAATTTTCTAGCCTTTTTTTCCAGCGTGGTATTGTGTGAGTTCCGGGATGGTTATAGCCCTGCAATGGTTCTGCACAGTCGGGTGGGCTTTAATCCTCCGACCCCCGCACCATGTCCACCAGCATCCTGCATTGTCAATCATGCCAGCAAAGCAAAAACTTAACTCTTTGACTCCCTCATCCTATCCACCAGCATCCTGCATTGTCAATCATGCCAGCAAAGCAAAAACTTAACTCTTTGACTCCCTCATCCTATCCACCAGCATCCTGCATTGTCAATCATGCCAGCAAAGCAAAAACTTAACTCTTTTGACTCCCTCATCCTATCCACCAGCATCCTGCACTGTCAATCATGCCAGCAAAGCAAAAACTTAATTCTTTGACTCCCTCACCTTATCCACCAGCGTCCTGCAGGAATCTGATGGACAGGGTGAGGGAATCAAAGGGTTAAATTTTTGCATTTGACAGATAAGGTGCGGGAGTCCAAGAGGTAAACAAACAGAATAATTCCTGATGCAGGGTGACGAGAGTGGCGATGGGGGTGGGGTGGGGGTGGGGGCGGGCGAGGGAAGATCTCCCAACGACTTCTAACGTTGGAAAATTAGTGATCATATTGTATCTTTCTGTCTGTCTCTGTCTCTCCGTGTCTGTCAAATACACACACACAAACACACACACACACACACACTCTCTCTCTCTCTCTCTCTCTCTTTTTTCTCTCTCTCTCAGTCTCTCTCTCTCGCTCTCTCTGTGTCACTGTTTTTCATGCTGAATGTTTTATTTCCAGTTCTTTCTTTCTTTCTTTTTCTCTCCCCCTCACCAATCTTTCTTTCTTTTTCTTTTCTTTTCTTGTTTTTTTTTTTTTTTTTTTTTTTTGACACGCAAAGTGTACCATACAACTACAGTTGACATTTCTATGTTCAATCTATCCGGCTGGGTCAAGGTGACCGCCGTGTAGTGACACTGACCATGTCTTGGATAACACGCCGCGCTCATGGCTTAGCCTGCCACACTGACCACGCCACGTCTTGCCACGAACTCAGTGTAGTCAGCCTTCCACGTGATAAGTTATATGTGGCGGTGCACATGAAAATCACGGATAAGTCGCCAGTCGAGATTTCGCGCAACAGGCTGTGAAAGTAACTGACCCTAAACATATCGATGATGAAATTTTTGTATTTTAGGGTTCAATGGTGTTTTTTCTATTAAATTCCAAAGTATTATCAACAAATACAAGCTAAAACTATTTTAATTAAATATTTTTCTGTGGGATGTGATGGGAAATTAAGCAAAAGCAACGGACTAATTTGACCTACTTTGAACACGATTTTCATTGTATAAAACCAGTCGTAGTAAGTGAAAGGACACAACTTGTAAGTTGTAACTAGTCTCTAGGCCCTACTTTCACGGTCATTGTTTCTCTTCGTGTTGTATTCGGGCGTATTAATTCGATTTTTCAGGCGGTAGTGTGTTCAGAGCGACATACCCGTGATCAATTTTAACTGAAGCTCGTTTAATCATTGCTACAATTATATCCTTCTCTTTTAATTTCTTTGAAAACTATCATACATTTCCTGTCAAAGTCTGAATTTTTTTCGCTCTACGTTTTTTCTACAAGCCGCAATAATTACAGAAAGTGAGTGACCCCCAACTGTGTGTGTTGTCAACACACGAGTCGAAGCAAAACAATGGCGGCGCGTCGGAAAGTGTCGAGCGCACAGCTCTTTAAAATGTTGTCGGAAACGGCTGATTTCACTTCTCCAGAATTAGTTGAAGCAGTGACAGACTACTTTGGAGATGACAGACAGTCAGAAATAGATTCCAGCAGTGATGAAGAGGATTCTATGCCCATGCCGAATGGTTTTGAAGACGAGCACATGGAATCTAGTTCTGGTAAGTAGGCCTACTGTTGATGTCATGTCATGATTGCTTTCACTTCGAAAGTTTATTTGGTGTGTTCATAACCTTGTATGAATTACTGGCGAACTAGAATTATTATCATGAAAGGAATAAGTCGTATCCATTTGATTTGTGTAAATTATAATGTAAGTAGACCCAAAATTCATAAAAACAAGTGATCTAATTTGGTAATGCTGATGCTATTTTTTAGCCGCAGACTGACAAGGCAAAACCGAAAGCTGGAAAACCCTCTTGTTTTCACTAGGCTACCAAGTGCTGCACCATCACAGATTATCAATAATTATGGCATGCTTTCACACTTGATTAAGTATATTTGACATTGTCATGCTAAAGGCCTATTAACATTTATTAAATTAAAAAAAAAAAGTTTCTTTGTTTGATTTTCATTGTCAGTGGGGGGTGGGCAGTGCTGTACATAATCTGTGTGTGTGTGTGCATGCACATAAACATGTGTGTGTGTTGTGTGTTGTTGTGTGTGTGTGTGTGTGTGTGTGTGTGTGTGCATGCACATAAACATGTGTGTGTGTTGTGTGTGTGTGTGTGTGTGTGTGTGTGTGTGTGTGTGTGTGTGTGTGTGCATGCACATAAACATGTGTGTGTGTGTGTGTGTTGATGTGCATACATGATTACAGTTTATACATGAGTGCATGTGTGTATTTTTGTGTGTTGGTGAGCATACATGATTAAAATTGTGTATACATGTGTGTGAATGTGTGTTGATAATTTATATTTAATATTATCAGTTTCATATTGTAGATTTGTACAAGGTGTGCATACTGTTTGTTTTCAGCTGATGACCCAGACGAGGCTGAGGGTGACATGATACGTCCACCAGTCATTTTCAAGGCGGACACTTGTAACACTAATAGTGAATTTGACGATGGAACAGCCTGCTTCAGTGAGAACGCTGGAAAGCCTGACCCAAAGCTGTCTGCTCCCTTCCAGTGTGCATGTAAGCTGAATGATAAACAGCCTTGCTATCTGCAGTTTAAGTCAGAAGAGCTGTGCGAATTACGTATGCATCACCTGACAATGACAAAAGAAGAACTGGACAATGCCATCTTCAGCCAACTGAAGGCGTTTCTTCAAACTGGTCCAATGACGGTGAATACAAAGCGTCGGCAGAATACTCCAAGAAAGAAGTGCCGCAGTCAGTACATGTTGAATGGATTCAAAATATGCCGTGAATTGTTTCAGTATGTCCATTGCATTGGGAGTCAGAAACTGGACCACTTGATTAAACATTATAAAGAAAATGGGTTGACCCAAGGCAACATGGCAACACCAACAGAAAGCCTTATAAGGCCTTAACATTTGAGGAACAAAAGAAGGTAGTAGACTTCATTTCGAATTACGCAGAAGTGCATGGAATCCTTCTTCCGGGTCGAATCCCAGGCTACCATAGAGATGACTTGAAGCTGCTTCCCTGTTCATCCACTAAAACTGCTGTGCACAAAGAGTATTCTGTTGCCTGTGATGCCGATGGTGGACGCTGCGTTTCAAAACGTACGTTCTTATACCTGTGGAAGAAACACCTTCCTGACATCCTGCCTATGAAGCCTAGGACAGACCTTTGCTGGCAATGTCAGAGAAACAACTATGCACTGCAGCAAATGAAGTCATTAACCATGACTGACACTCAGAAGATGGAACTGGCAACAGCTGCAGTTCAACACCTTGCTGCAGCAAACAGAGAGAGAGAGGAGTACAAGCTTGTTGTTGCCAGAGCAAAGGTAAGTTGCTGTTTTACTTATAAATTCAATAGCATTATCACAGTTAGGGATTCCAGGGTGTCCCTTTATCATTACAGTGTGTGTGTCTGTCAGGTTGTACTCTGTGTTTGTACATGTATGTATGTGTGAGTGTTTTGAAATGATACATGTATTAAGCACAGAATTATAGCAATAAAATGTAGCATTCTGATTCACATTATCTATGGTTGGAGTATTGATTCTCATACACATTATCATACCAGTTCACCATACATGTTAATCTAAATTAACACACACACACACACACACACACACACACACACACACAGAGATACACACACACACACACACACACACACACACACACATACACACACACACATACACACACACACACACACACACACACACACACACACACACACACACACACACACACCCCACAAACAATACAGGTCATCATGCATGCACAAAAAATTTTAATGTAAATTTACACACACACACACACACACACACACACACACACACACACACACACACACACACACACACACACACACACACAACCAGGTGAAAACAAGACATGAACTTGATGAAGGAAAAACAAAACCACAGCTTGCAGTTGCACTGTTGCAGGAGGAGCTGAAGACTGCAGGACTGGACCGACTGGAGACACCAGGAAACAACACAGCAGCCTGCTCAAGGGACATCATGGCCCACTACAGTTTTGACTTTGCACAACAAGTCCATTATCCTTCAGACCCCCTGCAGCCCGGTCCGGTGTACTTTAAAACACCTAGAAAATGTGGTGTCTTTGGCATGATGACAGAGGCCCTCCCACAGATGGTTGTGTTTCTCCTTGATGAAGCAATGGAAACAGGGAAGGGAGCAAACACAGTGATTTCTTTTGTGGATTTTTTCCTGGAAAACTATGGGTTAAAAGAAGCATCGTGCCATCTCCATGCAGATAACTGTGCCGGGCAAAATAAGAACAATGCCATGTTGCAATATTTGATGTGGCGTGTCATGACTGGCCGTCACAAGGTCATCACACTATCATTTCTCTTGGCAGGTCACACCAAATTTGGCCCTGATGCCTGTTTCGGGCTCTTCAAAAGAAAATTTCGCCGGACAAGAGTGGACTGTCTGAATGACATCTCAGAAGTGGTGTCATCTGCATCGCCATCTGGTATTCTAATACCACAGCTGTGCGGTGACCAAGACGGGAACTCTCTGGTTCCTACCCGTGACTGGACTGAATACCTGAATCAGTGGTTTAGAAAGTTGGTGGGGCTGAAAAAGTACCATCACTTTAAGTTTGAAACCAATGAGGATGGGAAGCCTCAAGTCTGCTGCAAGGAGTCTGCAGACGGACCAGTGCAGGTTTTCGAACCACTGAAACAGCCCACTGCCCTGCCTGATGATCTCCCGCCTATCATTCGTCCGAGTGGTCTCAGTGAACAAAGACAGGAATACTTGTTCTCTGAGATCAGGGAGTTTGTACACCCAGAGAAAGAGAGACCTGGTCTGCCCTGAGCCTATCAGCCTCAAATTCTCTGCCAAGGCCACCACATCGCAGTCCCTGCCTCCTTCCCCCCATCTGTCCAAACCATCCACCAGCCAGGCCACCCCACCATCCTCTTCCAGGACTCCAGGCAGGCCAAAGAAAAACAAGAGAGGACCTAAGAAGAAAACAGTCGTGTGATTTGTTTTTTTGTGCTGATATTGTTGGGTTTTTTCCTTGTGGATAAGTAGGGATGTGAGACTGAAATCAGTGAAAAGTGAACATACCCTGAGACCATTTCTGGATCTTCTTTCTGGTGCTGTTTTTGTAGGAATAAGGATACCTGATCATAATTTCAAGTTGGTGACTCATAATACTGCTATGTTGAGTTTCTGTGTTGTATCAATACCTGTCTTTCTTCAATTGATATTACTAACATAATACCATAATTTTAATAAGCAAATGTGTCATCAGAGGTTACAAACAAATATACATACAAACTAACACATACAGATTAAAATACATTTACACATCTATGTTTCCTGAAAATTTGGAGTGATTCTGAATTATAGTTATTTTTCCACAAATTTTTATGTAAAAGTTTGAAACGCTTCTGCGTTTTCAACATTTTAAGCCCAATGAGCAAGGTACTGGGATGATTTTTATATTAAATAGCAATTATCTGGTGAAATTGAATGAGTTACCAAGGTTCTCTGAGTTATTCTTGTTATTTTGGTATCACCCACTTACTTAGAAAAATTCATATAACAAAATTAGAGCTAAATGAAAATTTGTAATTTTAAAACATGATTTTCTCAAAAGTAGGTCACGGTCATCTGGGAACTTTAAATGCATGTAACTTGGAATCTAATAAAGATAAATGAAATCTGTTTTTTGTGTCTTATTTAGAATTATTTCTTCTTTCAGATAGCATATTTAGCTCATTTTTTTTAAATTTGACCATTATCCATGATTTTCATATGCACTGTCACATATAACGATTACGAGACCAAGAGAGAGAGAGAGAGAGATGGGGGAGGGGAGAGAGAGAGAGAGGGAAGGGATATGAAAGAGAGGGGCAGGGGAAAGGAAGAAAGAGGGGAGAACGAGAGGGGGAGGGAGAAGAGAGAGAAGGGGGAGAGGGAAGAGAGACAGAGGGGAAGGGGGCGGGAGATAGAGAAAGAGAGAGAGAGGGTGAGAGTGAGAACGAGGAGGGAGGAGAGACGGGGAGGGAGAGAGAGAGAGAAGAGGTGGGGAGGGAGAGAGAGAGAGAGAGAGAGAGAGAGAGTTTCATTTACGAGATGAGAGAGTGACATAAGCCATGTAGGCCTATAAATTTTTTTAATCCATCACACCAACAAATGCCTGTCAATTAACATCAGGAAGAGAGTTCTTGAATGTTACATGTATAGAACCGATACTGTTATACGGTTGTGAGGCGTGGACCGTGGCCTTTATGTCGCGAAGGAGAATATTGCGAGTTCCATGGACAGCAAAGAAAATAAACGAGACAGTCTTGGTGGAGGCAGACACAAGAAGATCATTGGTAAAGAAGATTAGACAAAGACAAGCAACATTTAGAGGCCATTTTATGAGGAAAGGGGAATTAGAGCACCTGATCACAAAAGGACAGATGGAGGGAAAGAGAACACCAGGTAGACCCAGAGAGAAAATATTGGACGGACTTGCATGGTGGCTGAGGACAGAGGCCTACAAAGATAATGATTTATTATCAAGGCAATAGTAAAGACAAAGATAATGATAATAATGGCAATAGACAATATTGTAATAACAATGACAACCACGACGACAGTTATGACAATAACAACAACATTAATAACAACAACAACAACAACAATAGTATTAATAACAACATGTAACAATAATAATAATTATAATGATGATGATGATGATGATGATGATATATGGATGATGATGATGATAACTGTAACATCAGTTATGGTAATAAGAATGATGATAGTAATAGTAAAGAATATTCTTTTGTCATACTGGTCTCATTTTAAGGTAAAATGCTTAGTTCTATGTTTGAGTCAAACGTGCATGTGGTTTTCAAAAGACCGAAGAGAGAGAAAGGGAGAGAGAGAGAGAGAGAGAGAGAGAGAGAGAGAGAGAGAGAGAGAGAGAGAGAGAGAGAGAGAGAGAGACAGAGAGAGACAGACAGACAGACAGATAGACAGGCAGACAGAGACAGAGACACAGAGACAGACAGAGACAGAGAGAGAGAGAGAGACAGAGACAGACAGAAACAGAGACAGAGAGACAGACAGACAGACAGAGACAGATACAAAGAGACAGAGAGACAGACACAGACAGAGAGACAGAAACAGACAGAGAGACAGAAACAGACAGAGACAGAAGCAGACAGAGAGACAGAAACAGAGAGAGAGAGAGAGATCAACACACCACCACTATCCCACACACGAGCTTCAATCATCAGTTAAATTAAATCATTACCTCAGTGAAGGTTGTCAGCAATGAGTAAACACAAAGTGTACGTCCTATGTAGTGCTATAAGCGGAATGGATCCTCAGCCTAACAGTTGTTTCTCTTCCTGGACAAAAAAAATAGAGAGATATGATTTCTATACATTACATATATTCTGGAGATCAGCGACAGCTGTGTTAGTGGCAGTGCTTTGCTTTTAGGTCCAGTATTGATATCAGAAAAAACAACCTTCCCAAGACATACACATGTAAAATTTTACACCAAGTCTTCTTACACTGTTCCTCTGGTCAAACGTAGGCAATCCAAGTCTGCTACAAATCTGTTTACTTCAACTGCTGGACACTACTACGCTGGTATACAGCAGGGTCAACCACCTTTGGCTATTTCCAACAAGGCCTACAAAGCACTGTGGGCGGTCGGGTAGGTTTCCAGTTCAAATATGTCAGTACTGGGGGTGTGGGGGGGGGGGGGGAGAGAAGGTCGGGGGAGGTATGCTGTTAACGGAATCGGGTCACCACCAAAGGAACCTTCAACAATGACCACCAATCAAACCTTCGCAATGAGCTTAGGTCACCGTGACAGTCCCGTAATTGTTATCGATCCGCCGAAACACGACAAGAAAAGACCATTGTTGTTGCCACCATGTGGCTAAAAATGTAATAATGGTATTTAACAAGACATTGAAATCGATAGGCGCGGTAGAAGTGTGAAAGACATCACGCTTCCAATCTGAAGGTCTGGGTTCGATCTTGCCTGGGTAAGCTACCTCCTGTCTCAGGGGTAAAGGGTGGGGTTTTTTCCACCTTCCCACGTCAACAGATTTAAGTGTCTAAATGCCCATCTTTTTTAAATCTCGAGGGACTCAAAGGAGGTCTGGCCACCAGACGTGCGGCACGCAGGCCCACCGGCTTGTGGATATGCTCTGGTGCCCACGAACCAGATCCCCAGCTATGGGTAAATAGCTCCACTGCCTTGTGGACATCTCAGGAGAGAATAAGGCTAAGGGAGTAAACCCTGAAAAAAAATCACCCTGCTCCCTTGTAGGTTGTCGCGACAAAGGCTAGCAGAGAGACAGCAAACAAACGGATGGAAGGCAACGGGATACCACCATTGTATTTTCACAAGATATCATGGCCAGACAAAACAAGGAAAACAAGTGTAACGACGAAAATAGGGGCTCCTATGGAGCACCTTCGTCCGGTAGGGACCGTCATGCTGAGCAAGTGACACCAGACTGTCAGCAAGCTACTGCGTTCAACCTTAAAAAAAATCGCAACATTAAACGTTAGAACATTGTTGCAAAAAGGTAAATTAGACATATCAAAATGGAAATGGAAATGCTTAACATTAGTATTTTAGGACTAGGGGAAGTAAGATGGAAGGGGGAAGACATGATAACATCAGGAGAGCAAACAGTAATATATTCTGATGGAAACTCACATGAAAGAGGAGTAGGCATCGTAATGGACAGGGACAAATCAACAGCAGTTAGGGGATACTGGGCTGTGTCCAACAGAGTTTTGCTGGTCAAATTGGGTGGTAGGCCATTTGATATCAACACAATTCAGGTGTATGCACCAACATCCGCAAGTACTTAAGAAGAAATTGACAACTTCTACGAAGTACATGTATTAGAGATGGCCAAGGCCCAATGTAAATCACAACAAATTAACAATAATAATGGGAGATTTTAATGCTAAAGTGGGAAGGATAGGGGGGGAGGATACAGTTGGACCTCATGGCCTTGGTACACAAAAGGAAAGAGGAGGGAAACTTGTAGAATGGGCACAGATAAATGAGTTCATAGTAGGAAACACCTGGTTTGAGCAGCCTAACAGAAGAAAATGGACTTGGATGAGTCCAGGAGATAATACCAAAATCAGATTGACTACATCCTGATCAAAAAAAGATTTAGAAATTCTTTACTGACAGCAAAAACACTACCAGGCGCAGACTGCAACAGTGACCACAATCCTGTAGTGGGAAGAGTTAGGCCGAAATTAAGGAAAAGGAAACAGACCAAAAGCAACATCAAACTACATCTTGGACCCTTAAAGACAGACGTAGGCCTACATGTTCAAAACAAATTCAGCGCTCCAGAAGACGTTAGTGACAGTGAGGAACAATGGACAAAGTTGAGAAATTCGATAAATGAAGCTTGTGGAGAAATCCCTCAAGTAGATAGAAAAGCAAAAAAAGAACTGGATGACAGAAGAAATTCTAGCCTTGATGGAGGAATGGAGGAAGGCAAAGAAAAACGAAATTCTAGGCTTGATGGAGGAACGGGGGAAGGCAAAGAGAAACAAGGAGATATACAGGAAGATAAACAAAGAAATCGGAATAGGTGCAATGAAGCTAAGGAAGCTTGGCTGAAAACAAAATGCAATGAAATAGAAGACTGACACAAAACAGATCCTCAGGGTATGTAGCCTACAGAAGAACTGAAGAAATTGTCCACA
>CM060307.1:33888695-33977697 GCA_030674185.1 Monoplex corrugatus | reverse complement strand
TAGGAAGAAATGACGTAAAGCAATGGAGGAAGAAAGAAACAAAGAGAGTGACAGAAAAGAGGCAATTTCTAGCACAGAATTTCCAGAAGGTGGTGATACTGTTTATACTGAAAGCGCCCCCCCCCCCCCCCCCGCATCCCCACGAGGATGTGTCATAGACAGTGTTCAAGGGTTAGACAGTGGGGATAGACAGCCCAGGACGAAGAGTGATAATAATTTTCACCCCCTGACCACCTTACCAACCCACCATACCACATTATTACATATAACAACAATATTTTCCTTTATATAGTGCAAACTATCCATATCAAAAGCATGCTCATAGCACTTTACTGTGAGAGAGCATTATCGAACGTAACACGTAACAACAGACAATGAAACAAAAAATGAAAAACAGATACACCACGTATTAGGAACCGCTGGTAAGAAAAAAATATACGTGAACAGAATAACATAAATTAATAGAACTATCACAGAAACCCCTTAAGTAGAAACAGGTTCATTTCTGTATATCAGGCTATAAGACAATGGATATAGCTATAGACTAACAACTGACGGTTTATCACACGCTATCATTCACATGCCTACCAAAACAAAAATGTAAATACAAAGTTTGAATAGTATAGCCTAGGTACATTCTGCTCCTATTGAACTTGTCAGTGAAAGGGAAAGATATATTGTATCAGATTGGACATGCTATCACCTGTGTTAAAGTTTCAGGTAAAACTTATTACATTCACTACGTACAATACATATTATCGCCACAACAGTCACACAGTAGATAGTCTTAATCAACAACCCAAGGTTCACGCTTGGTACCTGTACATATACACATCCTGCCATATAACCACGTATAGATAATTAAAAGGATTTAGTTCAAGTTAAAACAGATTCCTTACTGTATTCAGTCCAAAATAGTATGCTGACGAACGCCTTAAAAATATCACACAGCCAGCCCTTCGAGCCTACAGCACCAGAGGTTCTCGCGCTTCAAAACCAAAGGGAAGATTATGGTGGCGCTAGATTGACAAGAAAAACCGACACACTCTTCATCAAGTGCCCTGCCACATGACGTTGGCGATCATGGCCCTCCATATGCATCTATCCCTTGTTGCCGTAAGCACATCTTCCACCCTCTCTGTCCTCAGCGACTCTGCAAGTCCGTCCAATATTTTTCCCTGGGTCTGTTTGGTGCTCTCTTTCCCTCCAGCTTTCCTGTTGTGGCCAGGTGCTCCAATTCCCCCTTTTATCATAAAATGGCCTATAAGTGTCGCCTGTCTTTTCCTAATCTTCCTTATGAATGATCTTCTTGTGTTTGCCTCCATCAATACTGTCTCGTTTGTTTTCTTTGCGTCCATGGAACTCTCAACATTCATCTTAGAAACCACATCTCGGCTGCCTCAATCTTGTTCTGGCTTTGCTTGCTGACTGTCCACGCCTCACAACCGTATAACATTATAGGTTCTATATAGGGCCTACCATTCAAGAACTCTTTTCCTGATGTTAATTGATAGGCATTTGACCGACACACTATGACGCCTAATTTACACAAGATTGCGCCAAGCCCAAAGACGTTATAAACATATCATTACCGTCTTTGGCCATACCTCCTATCCAGCTGCAGACTCTCAGCTTCATCCTCCCGCGATATACCTACTAGCTACCGTTGCAGGCTCCCCCGTGGGAATGCCGGGGGGGGGGGGGGGTCTCTTTCAGTATAAGTAGTAAAATAGTATCCCCACCTTCTGGAAATTCTGTGCCAGAAATTTCCCCACCTGCTGGAAATTCTGTGCCAGAAATTTCCTCTTTTCTGTCATTCTCTTCGTTTCTGCCTCGCTCCTTTGCTTTCTGTCATTTCCTCTAATCATTTTCTGCCTTAACGGTCCATTCACCTGTATGTGTTCTATAATTGCCTTAGATACATTCTGTTAGGACTGATACAGTACATGTAGGCCTATTATGTGCATTTTTTGGCTCTAAGGAAATGTGATGTGTGGATGAAATTGTAGGTAATTTCGGCCCGTTTTCACACATGTTTTAGTGTCCTTAGTTATCTTTAAGTTTGTGGTCAGGTTTGTTTATTTAAACCTCCTAATGATGAATTGGACGGAGTGGTCAACGCCAGGGGCGCATCCGTAGATTATGTACGCGAATGCATTGATACGTGTACTTAATTTTCTAGCAAAAAAAAAAAAATTAAAAAACACCTTGTTCGTAAAAGATCCTTGGGAGTATAAACCACAACGTTTCGAGCCCAGGCCCTTTGTCAAGTGAAAAATAAAATGACAGAGGAGTATTGAAAACAGTTCAAGGAAATAGGGGACAGAGTGAGTGAGTGTTACTCAAGATAGACAATAGAGAAATTATGTAGTTAAAAACAGAACTTAAAAGGACAGAGCAGAACTTGGGGAAAAAAAAGGGGGGGGGGGGGGAAGGGGGTAGAGGATTGGGGTGGGGAGAAGAGGAGAAACAGTAGGGATTAGTAGGACAAGGAAAGGACCCGAGCACCGCTACGCGTCGGCAGTTCTGGTGTTCAGGCCCGTCGGCTGGACTGTTCCCAGTCCGTGGATGATGCAATTCTCCATATATTTTCTGTATTGTTGGTCTCTGGTGTTTTGCCATACTGCTGAAATCTGTGCATGGATGTAGCTGTGTTGGGGGCTATTGAAATGTTGGCCTATGGGGTTGTTGTAGTTCAGTTTCATGGATCTTAAATGTTCCAATTTTCTAGCCTTTTTTTCCAGCGTGGTATTGTGTGAGTTCCGGGATGGTTATAGCCCTGCAATGGTTCTGCACAGTCGGGTGGGCTTTAATCCTCCGACCCCCGCACCATGTCCACCAGCATCCTGCATTGTCAATCATGCCAGCAAAGCAAAAACTTAACTCTTTGACTCCCTCATCCTATCCACCAGCATCCTGCATTGTCAATCATGCCAGCAAAGCAAAAACTTAACTCTTTGACTCCCTCATCCTATCCACCAGCATCCTGCATTGTCAATCATGCCAGCAAAGCAAAAACTTAACTCTTTTGACTCCCTCATCCTATCCACCAGCATCCTGCACTGTCAATCATGCCAGCAAAGCAAAAACTTAATTCTTTGACTCCCTCACCTTATCCACCAGCGTCCTGCAGGAATCTGATGGACAGGGTGAGGGAATCAAAGGGTTAAATTTTTGCATTTGACAGATAAGGTGCGGGAGTCCAAGAGGTAAACAAACAGAATAATTCCTGATGCAGGGTGACGAGAGTGGCGATGGGGGTGGGGGTGGGGGTGGGGGCGGGCGAGGGAAGATCTCCCAACGACTTCTAACGTTGGAAAATTAGTGATCATATTGTATCTTTCTGTCTGTCTCTGTCTCTCCGTGTCTGTCAAATACACACACACAAACACACACACACACACACACTCTCTCTCTCTCTCTCTCTCTCTTTTTTCTCTCTCTCTCAGTCTCTCTCTCTCGCTCTCTCTGTGTCACTGTTTTTCATGCTGAATGTTTTATTTCCAGTTCTTTCTTTCTTTCTTTTTCTCTCCCCCTCACCAATCTTTCTTTCTTTTTCTTTTCTTTTCTTGTTTTTTTTTTTTTTTTTTTTTTGACACGCAAAGTGTACCATACAACTACAGTTGACATTTCTATGTTCAATCTATCCGGCTGGGTCAAGGTGACCGCCGTGTAGTGACACTGACCATGTCTTGGATAACACGCCGCGCTCATGGCTTAGCCTGCCACACTGACCACGCCACGTCTTGCCACGAACTCAGTGTAGTCAGCCTTCCACGTGATAAGTTATATGTGGCGGTGCACATGAAAATCACGGATAAGTCGCCAGTCGAGATTTCGCGCAACAGGCTGTGAAAGTAACTGACCCTAAACATATCGATGATGAAATTTTTGTATTTTAGGGTTCAATGGTGTTTTTTCTATTAAATTCCAAAGTATTATCAACAAATACAAGCTAAAACTATTTTAATTAAATATTTTTCTGTGGGATGTGATGGGAAATTAAGCAAAAGCAACGGACTAATTTGACCTACTTTGAACACGATTTTCATTGTATAAAACCAGTCGTAGTAAGTGAAAGGACACAACTTGTAAGTTGTAACTAGTCTCTAGGCCCTACTTTCACGGTCATTGTTTCTCTTCGTGTTGTATTCGGGCGTATTAATTCGATTTTTCAGGCGGTAGTGTGTTCAGAGCGACATACCCGTGATCAATTTTAACTGAAGCTCGTTTAATCATTGCTACAATTATATCCTTCTCTTTTAATTTCTTTGAAAACTATCATACATTTCCTGTCAAAGTCTGAATTTTTTTCGCTCTACGTTTTTTCTACAAGCCGCAATAATTACAGAAAGTGAGTGACCCCCAACTGTGTGTGTTGTCAACACACGAGTCGAAGCAAAACAATGGCGGCGCGTCGGAAAGTGTCGAGCGCACAGCTCTTTAAAATGTTGTCGGAAACGGCTGATTTCACTTCTCCAGAATTAGTTGAAGCAGTGACAGACTACTTTGGAGATGACAGACAGTCAGAAATAGATTCCAGCAGTGATGAAGAGGATTCTATGCCCATGCCGAATGGTTTTGAAGACGAGCACATGGAATCTAGTTCTGGTAAGTAGGCCTACTGTTGATGTCATGTCATGATTGCTTTCACTTCGAAAGTTTATTTGGGTGTGTTCATAACCTTGTATGAATTACTGGCGAACTAGAATTATTATCATGAAAGGAATAAGTCGTATCCATTTGATTTGTGTAAATTTATAATGTAAGTAGACCCAAAATTCATAAAAACAAGTGATCTAATTTGGTAATGCTGATGCTATTTTTTAGCCGCAGACTGACAAGGCAAAACCGAAAGCTGGAAAACCCTCTTGTTTTCACTAGGCTACCAAGTGCTGCACCATCACAGATTATCAATAATTATGGCATGCTTTCACACTTGATTAAGTATATTTGACATTGTCATGCTAAAGGCCTATTAACATTTATTAAATTAAAAAAAAAAAGTTTCTTTGTTTGATTTTCATTGTCAGTGGGGGGTGGGCAGTGCTGTACATAATCTGTGTGTGTGTGTGCATGCACATAAACATGTGTGTGTGTTGTGTGTTGTGTGTGTGTGTGTGGTGTGTGTGTGTGTGTGCATGCACATAAACATGTGTGTGTGTTGTGTGTGTGTGTGTGTGTGTGTGTGTGTGTGTGTGTGTGTGTGTGTGTGTGCATGCACATAAACATGTGTGTGTGTGTGTGTGTTGATGTGCATACATGATTACAGTTTATACATGAGTGCATGTGTGTATTTTTGTGTGTTGGTGAGCATACATGATTAAAATTGTGTATACATGTGTGTGAATGTGTGTTGATAATTTATATTTAATATTATCAGTTTCATATTGTAGATTTGTACAAGGTGTGCATACTGTTTGTTTTCAGCTGATGACCCAGACGAGGCTGAGGGTGACATGATACGTCCACCAGTCATTTTCAAGGCGGACACTTGTAACACTAATAGTGAATTTGACGATGGAACAGCCTGCTTCAGTGAGAACGCTGGAAAGCCTGACCCAAAGCTGTCTGCTCCCTTCCAGTGTGCATGTAAGCTGAATGATAAACAGCCTTGCTATCTGCAGTTTAAGTCAGAAGAGCTGTGCGAATTACGTATGCATCACCTGACAATGACAAAAGAAGAACTGGACAATGCCATCTTCAGCCAACTGAAGGCGTTTCTTCAAACTGGTCCAATGACGGTGAATACAAAGCGTCGGCAGAATACTCCAAGAAAGAAGTGCCGCAGTCAGTACATGTTGAATGGATTCAAAATATGCGTGAATTGTTTCAGTATGTCCATTGCATTGGGAGTCAGAAACTGGACCACTTGATTAAACATTATAAAGAAAATGGGTTGACCCCAAGGCAACATGGCAACACCAACAGAAAGCCTTATAAGGCCTTAACATTTGAGGAACAAAAGAAGGTAGTAGACTTCATTTCGAATTACGCAGAAGTGCATGGAATCCTTCTTCCGGGTCGAATCCCAGGCTACCATAGAGATGACTTGAAGCTGCTTCCCTGTTCATCCACTAAAACTGCTGTGCACAAAGAGTATTCTGTTGCCTGTGATGCCGATGGTGGACGCTGCGTTTCAAAACGTACGTTCTTATACCTGTGGAAGAAACACCTTCCTGACATCCTGCCTATGAAGCCTAGGACAGACCTTTGCTGGCAATGTCAGAGAAACAACTATGCACTGCAGCAAATGAAGTCATTAACCATGACTGACACTCAGAAGATGGAACTGGCAACAGCTGCAGTTCAACACCTTGCTGCAGCAAACAGAGAGAGAGAGGAGTACAAGCTTGTTGTTGCCAGAGCAAAGGTAAGTTGCTGTTTTACTTATAAATTCAATAGCATTATCACAGTTAGGGATTCCAGGGTGTCCCTTTATCATTACAGTGTGTGTGTCTGTCAGGTTGTACTCTGTGTTTGTACATGTATGTATGTGTGAGTGTTTTGAAATGATACATGTATTAAGCACAGAATTATAGCAATAAAATGTAGCATTCTGATTCACATTATCTATGGTTGGAGTATTGATTCTCATACACATTATCATACCAGTTCACCATACATGTTAATCTAAATTAACACACACACACACACACACACACACACACACACACACAGAGATACACACACACACACACACACACACACACACACATACACACACACACATACACACACACACACACACACACACACACACACACACACACACACACACACACACACACAAACAATACAGGTCATCATGCATGCACAAAAAATTTTAATGTAAATTTACAAAACACACACACACACACACACACACACACACACACACACACACACACACACACACACACACACACAACCAGGTGAAAACAAGACATGAACTTGATGAAGGAAAAACAAAACCACAGCTTGCAGTTGCACTGTTGCAGGAGGAGCTGAAGACTGCAGGACTGGACCGACTGGAGACACCAGGAAACAACACAGCAGCCTGCTCAAGGGACATCATGGCCCACTACAGTTTTGACTTTGCACAACAAGTCCATTATCCTTCAGACCCCCTGCAGCCCGGTCCGGTGTACTTTAAAACACCTAGAAAATGTGGTGTCTTTGGCATGATGACAGAGGCCCTCCCACAGATGGTTGTGTTTCTCCTTGATGAAGCAATGGAAACAGGGAAGGGAGCAAACACAGTGATTTCTTTTGTGGATTTTTTCCTGGAAAACTATGGGTTAAAAGAAGCATCGTGCCATCTCCATGCAGATAACTGTGCCGGGCAAAATAAGAACAATGCCATGTTGCAATATTTGATGTGGCGTGTCATGACTGGCCGTCACAAGGTCATCACACTATCATTTCTCTTGGCAGGTCACACCAAATTTGGCCCTGATGCCTGTTTCGGGCTCTTCAAAAGAAAATTTCGCCGGACAAGAGTGGACTGTCTGAATGACATCTCAGAAGTGGTGTCATCTGCATCGCCATCTGGTATTCTAATACCACAGCTGTGCGGTGACCAAGACGGGAACTCTCTGGTTCCTACCCGTGACTGGACTGAATACCTGAATCAGTGGTTTAGAAAGTTGGTGGGGCTGAAAAAGTACCATCACTTTAAGTTTGAAACCAATGAGGATGGGAAGCCTCAAGTCTGCTGCAAGGAGTCTGCAGACGGACCAGTGCAGGTTTTCGAACCACTGAAACAGCCCACTGCCCTGCCTGATGATCTCCCGCCTATCATTCGTCCGAGTGGTCTCAGTGAACAAAGACAGGAATACTTGTTCTCTGAGATCAGGGAGTTTGTACACCCAGAGAAGAGAGACCTGGTCTGCCCTGAGCCTATCAGCCTCAAATTCTCTGCCAAGGCCACCACATCGCAGTCCCTGCCTCCTTCCCCCCATCTGTCCAAACCATCCACCAGCCAGGCCACCCCACCATCCTCTTCCAGGACTCCAGGCAGGCCAAAGAAAAACAAGAGAGGACCTAAGAAGAAAACAGTCGTGTGATTTGTTTTTTTGTGCTGATATTGTTGGGTTTTTTCCTTGTGGATAAGTAGGGATGTGAGACTGAAATCAGTGAAAAGTGAACATACCCTGAGACCATTTCTGGATCTTCTTTCTGGTGCTGTTTTTGTAGGAATAAGGATACCTGATCATAATTTCAAGTTGGTGACTCATAATACTGCTATGTTGAGTTTCTGTGTTGTATCAATACCTGTCTTTCTTCAATTGATATTACTAACATAATACCATAATTTTAATAAGCAAATGTGTCATCAGAGGTTACAAACAAATATACATACAAACTAACACATACAGATTAAAATACATTTACACATCTATGTTTCCTGAAAATTTGGAGTGATTCTGAATTATAGTTATTTTTCCACAAATTTTTATGTAAAAGTTTGAAACGCTTCTGCGTTTTCAACATTTTAAGCCCAATGAGCAAGGTACTGGGATGATTTTTATATTAAATAGCAATTATCTGGTGAAATTGAATGAGTTACCAAGGTTCTCTGAGTTATTCTTGTTATTTTTGGTATCACCCACTTACTTAGAAAAATTCATATAACAAAATTAGAGCTAAATGAAAATTTGTAATTTTAAAACATGATTTTCTCAAAAGTAGGTCACGGTCATCTGGGAACTTTAAATGCATGTAACTTGGAATCTAATAAAGATAAATGAAATCTGTTTTTTGTGTCTTATTTAGAATTATTTCTTCTTTCAGATAGCATATTTAGCTCATTTTTTTAAATTTGACCATTATCCATGATTTTCATATGCACTGTCACATATAACGATTACGAGACCAAGAGAGAGAGAGAGAGAGATGGGGGAGGGGAGAGAGAGAGAGAGGGAAGGGATATGAAAGAGAGGGGCAGGGGAAAGGAAGAAAGAGGGGAGAACGAGAGGGGGAGGGAGAAGAGAGAGAAGGGGGAGGGGAAGAGAGACAGAGGGGAAGGGGGCGGGAGATAGAGAAAGAGAGAGAGAGGGTGAGAGTGAGAACGAGGAGGGAGGAGAGACGGGGAGGGAGAGAGAGAGAGAAGAGGTGGGGAGGGAGAGAGAGAGAGAGAGAGAGAGAGAGTTTCATTTACGAGATGAGAGAGTGACATAAGCCATGTAGGCCTATAAATTTTTTTAATCCATCACACCAACAAATGCCTGTCAATTAACATCAGGAAGAGAGTTCTTGAATGTTACATGTATAGAAACCGATACTGTTATACGGTTGTGAGGCGTGGACCGTGGCCTTTATGTCGCGAAGGAGAATATTGCGAGTTCCATGGACAGCAAAGAAAATAAACGAGACAGTCTTGGTGGAGGCAGACACAAGAAGATCATTGGTAAAGAAGATTAGACAAAGACAAGCAACATTTAGAGGCCATTTTATGAGGAAAGGGGAATTAGAGCACCTGATCACAAAAGGACAGATGGAGGGAAAGAGAACACCAGGTAGACCCAGAGAGAAAATATTGGACGGACTTGCATGGTGGCTGAGGACAGAGGCCTACAAAGATAATGATTTATTATCAAGGCAATAGTAAAGACAAAGATAATGATAATAATGGCAATAGACAATATTGTAATAACAATGACAACCACGACGACAGTTATGACAATAACAACAACATTAATAACAACAACAACAACAACAATAGTATTAATAACAACATGTAACAATAATAATAATTATAATGATGATGATGATGATGATGATGATATATGGATGATGATGATGATAACTGTAACATCAGTTATGGTAATAAGAATGATGATAGTAATAGTAAAGAATATTCTTTTGTCATACTGGTCTCATTTTAAGGTAAAATGCTTAGTTCTATGTTTGAGTCAAACGTGCATGTGGTTTTCAAAAGACCGAAGAGAGAGAAAGGGGAGAGAGAGAGAGAGAGAGAGAGAGAGAGAGAGAGAGAGAGAGAGAGAGAGAGAGAGAGAGAGAGAGAGAGAGACAGAGAGAGACAGACAGACAGACAGATAGACAGGCAGACAGAGACAGAGACACAGAGACAGACAGAGACAGAGAGAGAGAGAGAGACAGAGACAGACAGAAACAGAGACAGAGAGACAGACAGACAGACAGAGACAGATACAAAGAGACAGAGAGACAGACACAGACAGAGAGACAGAAACAGACAGAGAGACAGAAACAGACAGAGACAGAAGCAGACAGAGAGACAGAAACAGAGAGAGAGAGAGAGATCAACACACCACCACTATCCCACACACGAGCTTCAATCATCAGTTAAATTAAATCATTACCTCAGTGAAGGTTGTCAGCAATGAGTAAACACAAAGTGTACGTCCTATGTAGTGCTATAAGCGGAATGGATCCTCAGCCTAACAGTTGTTTCTCTTCCTGGACAAAAAAAATAGAGAGATATGATTTCTATACATTACATATATTCTGGAGATCAGCGACAGCTGTGTTAGTGGCAGTGCTTTGCTTTTAGGTCCAGTATTGATATCAGAAAAAACAACCTTCCCAAGACATACACATGTAAAATTTTACACCAAGTCTTCTTACACTGTTCCTCTGGTCAAACGTAGGCAATCCAAGTCTGCTACAAATCTGTTTACTTCAACTGCTGGACACTACTACGCTGGTATACAGCAGGGTCAACCACCTTTGGCTATTTCCAACAAGGCCTACAAAGCACTGTGGGCGGTCGGGTAGGTTTCCAGTTCAAATATGTCAGTACTGGGGGTGTGGGGGGGGGGGAGAGAAGGTCGGGGGAGGTATGCTGTTAACGGAATCGGGTCACCACCAAAGGAACCTTCAACAATGACCACCAATCAAACCTTCGCAATGAGCTTAGGTCACCGTGACAGTCCCGTAATTGTTATCGATCCGCCGAAACACGACAAGAAAAGACCATTGTTGTTGCCACCATGTGGCTAAAAATGTAATAATGGTATTTAACAAGACATTGAAATCGATAGGCGCGGTAGAAGTGTGAAAGACATCACGCTTCCAATCTGAAGGTCTGGGTTCGATCTTGCCTGGGTAAGCTACCTCCTGTCTCAGGGGTAAAGGGTGGGGTTTTTTCCACCTTCCCACGTCAACAGATTTAAGTGTCTAAATGCCCATCTTTTTTAAATCTCGAGGGACTCAAAGGAGGTCTGGCCACCAGACGTGCGGCACGCAGGCCCACCGGCTTGTGGATATGCTCTGGTGCCCACGAACCAGATCCCCAGCTATGGGTAAATAGCTCCACTGCCTTGTGGACATCTCAGGAGAGAATAAGGCTAAGGGAGTAAACCCTGAAAAAAAATCACCCTGCTCCCTTGTAGGTTGTCGCGACAAAGGCTAGCAGAGAGACAGCAAACAAACGGATGGAAGGCAACGGGATACCACCATTGTATTTTCACAAGATATCATGGCCAGACAAAACAAGGAAAACAAGTGTAACGACATAAATAGGGGCTCCTATGGAGCACCTTCGTCCGGTAGGGACCGTCATGCTGCGCAAGTGACACCAGACCGTCAGCAAGCTACTGCGTTCAACCTTAAAAAAATCGGAACATGAAACGTTAGAACATTGTTGCAAAAAGGTAAATTAGACATATCAAAATGGAAATGGAAATGCTTAACATTAGTACTTTAGGACTAGGGGAAGTAAGATGGAAGGGGGCAGGTATGATAACATCAGGAGAGCAAACAGTAATATATTCTGATGGAAGCTCACATGAAAAAGGAGTAAGCATCATAATGGACAGGGACAAATCAATCACAGTTAGGGGTACTGGGCTGTGTCCAACAGAGTTTTGCTGGTCAAATTGGGTGGTAGGCCATTTGATATGAACACCATTCAGGTGTATGCACCAACATCCGCAAGTACTTAAGAAGAAATTGACAACTTCTACGAAGTATTAGAGATGGTCAAGGCCCAATGTAAATCACAAAAAGTTACAATAATAACGGGAGATTTTAATGCTAAAGTGGGAAGGATAGGGTGGAGGATACAGTTGGACATCATGGCCTTGGTACACAAAAGGAAAGAGGAGGGAAACTTGTAGAATGGGCACAGATGAATGAGTTCATAGTAGGAAACACCTGGTTTGAGCAGCCTAACAGAAGAAAATGGACTTGGATGAGTCCAGGAGATAATACCAAAATCAGATTGACTACATCCTGATCAATAAAAGATTTAGAAATTCTTTACTGACAGCAAAAACACTACAGGCACAGACTGCAACAGTGACCACAATCCTGTAGTGGGAAGATTTAGGCCGAAATTAAGGAAAAGGAAACAGACCAAAAGCAACATCAAACTACATCTTGGACCCTTAAAGACAGATGAAGTGATACGTCAAAAATTTAACGTAGGCCTACATGTTCAAAACAAATTCAGCGCTCCGGAAGACGTTAGTGACAGTGAGGAACAATGGACAAAGTTGAGAAATTCGATAAATGAAGCTTGTGGAGAAATCCCTCAAGTAGATAGAAAAGCAAAAAAGAACTGGATGACAGAATAAATTCTAGCCTTGATGGAGGAACGGAGGAAGGCAAAGAGAAAGGAAATTCTAGGCTTGATGGAGGATAGGAGAAAGGCAAATAGAAACAAGGAGATATACCGGTACAGGAAGATAAACAAAGAAATCAGGAATAGGTGCAATGAAGCTAAGGAAGCTTGGCAGAAAACAAAATGCAATGAAATAGAAGACCAACACAAAACAGATCCTCAGGGTATGTAGCCTACAGAAGAACTGAAGAAATTGTCCACATGAAAAATACATACACATCAACTGGTTGCTTTAAATTGAAAGATGGTACGCTTATCATGGAAAAAGACAAAATATTAGACAGATGGGGAGAGTAGGCCTACATTAAAGACCTTTTTGAAGATGACAGAAACGAAGAACACATTACAAGAAAGAGCGTTGAAGGACCACCCATAATGAAAGATGAAGTTAGAGCAGCACTGAAAAAGATGAAACCAGGAAAAGCCCCAGGACCAGGCAACATTACTTTAGAGATGATTGAAGCCCTGGAGGAATTTGGTATTGAAAAAATAACAGTCCTCCTAAATGAAATTTATGGCACTGGAAAAATCCCCTAAGATATGTCAAAATCAATTTTCACAGCACTTCCAAGGAAGGCAGGGGCTATAGAATGCAAACTCCATCGCACAATCAGCTTGATGAGCCATGTAACGAAAATCCTATTAAGAATAATCAAGGAATAGAATCAAAAGAGAAATAGCAGAAGAACAGTGTGGATTTGTCGAAGATAAAGGAACTATTAATGCCATATACAACCTAAAAACTATCATAGAGAGGTCAATCGAATTGAATAAAGATTTACATTTAGGCTTTGTTGATTATACCAAGGCTTTCGATCGGGAAGACATGAAGAATTGATCAACCAACTAGAAAGACTCAATACTGATGGAAAAGATCTACGAATAATCAGAAATAATATGTGTTGGGAACAAACAGCTGCAATGAGAACAGAAAACGATATAAGCTCTTTCCAAAATATCAAAAGAGGAGTCAGACAAGGATGTGTTTTGTCACCAGATCTGTTTTCACTTTACAGCGAAAACATCATGAGAAACCTAGAAGAAGACCCTGGATTAAAGGTTGGAGGAAAAATGATAAACAACATTCGATACAAAGATTACACCGTGCTAATTGCAGAAAATGAAAGGGACTTACAAAACCTTGTGACTATAGGCCTACTAGAAATAGAAAGCAAAGGTAAGGGGTTGGAACTAAACAGCAAGAAGATTGAGGTCATGATGATCAGTAAAATACATGAAATCTCGGCATAGCGACGAATGTGGCTTTTTTCTAGCTCCTGTCGGTTACCATGGAGCTTAGTGGTCAAAGGAGTTGCTGTCTGTTATGTCTCCAGTTGCTGCACTTGACAGAGGCACATTGTTGCAATGTTTTCAGCCATCTAGTCTTATTGACCACAGGTGCAAATTACTGAAGGTGTCGGTTTGAACTTGCAGTTCTTGTGGGTGATGAGCTTGTGGCCAGTATGGAACCTCGTCAGGATCAATTGCTGCTCTCTGGACAAAATATAGTCATTCCTTTCTCTGTGTGGCTTAACTTTTCGACTCCCACACCCTATCCACCAACTGCAAAAACTTAACCCTTTGACTCCCTCACCCTAATACCAGCCTCCTGCAGGAAGGAAGCTGGTGGATAGGGTGAGGGGGTCAAAGGTTAAGTTTTTGCTTTGCTATCATGGTTGACAATGCAGGATGCTGGTGGACAGGGTGCGGGAGTCAAAGGGTTAAAGGAGTTAGTCTCATGATGCTCCTTTTCTTGTAGCTGACGTTATTGTCTGGTTGGCCTTCCAGGGATCGTGTTTTTGTGGGCTCAACTGGCATGTCTTTTCCTGGTATCCCACAGTAAAACAGGGATCCACTGGAGGACCACTTTTCTCATTCCTCTGACTCTTTGGGAGGCCGTGTCAGGTGGGGAAGCTGGTCATTTTCTGGGGTCTGGAGAACAGAAGGCAACTGAAAGGAAGACCATTTGATGGAATGTGTCACCTATACTATGAATCATACAGACTGCTGGTATGACTGCCACTGTTTCTGCTTGGTAGTTGTTTAAGTGTATGCCCGTAGGAACATCAGCAGCTGTGGTTGAGTCCCTGGGAAGATACCAGATCCTCTGTTGGTTACTGTACAGCATTGGTGGCTGATCCAGCAGTGTATGTATACATGTATTCATGCTTTCTGATAGAAACGCTCTTCTATCATGGTCCCAGTTTAAATACCTGGGAACGATCATTTCACCAGACGGCAGTTGCACATCAGAAATAGCCAACAGAATCGGCCAAGCCAAAACAGCATTCAAGAGGATGAAAATCATTCTTACCAACAAATGCCTATCAATTAACATCAGGAAGAGAGTTCTTGAATGTTATAACTTATATAGAACCAATACTGTTATACGGTTGTGAGGCGTGGACAGTCAACAAGCAAAGCCAGTACAATATTGAGGAAGCCGACATGTGGTTTCTAAGAAGAATGTTGAGAGTTCCACGGACAGCAAAGAAAACAAACGAGACAGTCTTGATGGGGGCAGACACAAGAAGGTCATTCATAACTATTTATTAAGGAAGATTAGGAAAAGACAGGCAACATTTATAGGCCATTTTATGAGGAAAGAGGAATTGGAGTACCTGGTCAAAACGGGAAAGCTGGAGGGAAAGAGAGCACCAGGTAGACCAAAGGAGAAGATATTAGACGGACTTGCAGAGTGGCTGAACACAAAGAAGGTGGAAGATATGCTTGAGGCAACAAGAGATAGAGACAGATGGAAGGCCATGATCGCCAACGCCATATGGCAAGGCACCTGATGATGATCATCATCATCATCATCATGGTCACCGAGCGAGCATAACGTGCTGTGTCATTTTGCACTTGCGCTGAGGTGACTGGGAGACATTAGCACAGAGTTTAACCCTTTGACTCCAGCACCCTATCCATCAGCAGCAAAAACTTAACCCTTTTGACTCGCTCACCCCATCCACAGCTTCCTAGATAAGGTGAGGGAGTCAAAGGGTTAAGTTTTTACTTTGCTAACATGGTCGACAATGCAGGCTGCTGGTGGACAGGGTGCAGGAGTAAAAGGGTTAAATTTCATGTTGTTCTGGCGTCTGCGGTTATGGCATTGTAAAGGTGATGGTGAAAATATCTTCTTTGGCTGGATTTGTTGATGTTGCCACAGTACACCACACACACACACACACACACCCACACACACACCACACCCACACACACATACACACACACACACACACACACACACACACAACACACACAACACACGACACACACAACACACACACACACACACACACACACACACACACACACACACACACACACACACACACACACACACAAATAAGCTAGTTTAGACTTCAGTTTTAAAACTTCAGATGATTTATTCATTTGGGCCATTGCCACTTAGGAAAAGGTGTAGAAACACTTTTCAGCCATACGTAACTCACACAGTAAACATACAAATGAAGGACAAAACAAAAATTTCATTGATGTAAAAATATGTATGAAATATTCTTGCTTGTAAAATCATATGAAACATTGAAACAGAACAGCTTGCTCGTCAGAATACAACTTACCCACATACCACTACGAACACCAAAGCAAACTCACAAAGACATATTAAACCACTATATAAACAGAAACTACAACCTTTCTGCTGAATTATACAACTTACCCACATACCACTACGAACACCAAAGCAAACACACAAAGACATATTATACCACTATATAAACAGAAACTACAACCTTTCTGCTTAATTCAACGCCTCCAATTTATAGAAAAGCCAAATCAAATTTTAAAAGATTCTTCCTTCAATACATGGAAATAAAACTGCGTTGGTAATATAATAGGCCTACATAAAACTGCAATATAGACCTTTAGTCCGGCAGAAAGCCACTGGCACCTCTTCAGAGCGTCCACATAATTGTTTTCAGCGGTTTTGGGTTCTTTAATATATGTACATTAAATATCCGACTGATGCCACCTTGTCATCATTGAGCATTTTTCAACAAAATTAAATAAATAAAAATAAAAATAAGCGTTCTTCCTCCAAAGCCCACACGGTACACCATACGGCGCGTTGACCCAGTCCCGCGGCTTATCAGCTGCAACATCTCAGGAATGCGGTGTCCGGTGTTACCGGTGTCGAGACTTCCGCCTCCCATTTCTGAGAGAGACCGGATACCGTATATCAGCCGAGTCTTTGTATGCAGTATTTTTAATTGCACAGCTGTTGTTTGTAACTTTTAGTACATGTCTATACTTCTGTGTTTATCAAAGTCTGAAAACAGAACTTTTAAACCCAACAGGCATCTTTCTACAGACATATATTTTGCTTGATTAGAAATCTACCGTGGGGATTTGTTTAACCGAGCCCAAATTCTAAACGGCGTCGACCCACAGGCCAGCTGTAGCGTGCTACGTTATCGTCAATTACTTTGAAATGGAACTTTCCGCGACAACGCATTCAGTCATAAAATGAGTGTAGGCCTAACTGTTTTTCTGTTTTGTTTTGTTTTGATTTATGTTTCTTTTTCCGATCTTGACAACCCATGTCATAGCTAGCTGTTTACGCGTTATTTATTGTTTGAATTGCTTGTAAAGTTTATTCTAAGTTCGAACACTTGTTCATTTTTTGTACTCATTAACTGAATGCACTGTCAACAAGTCTGTTACTTGCAAATAATATTTGTTATGATGAGAGCACGATAACTCCTATAAACTGAAACCATGCTGTTCATATTTGTCAGATGAAGTTAAAGAGCAGTACTAAAAGGAACTATGGGAAAATATACATGTCTTAAATGCATTTTACTGTTTTGTATTTTTCAGGTCCAGAGAATGCAGTTAAAGGAAAATTTGTGAAAACATACAGAATAGCATTGTCACTGCTTCCATCACTAACACACCCACTCTGTTACAGGTGGCACTGGGTGTGCTTGTACGGCAAAACTACCTGCTTCAAACCATGTATGACTTTGGTATCATGTGTTCGTATGACGAAGTTATAAGATTTAAAGCATCATCAGCAGCGCACACTGAGATTGAAACTGACAACAGGACAACACTAGACGCCAGCAAAGGTCTTGTGCAAGCTATTGGTGACAACTCTGACGCTAAATCTCTTGTCAAAATGACCCTAAATCTACACATGCACTTGCTCTTTTGCTCACACAAAGCCAGTCAAATGAAATACGCCAGATTCTGAGGAGTAGGAAGAAGAAATCAAACGGATAAGTAAACTTAAATTGCAGACTCCAGTTGCACCAAAATCTCCAATTCATATCTTCAAGGGATCGAAAAAACCTGCCATGCCCCCAGCAGTGCACAGCCACACAGTTCTGCCACTGAAAATCCTGACAAGGCAGAATATTTCGCTCAGAAGGGCAAATGATTTGGTTTTCGACTTTTCCAAACATGTCACAGAACATGAGTCAACGCCAGAATTTGCAGACTTCAATACAAAACATGCACGTGAACATGGTCATGAAGTCAAACCAGCTATAAAACTGTGTACCGGCCCTTGATTGACATGACACCTTCAGACCCAACAACAATGATGACAACAATGATTGAGGCCCAGAGAATCACGAAGCAGTCAGGACAGAGTTTCACTGCCTTCACAGCTGACCAACAACTCTACAGAATCATGATCAATGTGCTATGGGTACATCCGGAAATGTTCAGCAATTCATTCCTCGACTGGGTGGATTGCACATGCTCATGAGTTTTGTGGGATGCATTGGCACTTGATGGCAAACTCTGGCCTTGAGGAGGTGATGAAAGCAGCTTTTGGAGGAGTACCAAACATGCTGAGTGGGAAGAAGTTTCCGCAGAACTGCCGAGCATCGAGAATGGTAACAGAAGAATTACTTCGTGAAAATTTGACCGAAGTCACTGAGCACAGTGAGCTCATGACCCTGCTGGAAAATGCCTCAGCCAAGAGTAGAACCACAAAGCTATGGGTTGACAGTCTCATTCATCAAACCTGTCTTCATTAGCATGCTGTTTGTCAGGCTGAAAGAGAAGGAGACAGGCCGTTACATCTGGTGGCAGTTGCAGCCATGTTACCATACATTTTTGCAGCAGGTCATTGGAATTATGCCAGATACAGCCTGTATTATTTGAGATCTATAGAACGCCTGCCAGAAGAGGCCCTTGAGCGTTTTCTTAAAGGAGAGCATGTAATGCGCCATAAATCTGGCACAGCATCTGGTCAGATATGTACATCGAGTCCACCTTCATGAGGTGTGGGCATGGTCCAGGTGGTTTGATCGGCATCACCCTCCATCCTGGTGCACAAGCCAGATGGGCACTCAGTCTCCACACTTAAAGTCAGCTGATCAAAGACATCTCAAATTCAGGAACGGAAAAACACTGAACCACAGAATGTCACATTCCACAAAGAAGAAATGGCAGCACGGATTCAGTTTGATGCCAAAGACAGAGAAAAAATTCAAAAGAAACTTCAAACATGCATCAACCCACTCAATCTAAATGATCATACAGACAGCTGCATTGTTAACATCGCTACTGGAATGATCTCCAATCAGAACGTCAACGTTGACAAAGCCTTGGATCTGGGGATCACACAGATGCAAGAGTTTGAAAGAACCTGGCCAGAAGGGTTCAATAATTCCCTAAGTTCGAAGATCATCACCATGGCTGTTAGAAAAAAACGATGAAAAAAGGATCTGGAACCATGTTTGACACAGAACTCATCTACAGCAGAATCATGGGTCTGATGAGCACAAGAATTCTTGATCTCGAAAATTTATTTCAACATGAGCTTGTACCCATTCCAACTTCCATGTTTACAGACAATGGGCTCCTGAGACCTTCCACATCAAGTCTGTACTGAAACGAACTCTGCAGTCTGATCAGTCCACTCGTACGTGCCAGAAGGTTGATGTTGTCATCATAGATGGCTGTGCAGTGCTGTGGACTGTCTACTGGCCATCCTAAGGTTCTGTACAAACTTCTTGAACTTCATCATTACCAAACTAAAAGAGAGTGATGTTTATCTTGTATTTGATATATACTATCCATTCAGCATAAAGAGCACCACCAGATCCTCCCGAGCTGCGGAAACAGCAACAAGGCGTCACCAGCTCAAGCCAGACACCCTCTGCCTTCTCAAAACGTAACCCTGACAGTGACTGACAACTAAACACCCATTATTGCCATCATCTGCGAACAATTACTGAAAAAGGTACTTGATCTTCAGGTTCAAGGAATCCTTCAGCACAAACTCGTAGTGACATCTCATGATCCCATCCCAACAGAAGCCAAGAACGGCATCTCATCTCTAGCTGATGATATGTGAACCACGCATGAAGAAGCTGATGTTATTTTAGCTCAACAGATGGTGTGGGCAACACAAAAAGGACACACCTCCATCAAGACTGTTTCAGATAATACAGATGTGTTTGTTTTGCTCCTGCATTATTATCTGTCTCAAAGGATCACGGCTGCTGTTGTGATGGAAGGCATTACCTCCCAGAAAACAACATGTGACATATCTGAGACAGTCAGAAAGCATGAAGATATCTACCCTGATCTTTTGGCAGCACACGCACTCTCAGGCTGTGATACAGTGGCTTACACGTGGGGCATTGGAAAAGTTTTGAAAATTCTTCAAAAAGGATTTTCACTCGACAGCTTCGGGTACCAGATGCTGATTTCAGTCACGTCATCCAGCAATGTACTCGGTTTATTGGTGCTTGCTATGGCTGCAAAACCACAGAAATGTTCAAGATCAGGTTTGAAGCATAGCTCTTGAAAACATCAAGAAAAGCAGCTAAGATCACTGCCACCAACAGAAGCAACCTTTAATGAGAATGTGAAACGTGCACATCTGCAGGAATGCATCTGGAAAGGAGCACTGGATCCTGATCCTCTAAATGTCTGTCCAACGGATTTTGGGTGGCACAAGGCTGACACAACTTTACTGACGGTCAGATTACCTCCTGGAGTTGAAGCCTGCACCTGCTGAGGTGCTGCAAATTTTGAATCCTGTTCAGCAACACGATGTGGATGTGCCACTGCACAAATGACATGTACTGTCTTTTGTAAATGTTACCTAAATGAAAATTGTAAGAATCCATGGACCAAACGCGCTGATGCCCTTGAAAGAGAAGACGATGAAGAAGAAGAACCTGACTCCACAAGTACTATGTAGCTGCTTTGCGCTTGATTCATAGATCCAAACAAATCAAACATTTTGCCGCATTTTGTATGTCATAACTGCATTACTCCAAACAAAACAAGTACTGTCATAACACATCATGACTGTGTAGTGACGTTATGGCTTTTACGTGTCATCCAAGTGACATGTCTTTGCTCCTGTTCCTGTGTTTCTGTGATAGTTTTCTGAATATGTAATGTTAACGCTGCTTATTCTGTTTATATTTTATGTAATTTACAGTCAGGTACAATTCTACTTTATTATAAAAGAAATCAGACCCCACCCATTCCCCATTCCTTAACGAACCAAAGAAAGGAATGTTTGATGTCCTCCCGGTTAAAAGATTGTCTAAATTTGGCAGCCATTTTTATGTTATAAACATACAATCAGGCATTAAGATATATTTCAAATGTATTGTATGTGTTTGAAAGTCAAACAGGAAATATTTCATGCTGGTATGTCGCAAAAACTATCGACTTGTGTGAAAAACTGAACATGTGCCATTACTCGCTTACTTTCAGCCGCCATATTGGCGGCCTTCTTGGAAATGTAAACATACGCACATTTACTAAAACGTTTTTGGGTTTCAAGATCATTTCTGCATAATAAGTTTGGGCAGTCAGTCTCAAAAAATAGCGTTCTGCATTACCAAGAATGTCATATCACTTACTTTAAAAATTCAGGCCGCCATCTTGGCGGCCATGTTGGATTTTTCAAAATGCTCAACAGTGTCAGGGTGGCATCAGTTGGATGTTATATATGGACACTAAATAGCTCAAAACCGCTGAGATCAATTATGAGTACTATATTTTTGGGTCATGCTAAAAATCATCAAATGGCAACCGGACTACTTGTAGTGCTTATCCCAATGTCCCCAATGATCCTTCACAGCCAAAGAGTACGGCAGTTTATCATGCATATTCCTTGAGCGTCAGAGGACAATGTTTTAGGCTTTAACGTCGATTCTCTTCATCATTTATTCGTTTCAAACGGACTGCAGTCTGATAATCAAAGATTGCTCTGTTGAACACAACTTCATCGTAAGCAGCGTCAGGAAGTCCTAGACTCTTAGCGCTGTCCTCTCTTCTCCGAATATCATCTCCCAGAAGTGTGGACACTTTAATCGAAGCTGCAGACTGCAAACTGCGAGGCTGCCTTACCACCGAGCGAAGAAATGTTGCCATAGGACTGTTCTCGTCTCCATTCAGCATCCCTTGGATTTTGTCTTGATTAGGTAGCTCGGCCAGATGATTGCTGCTGATGGCACCAGTCTCGTACAGAAGTCTGGCCTGTTCCAGCTTGTTATTGGTGATGGCTGTGGCAAACAGTCGGAAGATAAGGTGTGCACAGTGGCTAGAAGCTCTTGGATACATCATTCTGACCAGCGTAGCCAAGAAATCCTCCTGCGTCGACGTATTTAGGCCATTTCCGCAAAAATCATCAACCAAGGACGTGAGCAGAAACTCCCAGCGTTTCTGTTTGTGCTTTGTGGTTTGCTGCGTAAAGAAGACAGCGTTGTTGTATTCTTCGTTTCGCAGCATGAATTGAATGTCCATATTGAAATAAAATTCTTCCTCCAAGTAATGAAGCATATTTTCCAAAATGATTTTATCCATGTCAACAAGGAACTAAGTGAATCCTGGAACACACATACACATATACACATACTGAGAGAGAGAGAGAGAGAGAGAGAGAGAGAGAGAGAGAGAGAGATGGGGGAAGGGAGAGAGAGAGAGGGAAGGGATATGAAAGAGAGGGGCAGGGGAAAGGAAGAAAGAGGGGAGAACGAGAGGGGGAGGGAGAAGAGAGAGAAGGGGGAGGGGAAGAGAGACAGAGGGGAAGGGGGCAGGAGATAGAGAAAGAGAGAGAGAGGGTGAGAGTGAGAACGAGGAGGGAGGAGAGATGGGGAGGGAGAGAGAGAGAGAGAGAGAAGAGGTGAGAGAGAGAGAGAGAGAGAGAGAGAGAGAGAGAGAGAGAGAGAGAGAGATTCATTTACGAGATGAGAGAGTGACATAAGCCATGTATATATTTTTTAATTCCATCACACCAACAAATGCCTATCAACTAACATCAGGAAGATAGTTCTTGAATGTTCATCATCATCATCATCAGGTGTCCTGCCACATGGCGTTGGCGACCATGGACTTCCAACCATCTCTTGAATGTTACATGTATAGAACCGATACTGTTATACGGTTGTGAGCGTTGACCGTGGCCTTTATGTCGCGAAGGAGAATATTGCGAGTTCCATGGACACCAAAGAAAACAAATGAGACAGTCTTGGTGGAGGCAGACACAAGAAGATCATTGGTAAAGAAGATTAGACAAAGACAAGCAACCTTTAGAGGCCATTTTATGAGGAAAGGGGAATTAGAGCACCTGATCACAAAAGGACCGATGGAGGGAAAGAGAACACCAGATAGACCCAGGGATAAAATATTGGACGGACTTGCATGGTGGCTGAGGACAGAGGACTACAAAGATAATGATAATAATGGCAATAGTAAAGACAAAGATATTGATAATAATGGCAATAGACAATATCGTAATAACAATGACAACCACGATGACAGTTATGACAATAACAACAACATTAATAATAACAACAACAATAGTATTAATAATAACATGTAACAATAATAATAATAATGATGATGATGATGATGATAAATGGATGATGATGATGATAATTATAACATCAGTTATGGTAATAAGAATGATAATAGTAATATTAAAGAATATTCTTTTGTCATACTGGTCTCATTTTAGGGTAGAATCCTTAGTTCTAAGTTTGAGTCAAACGTGCAAGTGGTTTTCAGAGGACTGAAGAGAGAGAAAGGGAGAGAGAGAGAAAGAGAGAGAGAGAGAGAGAGAGAGAGAGAGAGAGAGAGAAACAGTAACAGACAGAAACAGAGACAGAGAGACAGACAGACAGACAGAAACAGATACAGAGAGACAGAGAGACAAAAACAGAAGAGAGAGAGAGATCAACACACCACCACTATCCCACACACGAGCTTCAATCATCAGTTAAATTAAATCATTACCTCAGTGAAGGTTGTCAGCAATGAGTAAACACAAAGCGTACGTCCTATGTAGTGCTGTAAGCGGAATTGATACTCAGCTTAACAGTTGTCTCTTTCCTGGACAAAAACACAAAAAAAGACATATAGGTTAATTTTCATACATTACATGTAGGCCTATTCTGGAGATCAGCGACAGCTGTGTTAGCGGCAAGCAAGGAACTGCAGTGCTTTGCTTTTAGGTCCAGTCTTGATATCACAAAAAACAACCTTCCCAAGACATACACATGTAAAATTTTACACCAAGTCTTCTTACACTGTTCCTCTGGTCAAACGTAGGCAATCCAAGTCTGCTACAAATCTGTTTACTTCAACTGCTGGACACTACTACGCTGGTATACAGCAGGGTCAACCACCTTTGGCTATTTTCAACAAGGCCTACAAAGCACTGTGGGCGGTCGGGTAGGTTTCCAGTTCAAATATGTCAGTACTGGGTGTGTGTGTGGGGGGGGGGGGAGGTCAGGGGAGGTATGTTGTTAACGGAACCGGTCACCACCAAAGGAACCTTCAACAATGACCACCAATCGAACCTTTGGCAATGAGCTTAGGTCACCGTGACAGTCCCGTAATTGTTATCGATCCGCCGAAACACAACAAGAAAAGACCATTGTTGTTGCCACTATGTGGCTAAAAATTTAATAATGGTATTTAACAAGACATTGAAATCGATAGGCGCGGTAGAAGTGTGAAAGACATCACGCTTCCAATCTGAAGGTCTGGGATTCGATCCTGCCTGGGTAAGCTACCTCCTGTCTGAGGGGTAAAGGGTGGGGTTTTTGCCACCTTCCCACGTCAACAGATTTAAGTGTCTAAATGCCCATCTTTTTTAAATCTCGAGGGACTCAAAGGAGGTCTGGCCACCAGACATGCGGCACGCAGGCCCACCGGCTTGTGGGTATGCCCTGGTGCCCACGAACCAGACCCCCAGCTATGGGTAAATAGCTCCACTGCCTTGCGGACATCTCGGGAGAGAATACGGCTAAGGGAGTAAACCCTGAAAAAAATCACCCTGCTCCCTTGTATGTTGTCGCGACAAAGGCTAGCAGAGAGACAGGAAACAAACCGATGGAAGGCAACGGGAAACCACCATCGTATTTTCCCAAGATATCATGGCCAGACAAAACAAGGAAAACAAGTGTAACGACGAAAATAGGGGCTCCTATGGAGGACCTTCGTCCGGTAGGGACCGTCATGCTGCGCAAGTGACACCAGACCGTCAGCAAGCTACTGCGTTCAACCTTAAAAAAATCGGAACATGAAACGTTAGAACATTGTTGCAAAAAGGTAAATTAGACATATCAAAATGGAAATGGAAATGCTTAACATTAGTACTTTAGGACTAGGGGAAGTAAGATGGAAGGGGGCAGGCATGATAACATCAGGAGAGCATACAGTAATATATTCTGATGGAAGCTCACATGAAAGAGGAGTAAGCATCATAATGGACAGGGACAAATCAACCACAGTTAGGGGGTACTGGGCTGTGTCCAACAGAGTTTTGCTGGTCAAATTGGGTGGTAGGCCATTTGATATCAACACAATTCAGGTGTATGCACCAACATCCGCAAGTACTTAAGAAGACATTGACAACTTCTACGAAGTATTAGAGATGGCCAAGGCCCAATGTAAATCACAAGTTACAATAATAACGGGAGATTTTAATGCTAAAGTGGGAAGGCTAGGGTGGAGGATACAGTTGGACATCATGGCCTTGGTACACAAAAGGAAAGAGGAGGGAAACTTGTAGAATGGGCACAGATGAATGAGTTCATAGTAGGAAACACCTGGTTTGAGCAGCCTAACAGAAGAAAATGGACTTGGATGAGTCCAGGAGATAATACCAAAATCAGATTGACTACATCCTGATCAATAGAAGATTTAGAAATTCTTTACTGACAGCAAAAACACTACCAGGCACAGACTGCAACAGTGACCACAATCCTGTAGTGGGAAGATTTAGGCCGAAATTAAGGAAAAGGAAACAGACCAAAAGCAACATCAAACTACATCTTGGACCCTTAAAGACAGATGAAGTGATACGTCAAAAATTTAACGTAGGCCTACATGTTCAAAACAAATTCAGCGCTCCGGAAGACGTTAGTGACAGTGAGGAACAATGGACAAAGTTGAGAAATTCGATAAATGAAGCTTGTGGAGAAATCCCTCAAGTAGATAGAAAAGCAAAAAAGAACTGGAAGAAATTCTAGCCTTGATGGAGGAACGGACGCGGAGGAAGGCAAAGAGAAACGAAATTCTAGGCTTGATGGAGGATAGGAGGAAGGCAAATAGAAACAAGGAGATATACCGGTACAGGAAGATAAACAAAGAAATCAGGAATAGGTGCAATGAAGCTAAGGAAGCTTGGCTGAAAACAAAATGCAATGAAATAGAAAACCGACACAAAACAGATCCTCAGGGTATGTAGCCTACAGAAGAACTGAAGAAATTGTCCACATGAAAAATACATACACATCAACTGGTTGCTTTAGATCGAAAGATGGTACGCTTATCATGGAAAAAGACAAAATATTAGACAGATGGGGAGAGTAGGCCTACATTAAAGACCTTTTTGAAGATGACAGAAACGAAGAACACATTACAAGAAAGAACGTTGAAGGACCACCCATAATGAAAGATGAAGTTAGAGCAGCACTGAGATGAAACCAGGAAAAGCCCCAGGACCAGGCAACATTACTTTAGAGATGATTGAAGCCCTGGAGGAATTTGGTATTGAAAAAATAAGTCCTCCTAAATGAAATTTATGGCACTGGAAAAATCCCCTAAGATATGTCAAAATCAATTTTCACTGCACTTCCAAAGAAGGCAGGGGCTATAGAATGCCAACTCCATCGCACAATCAGCTTGATGAGCCATATAACAAAAATCCTATTAAGAATAATCATGATGAAGACAAGGAATAGAATCAAAAGAGAAATAGCAGAAGAACAGTGTGGATTTGTCGTAAAGAAAGGAACTATTAATGCCATATACAACCTAAAAACTATCATAGAGAGGTCAATCGAATTGAATAAAGATTTACATTTATGCTTTGTTGATTATACCAAGGCTTTCGATCGGGAAGACATGAAGAATTGATCAACCAAATAGAAAGACTCAATACTGATGGAAAAGATCTACGAATAATCAGAAATATGTGTTGGGAACAAACAGCTGCAATGAGAACAGAAAACGATATAAGCTCTTTCCAAAATATCAAAAGAGGAGTCAGACAAGGATGTGTTTTGTCACCAGATCTGTTTTCAATTTACAGCGGAAACATCATGAGAAACCTAGAAGAAGACCCTGGATTAAAGGTTGGAGGAAAAATGATAAACAACATTCGATACAAAGATGACACCGTACTAATTGCTGAAAATAAAAGGGACTTACAAAACCTTGTGACTATAGGCCTACTAGAAATAGAAAGCAAAGGTATGGGGTTGGAACTAAACAGCAAGAAGATTGAGGTCATGGTGATCAGTAAAATACATGAAATCTCGGCATAGCGACGAATGTGGCTTTTTTTCTAGCTCCTGCCGGCTACCATGGAGCTTAGTGGTCAAAGGAGTTGCTGTCTGTTATGTCTCCAGTTGCTGCACTTGACAGAGGCACATTGTTGCAATGTTTTCAGCCGTCTGGTCTTATTGACCGCAGGTGCAAATTACTGAAGGTGTCGGTTTGAACTTGCAGTTCTTGTGTGCGATGAGCTTGTTGTGGCCAGTATGGAACCTCGTCAGGACCAATTGCTGCTCTCTGGACAAAATATAGTCATTCCTTTTTCTGTGTGGCTTAACTTTTTGACTCCCACACCCTATCCAACAACTGCAAAAAGTTAACCCTTTGACTCCCTCACCCTAATACCAGCCTCCTGCAGGGAAGGAAGCTGGTGGATAGGGTGAGGGAGTCAAAGGTTAAGTTTTTGCTTTGCTATATGGTTGACAATGCAGGATGCTGGTGGACAGGGTGCGGGAGTCAAAGGGTTAAAGGAGTTAGTCTCATGATGCTCCTTTTCTTGTTGTAGCTGACACTATTGTCTGGTTGGCCTTCCAGGGATCGTCTTTTTGTGGGCTCATCTGGCATGTCTTTTCCTGGTATCCCACAGTAAAACAGGGATCCACTGGAGGACCACTTTTCTGATTCCTCTGACTCTTTGGGAGGCCGTGTCAGGTGGGGAAGCTGGTCATTTTCTGGGGCCTGGAGAACAGAAGGCAACTGAAAGGAAGACCATTTGATGGAATGTGTCACCTATACTATGAATCATACAGACTGCTGGTATGACTGCCACTGTTTCTGCTTGGTAGTTGTTTAAGTGTATGCCCGTAGGAACATCAGCAGCTGTGGTTGAGTCTCTGGGAAGATACCAGATCCTCTGTTGGTTACCGTACAGCATTGGTGGCTGATCCAGCAGTGTATGTATACGTGTATTCATGCTTTCTGATAGAAACGCTCTTCTATCATGGTCCCAGTTTAAATACCTGGGAACGACCATTTCACCAGACAGCAGATGCACATCAGAAATAGCCAACAGAATCGGCCAAGCCAAAACAGCATTCAAGAGGATGAAAATCATTCTTACCAACAAATGCCTATCAATTAACATCAGGAAGAGAGTTCTTGAATGTTATAGAGAACCAATACTGTTATACGGTTGTGAGGCGTGGACAGTCAACAAGCAAAGCCAGTACAAGATTGAGGAAGCCGACATGTGGTTTCTAAGAAGAATGTTGAGAGTTCCATGGACAGCAAAGAAAACAAACGAGACAGTCTTGATGGGGGCAGACACAAGAAGATCATTCATAAGGAAGATTAGGAAAAGACAGGCAACATTTATAGGCCATTTTATTAGGAAAGGGGAATTGGAGTACCTGGTCAAAACGGGAAATCTGGAGGGAAAGAGAGCACCAGGTAGACCTAAGGAGAAGATATTAGATGGACTTGCAGAGTGGCTGAACACAAAGAAGGTGGAAGATATGCTTGAGGCAACAAGAGATAGAGACAGATGGAAGGCCATGATCGCCAACACCATACGGCAAGGCACCTGATGATGATGATGATGATGATGATCATGGTCACCGAGCGAGCATAACGTGCTGTGTCATTTTGCACTTGCGCTGAGGTGACTGGGAGACATTAGCACAGAGTTTAACCCTTTGACTCCAGCACCCTATCCATCAGCTGCAAAAACTTAACCCTTTTGACTCGCTCACCCCATCCACAGCTTCCTAGATAGGGTGAGGGAGTCAAAGGGTTAAGTTTTTACTTTGCTAACATGGTCGACAATGCTGGTGGACAGGGTGCAGGAGTAAAAGGGTTAAATTTCATGTTGTTCTGGTGTCTGCGGTTATGGCAGTTGTAAAGGTGATGGTGAAAATATCTTCTTTGGCTGGGTTTGCTGATGTTGCCACAGTACACACACACACACACACACACACACACACACACACACACACACACAACACAACACACACACACACACATCCGCCTAATATCACTTATAGTGAAAAGACGTTAAATCAAAGGAACGAAAACGAAAACACACACCACACACACACACACACCCCACACACAACACACACCCCACACACACACACACACACACACACACAAAATAAGCTTGTTTAGACTTCAGTTTTAAAACTTCAGATGATTTATTCATTTTGGGCCATTGCCACTAAGGAAAAGGTATAGAAACATTTTCAGCCATACGTAACTCACACAGTAAACATACAAATGAAGGACAAAACAAAAATTTCATTGATGTAAAAATATGTATGAAATATTTTTGCTTGTAAAATCATATGAAACATTGAAACAGAACAGCTTGCTCGTCAGAATAATAATAATAATAATAATAATGAAGCATTTGTATAGCGCACTCCTCCAACAAGATGCCAGAGCTCTGTGCACTTAACAGACGTTATCATAAGCAGCAATCCATGATAGACAAGCAACAGTGATGTACAAATCAAGTCAAAATTAAAAATAGTGATAGATAACACATTGGTAACTTGTTATAAAAAACCTAAGCAACATTAAGTTAAGGATAAAGGATACACACACACACACATACATACACACACACACACACACACACACACACACACACACGCGCGCGCGCGCGCGCGCGCATAGACACAGACACACATACACACGCACTGATTCAATCACTCACTCACTCACATACACACATACAAACCTGAACACAGATATACATACACAAGAGATTAATTATACAATCATTACTAAATAACATGTCACTTAATAAACAACACGAAGCAGCACACGAGACAGCCAAATAAGCTAGACATTAAAGGGTAGGCCAGAAGAATTTAAAGGTTATAGTATTTCTTGAAAAGGTGAGTTTTCAGAGCTTTTTTGAAAGACGGAGTTGATGAGATTTCTCTAATTTCACGTGGAAGGGAATTCCATGTTTTGGGGGCTGCAAAGGAGAAAGAACGTTGTCCAAAGGTAGCAGTTCTGACATGAGGAACGTTAAGTATTTTTGAATCAGAAGAGGAACGAAGTTGACGTGATGGTGTGTATACAGAGAGAAGGTTTGAGAGGTAGAGAGGTGCAGTTCCAGAGAAAAAGGAATGGCAGAGAGTTGAAAGTTTGTAATCAATCCTTGCTTGGATAGGAAGCCAATGCCGATTTTTGAGGAGAGGTTGTACATGATCATATTTGGATGCCTTCAGTACCATTCTTGCAGCAGAATTCTGAACTTTCTGAAGCTTATCAAGATAATGTTTGGAGCAGCCTGATAGAATTGAATTACAGTAATCTAATTTTGACAAGACAAGGGCAGATACCAGAGTTTTTTTGGTATTAGCTGAGGTGAGATGACGAATTGAACTAATGCGACGTAGTTCAAGATAGGCTGAACGGCACACATGTTTAATGTGTAAGTCGACACTCATGTTCTCTGTCATTTGAAAGCCAAGATTACGAGCAGATGGAGAAAAGGTGACATCATTGCCACAAACTGATATGGACTTAGGCTGCTGATGAGAAGGATGTTTTGATGATGAATGAAGAAATAATGCTTCAGTTTTGTCATCATTGAATACAACTTACCTGCATACCACTACGAACACCAAAGCAAACTCTCAAAGACATATTAATCCTTTGACTCCCACACCCTGTCTACCAATATCCTGCATTGCCAACCATGCTGGCAAAGCAAAAAATTAACCCTTTGACTCCCATACCCTGTCCACCAGTAGCCTGCATTGCCAACCATGCTGGCAAAACAAAAAATTAACTTTTGATTCCCTTACCCTATCCACCAGCTTCCTGCAGGAGGGTTAAGTTGTTGCAATTGGTAGATCTATAGGGTGCAGGAGTCAAAGGGTTAAACCACTATATAAACAGAAACTACAACCTTTCTGCTTAATTATACAACTTACCCACATACCACTACGAACACCAAAGCAAACTCACAAAGACATATTAAACCACTACATAAACAGAAACTACAACCTTTCTGCTTCATTATACAACTTACCCACATACCACTACTAACACCAAAACAAACTCACAAAGACATATTAAGCCACTACATAAACAGAAACTACAACCTTTCTGCTTCATTATACAACTTACCCACATACCACTACGAACACCAAAGCAAATTCACAAAGACATATTAAGCCACTACATAAACAGAAAATACAACCTTTCTGCTGAATTATACAACTTACCCACATACCACTACGAACACCAAAGCAAATTCACAAAGACATATTAAGCCACTACATAAACAGAAACTACAACCTTTCTGCTTAATTCAACGCCTCCAATTTATAAAAAAGCCAAAAATCAAATTTAAAAAGATTCTTCCTTCAATACATGGAAATAAAACTGCGTTGGTAATATAATAGGCCTACATAAAACTGCAATATAGACCTTGCAGTGCTTATCCCAATGTTCCCAATGATCCTTCACAGCCAAAGAGTACGGCAGTTTATCATGCATATTCCTTGAGCGTCAGAGGACAATGTTTTAGGCTTTAACGTCGATTCTCTTCATCATTTATCCGTTTCATACGGACCGCAATCTGATAATTAAAGATTGCTCTGTTGAACACAACTTCATCGTAAGCAGCGTCAGGAAGTCCTAGACTCTTAGCGCTGTCCTCTCTGCTCTGAATATCATCTCCCAGAAGTGTGGACACTTTAATCGAAGCTTCAGACCGCAAACTGCGAGGCTGCCTTACCACCGAGCAAAGAAATGTTGCCATAGGACTGTTCTCGTCTCCATTCAGCATCCCTTGGATTTTGTCTTGGTTAGGTAGCTCGGCCAGATGACTGCTGCTGATGGCACCAGTCTCGTACAGAAGTCTGGCCTGTTCCAGCTTGTTATTGGTGACGGCTGTGGCAAATAGTCGGAAGATAAGGTGTGCACAGTGGCTAGAAGCTCTTGGATACATCATTCTGACCAGCGTAGCCAAGAAATCCTCCTGCGCCGACGTATTTAGTCCTTTTCCGCAAAAATCACCTACCAAGGACGTGAGCAGAAACTCCCAGCGAGTCTTTTTGTGCATTGTGGTTTCTTGCGTAAAGATGACAGCGTCGTTGTATTCTTCGTTTCGCAGCATGGATCGAATGCTGATCCTGAAATCGAATTCTTCCTCCAGGTAATGAATTTCATTTTCCAAAAACAATTCCATGTCAACAAGGAACTAAGTGAATCCTGGAACACACACATACATACACATATACACATACCGAGAGAGAGAGAGAGAGATGGGGGAGGGGAGAGAGAGAGAGGGAAGGGATATGAAAGAGAGGGGCAGGGAAAGGAAGAAAGGGGAGAACGAGAGGGGAAGGGAGAAGAGAGAGAAGGGGGAGGGGAAGAGAGACAGAGTTGAAGGGGGTGGGAGATAGAGAAAGAGAGAGAGAGGGTGAGAGTGAGAACGAGGAGGGAGGAGAGACGGGGAGGGAGAGAGAGAGAGAAGAGGTGGGGAGAGAGAGAGAGAGAGAGAAAAGTTTCATTTACGAGATGAGAGAGTGACATAAGCCATGTAGCCTATATATTTTTTAAATCCATCACACCAACAAATGCCTATCAACTAACATCACGAAGATAATTCTTGAATGTTATGTATAGAACCGATACTGCTATACTGTTGTGAGGCGTGGACCGTGGCCTTTATGTCGCGAAGGAGAATATTGGAGTTCCATGGACAGCAAAGAAAACAAACGAGACAGTCTTGGTGGAGGCAGACACAAGAAGATCATTGGTAAAGAAGATTAGACAAAGACAAGCAACCTTCAGAGGCCATTTTATGAGGAAAGGGGAATTAGAGCACCTGATCACAAAAGGACCGATGGAGGGAAAGAGAACACCAGGTAGACCCAGGGAGAAAATATTGGACGGACTTGCATGGTGGCTGAGGACAGAGGCCTACAAAGATAATGATAATAATGGCAATAGTAAAGACAAAGATATTGATAATAATGGCAATAGACAATATAGTAATAACAATGACAACCACGATGACGGTTATGACAATAACAACAACATTAATAATAACAACAACGACAATAGTATTAATAATAACATGTAACAATAATAATAATAATGATGATGATGATGATGATAAATGGATGATGATGATGATAATTGTAACATCAGTTGTGGTAATAAGAATGATAATAGTAATATTAAAGAATATCCTTTTGTCATACTGGTCTCATTTTAAGTTAGAATCCTTAGTTCTATGTTTGAGTCAAACGTGCAAGTGGTTTTCAGAGGACCGAAGAGAGAGAAAGGGAGACAGAGAGAGAAACAGAGACAGACAGAAACAGAGACAGAGGGACAGAGACACAGACAGACAGACAGAAACAGATACAGAGAGACAAAAACAGAGAGAGAGAGAGAGAGAGAGAGAGAGAGAGAGAGAGAGAGAGAGAGAGAGAGAGAGAGATCAACACACCACCACTATCCAACACACGAGCTTCAATCATCAGTTAAATTAAATCATTACCTCAGTGAAGGTTGTCAGCAATGAGTAAACACAAAGTGTACGTCCTATGTAGTGCTGTAAGCGGAATTGATCCTCAGCTTAACAGTTGTCTCTCTTCCTGGACAAAAAAAATAGAGCGATATGATTTCTATACATTACATGTATTCTGGAGATCAGCGACAGCTGTGTTAGCGGAAGCAAGGAACTGCAGTGCTTTGCTTTTAGGTCCAGTCTTGATATCACAAAAAACAACCTTCCCAAGACATACACATGTAAAATTTTACACCAAGTCTTCTTACACTGTTCCTCTGGTCAAACGTAGGCAATCCAAGTCTGCTACAAATCTGTTTACTTCAACTGCTGGACACTACTACGCTGGTATACAGCAGGGTCAACCACCTTTGGCTATTTTCAACAAGGCCTACAAAGCACTGTGGGCGGTCGGGTAGGTTTCCAGTTCAAATATGTCAGTATTGGGTGTGTGTGGGGGGGGGGGGGAGGTCAGGGGAGGTATGTTGTTAACGGAACCGGTCACCACCAAAGGAACCTTCAACAATGACCACCAATCGAACCTTCGGCAATGAGCTTAGGTCACCGTGGCAGTCCCGTAATTGCTATCGATCCGCCGAAACACGACAAGAAAAGATCATTGTTGTTGCCACTATGTGGCTAAAAATGTTAATAATGGTATTTAACAAGACATTGAAATCGATAGGCGCGGTAGAAGTGTGAAAGACATCACACTTCCAAATTGAAGGTCTGGGTTCGATCCTGCCTGGGTAAGCTACCTCCTGTCTCAGGGGTAAAGGGTGGAGCCACCTTCCCACGTCAACAGATTTAAGTGTCTAAATGCCCATCTTTTTTAATTCTCGAGGGACTCAAAGGAGGTCTGGCCCCAGACGTGCGGCACACAGGCCCACTGGCTTGTGGGTATGCCCTGGTGCCCACGAACCAGACCCCCAGCTATGGGTAAATAGCTCCACTGCCTTGCGGACATCTCGGGAGAGAATACGGCTAAGGGAGTAAACCCTGAAAAAAAATCACCCTGCTCCCTTGTAGGTTGTCGTGACAAAGGCTAGCAGAGAGACAGCAAACAAACCGATGGAAGGCAACGGAAAACCACCATCGTATTTTCCCAAGATCATGGCCAGACAAAACAAGGAAAACAAGTGTAACGACATAAATAGGGGCTCCTATGGAGCACCTTCGTCCGGTAGGGACCGTCATGCTGCGCAAGTGACACCAGACCGTCAGCAAGCTACTGCGTTCAACCTTAAAAAAATCGGAACATGAAACGTTAGAACATTGTTGCAAAAAGGTAAATTAGACATATCAAAATGGAAATGGAAATGCTTAACATTAGTACTTTAGGACTAGGGGAAGTAAGATGGAAGGGGGCAGGTATGATAACATCAGGAGAGCATACAGTAATATATTCTGATGGAAGCTCACATGAAAAAGGAGTAAGCATCATAATGGACAGGGACAAATCAATCACAGTTAGGGGGTACTGGGCTGTGTCCAACAGAGTTTTGCTGGTCAAATTGGGTGGTAGGCCATTTGATATGAACACCATTCAGGTGTATGCACCAACATCCGCAAGTACTTAAGAAGAAATTGACAACTTCTACGAAGTATTAGAGATGGCCAAGGCCCAATGTAAATCACAAAAAGTTACAATAATAACGGGAGATTTTAATGCTAAAGTGGGAAGGATAGGGTGGAGGATACAGTTGGACATCATGGCCTTGGTACACAAAAGGAAAGAGGAGGGAAACTTGTAGAATGGGCACAGATGAATGAGTTCATAGTAGGAAACACCTGGTTTGAGCAGCCTAACAGAAGAAAATGGACTTGGATGAGTCCAGGAGATAATACCAAAATCAGATTGACTACATCCTGATCAATAAAAGATTTAGAAATTCTTTACTGACAGCAAAAACACTACAGGCACAGACTGCAACAGTGACCACAATCCTGTAGTGGGAAGATTTAGGCCGAAATTAAGGAAAAGGAAACAGACCAAAAGCAACATCAAACTACATCTGGACCCTTAAAGACAGATGAAGTGATACGTCAAAAATTTAACGTAGGCCTACATGTTCAAAACAAATTCAGCGCTCCGGAAGACGTTAGTGACAGTGAGGAACAATGGACAAAGTTGAGAAATTCGATAAATGAAGCTTGTGGAGAAATCCCTCAAGTAGATAGAAAAGCAAAAAAGAACTGGATGACAGAATAAATTCTAGCCTTGATGGAGGAACGGAGGAAGGCAAAGAGAAAGGAAATTCTAGGCTTGATGGAGGATAGGAGAAAGGCAAATAGAAACAAGGAGATATACCGGTACAGGAAGATAAACAAAGAAATCAGGAATAGGTGCAATGAAGCTAAGGAAGCTTGGCAGAAAACAAAATGCAATGAAATAGAAGACCAACACAAAACAGATCCTCAGGGTATGTAGCCTACAGAAGAACTGAAGAAATTGTCCACATGAAAAATACATACACATCAACTGGTTGCTTTAAATCGAAAGATGGTACGCTTATCATGGAAAAAGACAAAATATTAGACAGATGGGGAGAGTAGGCCTACATTAAAGACCTTTTTGAAGATGACAGAAACGAAGAACACATTACAAGAAAGAGCGTTGAAGGACCACCCATAATGAAAGATGAAGTTAGAGCAGCACTGAAAAAGATGAAACCAGGAAAAGCCCCAGGACCAGGCAACATTACTTTAGAGATGATTGAAGCCCTGGAGGAATTTGGTATTGAAAAAATAACAGTCCTCCTAAATGAAATTTATGGCACTGGAAAAATCCCCTAAGATATGTCAAAATCAATTTTCACAGCACTTCCAAGGAAGGCAGGGGCTATAGAATGCAAACTCCATCGCACAATCAGCTTGATGAGCCATGTAACGAAAATCCTATTAAGAATAATCAAGGAATAGAATCAAAAGAGAAATAGCAGAAGAACAGTGTGGATTTGTCGAAGGAAAAGGAACTATTAATGCCATATACAACCTAAAAACTATCATAGAGAGGTCAATCGAATTGAATAAAGATTTACATTTAGGCTTTGTTGATTATACCAAGGCTTTCGATCGGGAAGACATGAAGAATTGATCAACCAACTAGAAAGACTCAATACTGATGGAAAAGATCTACGAATAATCAGAAATAATATGTGTTGGGAACAAACAGCTGCAATGAGAACAGAAAACGATATAAGCTCTTTCCAAAATATCAAAAGAGGAGTCAGACAAGGATGTGTTTTGTCACCAGATCTGTTTTCACTTTACAGCGAAAACATCATGAGAAACCTAGAAGAAGACCCTGGATTAAAGTTGGAGGAAAAATGATAAACAACATTCGATACAAAGATTACACCGTGCTAATTGCAGAAAATGAAAGGGACTTACAAAACCTTGTGACTATAGGCCTACTAGAAATAGAAAGCAAAGGTAAGGGGTTGGAACTAAACAGCAAGAAGATTGAGGTCATGATGATCAGTAAAATACATGAAATCTCGGCATAGCGACGAATGTGGCTTTTTTCTAGCTCCTGTCGGTTACCATGGAGCTTAGTGGTCAAAGGAGTTGCTGTCTGTTATGTCTCCAGTTGCTGCACTTGACAGAGGCACATTGTTGCAATGTTTTCAGCCATCTAGTCTTATTGACCACAGGTGCAAATTACTGAAGGTGTCGGTTTGAACTTGCAGTTCTTGTGGGTGATGAGCTTGTGGCCAGTATGGAACCTCGTCAGGACCAATTGCTGCTCTCTGGACAAAATATAGTCATTCCTTTCTCTGTGTGGCTTAACTTTTTGACTCCCACACCCTATCCACCAACTGCAAAAAGTTAACCCTTTGACTCCCCACCCTAATACCAGCCTCCTGCAGGAAGGAAGCTGGTGGATAGGGTGAGGGAGTCAAAGGTTAAGTTTTTGCTTTGCTATCATGGTTGACAATGCAGGATGCTGGTGGACAGGGTGCGGGAGTCAAAGGTTAAAGGAGTTAGTCTCATGATGCTCCTTTTCTTGTAGCTGACGTTATTGTCTGGTTGGCCTTCCAGGGATCGTGTTTTTGTGGGCTCAACTGGCATGTCTTTTCCTGGTATCCCACAGTAAAACAGGGATCCACTGGAGGACCACTTTTCTCATTCCTCTGACTCTTTGGGAGGCCGTGTCAGGTGGGGAAGCTGGTCATTTTCTGGGGTCTGGAGAACAGAAGGCAACTGAAAGGAAGACCATTTGATGGAATGTGTCACCTATACTATGAATCATACAGACTGCTGGTATGACTGCCACTGTTTCTGCTTGGTAGTTGTTTAAGTGTATGCCCGTAGGAACATCAGCAGCTGTGGTTGAGTCCTGGGAAGATACCAGATCCTCTGTTGGTTACTGTACAGCATTGGTGGCTGATCCAGCAGTGTATGTATACATGTATTCATGCTTTCTGATAGAAACGCTCTTCTATCATGGTCCCAGTTTAAATACCTGGGAACGATCATTTCACCAGACGGCAGTTGCACATCAGAAATAGCCAACAGAATCGGCCAAGCCAAAACAGCATTCAAGAGGATGAAAATCATTCTTACCAACAAATGCCTATCAATTAACATCAGGAAGAGAGTTCTTGAATGTTATAACTTATATAGAACCAATACTGTTATACGGTTGTGAGGCGTGGACAGTCAACAAGCAAAGCCAGTACAATATTGAGGAAGCCGACATGTGGTTTCTAAGAAGAATGTTGAGAGTTCCACGGACAGCAAAGAAAACAAACGAGACAGTCTTGATGGGGGCAGACACAAGAAGGTCATTCATAACTATTTATTAAGGAAGATTAGGAAAAGACAGGCAACATTTATAGGCCATTTTATGAGGAAAGAGGAATTGGAGTACCTGGTCAAAACGGGAAAGCTGGAGGGAAAGAGAGCACCAGGTAGACCAAAGGAGAAGATATTAGACGGACTTGCAGAGTGGCTGAACACAAAGAAGGTGGAAGATATGCTTGAGGCAACAAGAGATAGAGACAGATGGAAGGCCATGATCGCCAACGCCATATGGCAAGGCACCTGATGATGATGATCATCATCATCATCATGGTCACCGAGCGAGCATAACGTGCTGTGTCATTTTGCACTTGCGCTGAGGTGACTGGGAGACATTAGCACAGAGTTTAACCCTTTGACTCCAGCACCCTATCCATCAGCAGCAAAAACTAACCCTTTTGACTCGCTCACCCCATCCACAGCTTCCTAGATAAGGTGAGGGAGTCAAAGGGTTAAGTTTTTACTTTGCTAACATGGTCGACAATGCAGGCTGCTGGTGGACAGGGTGCAGGAGTAAAAGGGTTAAATTTCATGTTGTTCTGGTGTCTGCGGTTATGGCAGTTGTAAAGGTGATGGTGAAAATATCTTCTTTGGCTGGGTTTGCTGATGTTGCCACAGTACACACACACACACACACACACACACACACACATCCGTCTAATATCACATATAGTGAAAAGACGTTAAATCAAAGAACGAAAACGAACACACACACACACACACACACACACACACACAATAAGCTAGTTTAGACTTCAGTTTTAAAACTTCAGATGATTTATTCATTTTGGGCCATTGCCACTAAGGAAAAGGTATAGAAACATTTTCAAGCCATACGTAACTCACACAGTAAACATACAAATGAAGGACAAAACAAAAATTTCATTGATGTAAAAATATGTATGAAATATTTTTGCTTGTAAATCATATGAAACATTGAAACAGAACAGCTTGCTCGTCAGAATACAACTTACCTGCATACCACTACGAACACAAAGCAAACTCACAAAGGCATATTAACCCTTTGACTCCCACACCCTGTCCACCAGTATCCTGCATTACCTACCGTGCTGGCAAAGCAAAAAATTAACCCTTTGACTTCCATACCCTGTCCACCACTAGCCTGCATTGCCAACCATGCTGGCAAAACAAAAAAATAACCTTTGATTCCCTTACCCTATCCACCAGCTTCCTGCAGGAGGGTTAAGTTGTTGTAATTGGTAGATCTATAGGGTGCAGGAATCAAAGGGTTTAAACCACTATACAAACAGAAACTACAACCTTTCTGCTTAATTATACAACTTACCCACATACCACTACGAACACCAAACTCACAAAGACATATTAAACCACTACATAAACAGAAACAACAACCTTTCTGCTTAATTATACATTCCCACATACCACTACGAACACCAAAGCAAACTCACAAAGACATATTAAACCACTATATAAACAGAAACTACAACCTTTCTGCTTAATTATACAACTTACCCACATACCACTACGAACACCAAAGCAAACTCACAAAGACATATTAAACCACTATATATAACAGAAACTACAACCTTTCTGCTTAATTATACAACTTACCCACATACCATAACGAACACCAAAGCAAACTCACAAAGACATTAAACCACTACATAAACAGAAACTAGCCTACAACCTTTCTGCTTAATTGTACAACTTACCCATATACCACTACGAACACCAAAGCAAACTCACAAAGACATATTAAACCACTACATAAACAGAAACTACAACCTTTCTGCTTCATAATACAACTTACCCACATACCACTACGAACACCAAAGCAAACTCACAAAGACATATTAAGCCACTACATAAACAGAAACTACAACCTTTCTGCTTAATTCAACGCCTCCAATTTATAAAAAAGCCAAATCAAATTTAAAAAGATTCTTCCTTCAATACATGGAAATAAAACTGCGTTGGTAATATAATAGGCCTACATAAAACTGCAATATAGACCTTGCAGTGCTTATCCCAATGTTCCCAATGACCCTTCACAGCCAAAGAGTACGGCAGTTTATCATGCATATTCCTTGAGCGTCAGAGGACAATGTTTTAGGCTTTAACGTCGATTCTCTTCATCATTTATTCGTTTCAAACGGACTGCAATCTGATAATCAAAGATTGCTCTGTTGAACACAACTTCATCGTAAGCAGCGTCAGGAAGTCCTAGACTCTTAGCGCTGTCCTCTCTGCTCCGAATATCATCTCCCAGAAGTGTGGACACTTTAATCGAAGCTGCAGACCGCAAACTGCGAGGCTGCCTTACCACCGAGCAAAGAAATGTTGCCATAGGACTGTTCTCGTCTCCATTCAGCATCCCTTGGATTTTGTCTTGGTTAGGTAGCTCGGCCAGATGACTGCTGCTGATGGCACCAGTCTCGTACAGAAGTCTGGCCTGTTCCAGCTTGTTATTGGTGACGGCTGTGGCAAATAGTCGGAAGATAAGGTGTGCACAGTGGCTAGAAGCTCTTGGATACATCATTCTGACCAGTGTAGCCAAGAAATCCTCCTGCGTCGACGTATTTAGGCCATTTCTGCAAAAATCATCTACCAAGGTTATGAGCAGATACTCCCAGCGTCTCTTTTTCTGCGTTGTGGTTTGCTGCGTAAAGATGACAGCGTTGTTGTATTCTTCGATTCGCAGCATGAATCGAATTTCTTAAGGAAACATAATTCATCCTTCGTGTACCGGTACCGGAATTGAAACATTTTTTCCAAATGGATTTTATCCATGTCAACAAGGAACAAAGTGAATCCTGGAACACACATACACATATACATATACACATACCAAGAGAGAGAGAGAGATGGGGGGAGGGGAGAGAGAGAGAGGGAAGGGATATGAAAGAGAGGGGCAGGGGAAAGGAAGAAAGAGGAGAGAACGAGAGGGGAAGGGAGAAGAGAGAGAGAAGGGGGAGGGGAAGAGAGATGGGGAGGGAGAGAGAGAGAGAGAAGAGGTGGGGAAGAGAGAGAGAGACAGTTTCATTTACGAGATGAGAGAGTGACATAAGCCATGTAGCCTATATATTTTTTAAATCCATCACACCAACAAATGCCTATCAACTAACATCACGAAGATAGTTCTTGAATGTTACATGTATAGAACCAATACTGTTATACGGTTGTGAGGCGTGGACCGTGGCCTTTATGTCGCGAAGGAGAATATTGAGAGTTCCATGGACAGCAAAGAAAACAAACGAGACAGTCTTGGTGGAGGCAGACACAAGAAGATCATTGGTAAAGAAGATTAGACAAAGACAAGCAACCTTCAGAGGCCATTTTATGAGGAAAGGGGAATTAGAGCACCTGATCACAAAAGGACCGATGGAGGGAAAGAGAACACCAGGTAGACCCAGGAAGAAAATATTGGACGGACTTGCATGGCGGCTGAGGACAGAGGCCTACAAAGATAATGATAACAATGGCAATAGTAAAGACAAAGATACTGATAATTTTAATGGCAATAGACAATATCGTAATAACAATGACAACCACGATCGGAATGACAGTTATGACAATAACAACAACATTAATAATAACAACAACAACAATAGTATTAATAATAACATGTAACAATACTACTATAATAATGATGATGATAAATGGATGATGATGATGATAATTGTAACATCAGTTATGGTAATAAGAATGGTAATAGTAATATTAAAGAATATTCTTTTGTCATACTGGTCTCATTTTAAGGTAGAATCCTTAGTTCTATGTTTAGTCAAACGTGCAAGTGGTTTTCAAAAAACGAAGAGAGAGAAAGGGAGAGAGAGAGAGAGAAAGAGAGGAGAGAGAAAAACAGTAACAGACAGAAACAGAGACAGACAGACAGACAGAAACAGAAAACAGAGAGAAGAGAGAAGAGAAGAGAGAGAGAGAGAGAGAGAGAGAGATCAACACACCACCACTATCCCACACACGAGTTTCATTCATCAGTTAAATTAAATCATTACCTCAGTGAAGGTTGTCAGCAATGAGTAAACACAAAGTGTACGTCCTATGTAGTGCTGTAAGCGGAATGGATCCTCAGCTTAATAGTTGTCTCTCTTCCTGGACAAAAACAAAAAAATTTGCATACATTACATGTAGGCCTATTCTGGAGATCAGCAACAGCTGTGTTAGTGGCAAGCAAGGAACTGCAGTGCTTTGCTTTTAGGTCCAGTCTTGATATCACAAAAAACAACCTTCCCAAGACATACACATGTAAAATTTTACACCAAGTCTTCTTACACTGTTCCTCTGGTCAAACGTAGGCAATCCAAGTCTGCTCAAATCTGTTTACTTCAACTGCTGAACACTACTACGCTGGTATACAGCAGGGTCAACCACCTTTGGCTATTTTCAACAAGGCCTACAAAGCACTGTGGGCGGTCGGGTAGGTTTCCAGTTCAAATATGTCAGTACTGGGGGGGGGTGGTGTGTGGGGGGGTGGAGGTCAGGGGAGGTATGTTGTTAACGGAACCGGTCACCACCAAAGGAACCTTCAACAATGACCACCAATCGAACCTTCGGCAATGAGCTTAGGTCACCGTGACAGTCCCGTAATTGTTATCGATCCGCCGAAACACAACAAGAAAAGACCATTGTTGTTGCCACCATGTGGCTAAAAATTTAATAATGGTATTTAACAAGACATTGAAATCGATAGGCGCGGTAGAAGTGTGAAAGATATCATGCTTCCAAACTAAAGGTTGGGGTTCGATCCTGCCTGGGTAAGCTACCTCCTGTCTCAGGGGTAAAGGGTGGAGATTTTTGCCACCTTCCCACGTCAACAGATTTAAGTGTCTAAATGCCCATCTTTTTTAAATCTCGAGGGACTCAAAGGAGGTCTGGCCCCCAGACGTGCAACACACAGGCCCACCGGCTTGTGGGTATGCCCTGGTGCCCACGAACCAGACCCCTAGCTATGGGTAAATAGCTCCACTGCCTTGTGGACATCTCAGGAGAGAATAAGGCTAAGGGAGTAAACCCTGAAAAAAATCACCCTGCTGCCTTGTAGGTTGTCGTGACAAAGGCTAGCAGAGAGACAGCAAACAAATCGATGGAAGGCAACGGGAAACCACCATCGTATTTTCCCAAGATACCATGGCCAGACAAAACAAGGAAAACAAGTGTAACGACGTAAATAGGGGCTCCTATGGAGCACCTTCGTCCGGTAGGGACCGTCATGCTGCGCAAGTGACACCAGACCGTCAGCAAGCTACTGCGTTCAACCTTAAAAAAAATCGCAACATGAAACGTTAGAACATTGTTGCAAAAAGGTAAATTAGACATATCAAAATGGAAATGGAAATGCTTAACATTAGTACTTTAGGACTAGGGGAAGTAAGATGGAAGGGGGCAGGCATGATAACATCAGGAGAGCATACAGTAATATATTCTGATGGAAGCTCACATGAAAGGGGAGTAGGCATCGTAATGGACAGGGACAAATCAACCGCAGTTAGGGGGTACTGGGCTGTGTCCGACAGAGTTTTGCTGGTCAAATTGGATGGTAGGCCATTTGATATCAACACCATTCAGGTGTATGCACCAACATCCGCAAGTACTTAAGAAGACATTGACAACTTCTACGAAGTATTAGAGATGGTCAAGGCCCAATGTAAATCACAAAAAGTTACAATAATAACGGGAGATTTTAATGCTAAAGTGGGAAGGATAGGGTGGAGGATACAGTTGGACTCATGGCCTTGGTACACAAAAGGAAAGGAGGGAAACTTGTAGAATGGGCACAGATGAATGAGTTCATAGTAGGAAACACCTGGTTTGAGCAGCCTAACAGAAGAAAATGGACTTGGATGAGTCCAGGAGATAATACCAAAATCAGATTGTTCCATCCTGATCAATAAAGGATTTAGAAATTCTTTACTGACAGCAAAAACACTACCAGGCACAGACTGCAACAGTGACCACAATCCTGTAGTGGGAAGACTTAGGCCGAAATTAAGGAAAAGGAAACAGACCAAAAGCAACATCAAACTACATCTTGGACCTTTAAAGTCAGATGAAGTGATACGTCAAAAATTAACGTAGGCCTACATGTTCAAAACAAATTCAGCGCTCCAGAAGACGTTAGTGACAGTGAGGAACAATGGACAAAGTTGAGAAATTCGAGAAATGAAGCTTGTGGAGAAATCCCTGAAGTAGATAGAAAAGCAAAAAGAACTGGATGAGAGAAGAAATTCTAGCCTTGATGGAGGAACGGAGGAAGGCAAAGAGAAACGAAATTCTAGGCTTGATGGAGGATAGGAGGAAGGCAAATAGAAACAAGGAGATATACCGGTACAGGAAGATAAACAAAGAAATCAGGAATAGGTGCAATGAAGCTAAGGAAGCTTGGCTGAAAACAAAATGCAATGAAATAGAAGACCGACACAAAACAGATCCTCAGGGTATGTAGCCTACAGAAGAACTGAAGAAATTGTCCACATGAAAAATACATACACATCAACTGGTTGCTTTAAATCGAAAGATGGTACGCTTATCATGGAAAAAGACAAAATATTAGACAGATGAGGAGAGTAGGCCTACATTAAAGACCTTTTTGAAGATGACAGAAACGAAGAACACATTACAAGAAAGAACGTTGAAGGACCACCCATAATGAAAGAAGAAGTTAGAGCAGCACTGAAAAAGATGAAACCAGGAAAAGCCCCAGGACCAGGCAACATTACTTTAGAGATGATTGAAGCCCTGGAGGAATTTGGTATTGAAAAAATAACAGTCCTCCTAAATGAAATTTATGGCACTGGAAAAATTCCCCAAGATATGTCAAAATCAATTTTCACTGCACTTCCAAAGAAGACAGGGGCTGTAGAATGCCAACTCCCTCGCACAATCAGCTTGATGAGCCATGTAACAAAAATCCTATTAAGAATAATCATGATGAAGACAAGGAATAGAATCAAAAGAGAAATAGCAGAAGAACAGTGTGGATTTGTCGTAAAGAAAGGAACTATTAATGCCATTATACAACCTAAAAACTATCATAGAGAGGTCAATCGAATTGAATAAAGATTTACATTTAGGCTTTGTTGATTATACCAAGGATTTCGATCAGGTAAGACATGAAGAATTGATCAACCAACTAGAAAGACTCAATACTGATGGAAAAGATCTACGAATAATCAGAAATATGTGTTGGGAACAAACAGCTGCAAAGAGAACAGAAAACGATATAAGCTCTTTCCAAAATATCAAAAGAGGAGTCAGACAAGGATGTGTTTTGTCACCAGATCTGTTTTCACTTTACAGCGAAAACATCATGAGAAACCTAGAAGACCACCCTGGATTAAAGGTTGGAGGAAAAATGATAAACAACGTTCGATACACAGATGACACCGTGCTAATTGCAGAAAATGAAAGGGACTTACAAAACCTTGTGACTATAGGCCTACTAGAAATAGAAAGCAAAGGTAAGGGGTTGGAACTAAACAGCAAGAAGATTGAGGTCATGGTGATAAGTAAATTACATGAAATCTCGGCATAGCGACGAATGTGGCTTTTTTTCTAGCTCCTGCCGGCTACCATGGTCAAAGGAGTTGCTGTCGATTATGTCTCCAGTTGCTGCACTTGACAGAGGCACATTGCTGCAATGTTTTCAGCCGTCTGGTCTTATTGACCGCAGGTGCAAATTACTGAAGGTGTCGGTTTGAACTTGCAGTTCTTGTGTGCGATGAGCTTGTTGTGGCCAGTATGGAACCTCGTCAGGATCAATTGCTGCTCTCTAGACAAAATATAGTCATTCCTTTCTCTTTGTGGCTTAACTTTTTGACTCCCACACCCTATCCACCAACTGCAAAAACTTAACCTTTGACTCCCTCACCCTAATACCAGCCTCCTGCAGGAAGGAAGCTGGTGGATAGGGTGAGGGAGTCAAAGGTTAAGTTTTTGCTTTGCTATCATGGTTGACAATGCAGGATGCTGGTGGACAGGTGTGGGAGTCAAAGGGTTAAAGGAGTTAGTCTCATAATGCTCCTTTTCTTCTTGTAGCTGACTCTATTGTCTGGTTGGCATTCGAGGGATCGTCTTTTTGTGGGCTCACCTGGCATGTCTTTTCCTGGTATCCCACAGTAAAACAGGGATCCACTGGAGGACCACTTTTCTCATTCCTCTGACTCATTGGGAGGCCGTGTCAGGTAGGGAAGCTGGTCATTTTCTGGGGCCTGGAGAACAGAAGGCAACTGAAAGGAAGACCATTTGATGGAATGTGTCACCTACACTATGAATCATACAGACTGCTGGTATGACTGCCATTGTTTCTGCTCGGTAGTTGTTCAAGTGTATGCCCGTAGGAACATCAGCTGCTGTGGTTGAGTCCCTGAGAAGATACCAGATCCTCTGTTGGTTACTGTACAGCATTGGTGGCTGATCCAGCAGTGTATGTACACATGTATTCATTCTTTCTGATAGAAACGCTCTTCTATCATGGTCCCAGTTTAAATACCTGGGAACGATCATTTCACCAGACGGCAGTTGCACATCAGAAATAGCCAACAGAATCGGCCAAGCCAAAACAGCATTCAAGAAGATGAAAAGCATTCTTACCGGCAAATGCCAATCAAACAGAAACTACAACCTTTCTGCTTAATTATACAACTTACCCACATACCACTACGAACACCAAAGCAAACTCACAAAGACATATTAAGCCACTACATAAACAGAAACTACAACCTTTCTGCTTAATTCAACGCCTCCAATTTATAAAAAAGCCAAATCAAATTTAAAAAGATTCTTCCTTCAATACATGGAAATAAAACTGCGTTGGTAATATAATAGGCCTACATAAAACTGCAATATAGACCTTGCAGTGCTAATCCCAATGTTCCCAATGACCCTTCACAGCCAAAGAGTACGGCAGTTTATCGTGCATATTCCTTGAGCGTCAGAGGACAATGTTTTAGGCTTTAACGTCGATTCTCTTCATCATTTATCCGTTTCAAACGGACCGCAGTCTGATAATCAGAGATTGCTCTGTTGAACACAACTTCATCGTAAGCAGCGTCAGGAAGTCCTAGACTCTTAGCGCTGTCCTCTCTGCTCCGAATATCATCTCCCAGAAGTGTGGACACTTTAATCGAAGCTGCAGACCGCAAACTGCGAGGCTGCCTTACCACCGAGCGAAGAAATGTTGCCATAGGACTGTTCTCGTCTCCATTCAGCATCCCTTGGATTTTGTCTTGGTTAGGTAGCTCGGCCAGATGACTGTTGCTGATGGCACCAGTCTCGTACAGAAGTTTGGCCTGTTCCAGCTTGTTATTGGTGACGGCTGTGGCAAAAAGTCGGAAGATAAGGTGTACACAGTGGCTAGAAGCTCTTGGATACATCATTCTGACCAGCGTAGCCAAGAAATCCTCCTGCGCCGACGTATTTAGTTCTTTTCCGCAAAAATCATCTACCAAGGACGTGAGCAGAAACTCCCAGCGAGTCTTTTTGTGCATTGTGGTTTCTTGCGTAAAGATGACAGCGTCGTTGTATTCTTCGTTTCGCAGCATGGATCGAATGCTGATCCTGAAATCGAATTCTTCCTCCAGGTAATGAACTGCATTTTCCAAAAACAATTCCATGTCAACAAGGAACTAAGTGAATCCTGGAACACACATACACATACCGGGAGAGAGAGAGAGAGGGGGGGGGGGAGAAAGAGAGAGAGAGAGAGAGAGAGTGAGGCACACAATATAGAGCTGATTTATTGATTGTAGTTTTGAGAATCGTGTATAGGTATATATATATATATATATATATATATATATATATATATATATATATATATTTGTATGTATATGTATATGTATAAATATATAAAACAAACATTGCTCACATGAACAACCGTAATAAATCGTATACACACACATACACACACACACACACACACACACACACACTGTTACACATGAACAGTCTACATCTTAACCATTCATAACTCTCAATGAACTAGGAGTATAAACATACGCATACAGATTGTAGTATGTACAATATATAAATAAAATAAAATCATATCAACTATTCAAGCAACCTGCTCATGACATAATCTTCCCCTTAAACCGTATTTTACACTTTATCCACAATTTTGTGTCAACGCTTTCGTGAAAGCAGACAGATCACCAATCAGTATTAAAAACTGATGATAAGTACCGTCTCCTTCAATATCCATGTAAGTTTCAGTGTCAGTTTTCCAAAAACGGTGTCTCCGCGTTCGGAATATTTTTCACGTGTGTGCACTTACACTGCCAGTGTCATCACAAATAATGACTACTTATGCCTATACTGAAAGCCTGCGCATAAATCCTACAGGCTGTGTCATCAGTTACTATTATTTTTGTTTAATTTAAAGCCCAGCCGACTGTGTAGAGCCACATCAGGGGTGTAACCGTTTCAAAGAATACACAAAACTTCGATTGAAAAAAAAAAAAAAAGGAAAAGAAAAATTAAGTACACATATCAATGCATTCGCGCACACAATCTAAGGAGATGTCCCTGGCGTTGACGGCTCCGTCCAATTTATCACACAGGTAGTTAAAAAACATACCTGATTATAAATTTAAACATAACTAAGAACACTAAAATATGTGTAAAAACGGGCCTAAATTACCTAGAATTGCTTCCGCGTATTTCATTTCCCTAGAACCAAAAATGCACTTAATACATGTACCAAATTATCAATTCTAAGCGAAAGTACGTAAGACTTTATCGGACACATATACAGGTGAATGGACCAGTAAGGCAGAAAATGATAGGAAGAAATGACAGAAAGCAAAGGAGGAAGAAAGAAACAAAGAGAGTGACAGAAAAGAGGAAATTTCTAGCACAGAATTTCCAGAAGACGGGGATCTATTTATACTGAAAGAGTCCCCAGGCACATACACACACACACCCATGTGGCACAGCGTCATCAGTAACAGCATTTTAAGTAGACCAGTAATGACAGTAACCGCTTACTGGTGAAAACAAAATAGCAGTTTACTATCAGTACCGCGTCGTCAAAAGCAGTATTACTCAGCACCAAATAGTGTTGACAAGATCACAAAAAATAAAAAATAGAAATTGGAAGAGCTAATAAATAATCTATTGAATACAATTTTTTCATAACATCTTCTACGTACTATATATATCTTTTTACAGATAAAGTACCACTTTAATAACTAATCTTGCTTGCTATTTCATAACTTTATTCACTGGTCATGCTATTTCATAACTTTATTCACTGGTCTTGCAGTTTCATAACTTCATTCACTGCTCTTGCTATTAACTTTATTCAATGGTCTTTGCTGTTTCATAACTTTATACACTGGTCGTGCTATTTCATAACTTTATACACTGGTCTTGCTATTTCATAACTTTATACCAGGCTGGGTAAGAGAAGAAGATAGTTTCCTCTGAAAATTGGCCGGGGTCCAGGGTCAACGTCCCTGCTGGGGGGTAAGCCCCCCAGAAGCTGAAGAATTTCTGTAATTTTGAGGCATCATGGATGCATTTCCTGATGACAAATACACTATTTCAGTAATATTTCCTCTGAAAAAAAAAATTTTTCCCTCTGAAACTAGTTCTGTTCATCCACTGAAATTAGCGGATCCCCTGCGAGTTAACCCAGCCTGTTATACACAGGTCTTGCTATTTCATAACTTTATACACAGGTCTTGCTAGTTCATAACTTTATACACAGTCTTGCTATTTCATAACTTTATACACTGGTCTTGCTATTTCATAACTTTATATATACTGGTCTTGCTATTTCATAACTTTATACACTGGTCTTGCTATTTCATAACTTTATACACTGGTCTTGCTATTTCATAACTTTATACACTGGTCTTGCTATTTCATGACTTTATACACAGGTCTTGCTATTTCATAACTTTATACACTGGTCTTGCTATTTCATAACTTTATACACAGGTCTTGCTATTTCATGACTTTATACACAGGTCTTGCTATTTCATAACTTTATACACGGTCTTGCTATTTCATAACTTTATACACGGTCTTGCTATTTCACTTAACGGTTGCTATTAGACTTAAGACAGGTCTTGCTATTTCATAACTTTATAACGGTCAGTCTGGCTTCATGCTTGCTATTTCATAACTTTATACACAGGTCTTGCTATTTCATACTTTATACATTTTGTATTATCTTTTCTCTTACTATACCTGGTCTTGCTATTTCATGACTAAGACAGGTCTTGCTAGTTCATAACTTTTATACACGGTCTTGCTATTTCATAACTTTATACACTGGTCTTGCTATTTCATCACTTTATACACTGGTCTTGCTATTTCATAGACTTTAAGCATGGTCTTGCTATTTCATGACTTTAAAGACAGGTCTTGCTAGTTTCATGACTTTAAGGACAGGTCTTGCTATTTCATAACTTTATACACAGGTCTTGCTATTTCATACTTCATACACTGGTCTTGCATTTCATGACTTTATACACAGGTCTTGCTATTTCATAACTTTATAACAGGTCTTGCTATTTCATGACTTTATACAGGTCTTGCTATTCATACATTTATACACAGGTCTTGCTATTTCATAACTTTATACACTGGTCTTGCAATTTCATGACTTTATACACTGGTCTTGCTATTTCATAACTTTATACACTGGTCTTGCTATTTCATAACTTTATACACAGGTCTTGCTATTTCATAACTTTATACACTGGTCTTGCTATTTCATAACTTTATACACTGGTCTTGCTATTTCATAACTTTATACACAGGTCTTGCTATTTCATAACTTTATACACAGGTCTTGCTATTTCATAACTTTATACACAGGTCTTGCTATTTCATAACTTTATACACTGGTCTTGCTATTTCATAACTTTATACACTGGTCTTGCTATTTCATAACTTTATACACAGGTCTTGCTATTTCATAACTTTATACACTGGTCTTGCTATTTCATAACTTTATACCTGGTCTTGCTATTTCATAACTTTATACACTGGTCTTGCTATTTCATAACTTTATACACAGGTCTTGTTTTTTCATAACTTTATACACAGGTCTTGCTATTTCATAACTTTATACACTGGTCTTGCTATTTCATAACTTTATACACTGGTCTTGCTCTTTCATAACTTTATACACAGGTCTTGCTGTTTCATAACTTTATACACTGGTCTTGTTATTTCATAACTTTATACACTGGTCTTGCTATTTCATAATTTTATACACAGGTCTTGCTGTTTCATAACTTTATACACTGGTCTTGCTCTTTCATAACTTTATACACGGTCTTGCTATTTCATAACTTTATACACTGGTCTTGCTTTTCATAACTTTATACACTGGTCTTGCTATTTCATAACTTATACAGGTCTTGATTTCATAACTTTATACACTGGTCTTGCTATTTCATAACTTTATACACAGGTCTTGCTGTTTCATAACTTTATACACTGGTCTTGCTATTCTTCATAACTTTATACACTGGTCTTGCTATTTCATAACTTTATACACGGTCTTGCTGTTTCATAACTTTATACACTGGTCTTGCTTTTCATAACTTTATACACTGGTCTTGTTTTCATAACTTTATACACTGGTCTTGCTATTTCATAACTTTATACACAGGTCTTGCTGTTTCATAACTTTATACACTGGTCTTGCTATTTCATAACTTTATACACTGGTCTTGCTATTTCATAATTTTATACACAGGTCTTGCTGTTTCATAACTTTATACACTGGTCTTGCTATTTCATAACTTTATACACTGGTCTTGCTATTTCATAATTTATACACAGGTCTTGCTGTTTCATAACTTTATACACTGGTCTTGCTATTTCATAACTTTAATACATGGTCTTGCTATTCATAACTTTATACACAGGTCTTGCTTTTCATATTTATACACTGGTTTGCTATTTCATACTTACAGGTCTTGCTATTTCATAACTTTATTACACAGGTCTTGCATATTTCACTGACTTTATACACAGGTCTTGCTATTTCATAACTTTATCACAGGTCTTGCTATTCATACTTTATACACAGGTCTTGCTATTTCATGAACTTTATACACAGGTCTTGCTATTTCATGACTTTATACACAGGTCTTGCTATGTCATAACTTTATACACAGGTCTTGCTATTTCATGACTTTATACACAGGTCTTGCTATTTCATAACTTTATACACAGGTCTTGCTATTTCATATCTTTATACACAGGTCTTGCTATTTCATAACTTTATACACTGGTCTTGCTATTTCATAACTTTATACACTGGTCTTGCTATTTCATAACTTTATACACTGGTCTTGCTATTTCATAACTTTATACAGGGGTCTTGCTATTTCATGACTTTATAACCGGTCTTGCTGTTTCATAACTTTATACAAAGGTTCTTGCTATTTCATAACTTTATACACTGGTCTTCCTATTTCATAACTTTATACACTGGTCTTGCTATTTCACAACTTTATACACAGGTCTTGCTATTTCATAACTTTATACACAGGTCTTGCTATTTCATAACTTTATACACAGGTCTTGCTATTTCATAACTTTATACACAGGTCTTGCTAGTTCATAACTTTATACACAGGTCTTGCTAGTTATAACGTTATACACAGGTCTTGCTATTTCATAACTTTATACACTGGTCTTGCTATTACATACCTTTATACACAGGTCTTGCTATTTCCTAACTTTTTACAGTGGTCTTGCTATTTCATAATTTTATACACAGGTCTTCTGTTTAATAACTTTATACACTGGTCTTGTTCTTTCATAACTTTATACACTGGTCTTGCTATTTCATAATTTTATACACAGGTCTTGCTGTTTCATAACTTTATACACTGGTCTTGCTATTTCATAACTTTATACACTGGTCTTGCTATTTCATAACTTTATACACCGGTCTTGCTCTTTCATAACTTTTACACAGGTCTTGCTGTTTCATAACTTTATACACTGGTCTTGTTCTTTCATAACTTTATACACTCGTCTTGCTATTTCATAATTTTATACACAGGTCTTGCTGTTTCATAACTTTATACACTGGTCTTGCTATTTCATAACTTTATACACTGGTCTTGCTATTTCATAACTTTATACACAGGTCTTGTTATTTCATAACTTTATACACTGGTCTTGCTATTTCATAACTTTATACACTGGTCTTGCTATTTCATGACTATACACTGGTCTTGCTATTTCATAACTTTATACAGGTCTTGCTGTTTCATAACTTTATACACTGGTCTTGTTCTTTCATAACTTTATACACTGGTCTTGCTATTTCATAATTTTATACACAGGTCTTGCTGTTTCATAGCTTTATACACTGGTCTTGCTATTTCATAACTTTATACACTGGTCTTGCTTTTCATAATTTTATACACAGGTCTTGCTGTTTCATAACTTTATACACTGGTCTTGCTCTTTCATAACTTCATTCACAGGTCTTGCTATTTCATAACTTTATTCACTGACTGGTCCTGCTATTTCATTACTTTATTCACTGGTGTTGCTGTTTTATAACTTTATTCACTTGTTTTGCTATAGTATTTCATAACTGCACTCACTGCTCTTTCTAGTTCATAACTTTATTCACTGCTGTTGCTAGTTCATAACTTTATTCACTGCTCTTGCTAGTTCATAACTTTATACACAAATTTATTATTGCGTCTTATATCAAAACATCTAAGCAGAGTAATAACTTTTTTAATTGTTTGGAATATGTGAAGCACATTTCCAGTAATTGTCTTTTTGTAGTCCACCACCCAGCAGAAAGAACAAGCTCACTTGTTTGCAGAAAACTAGGCCTATGTATTTCTTATTACAAATGTCTTCGAGGTGAAATTTCCCTCGTTTTTTTGAAATAATAGTTTAGTTGTTCGATCGTTTGGCACTGTTCAAACTTCCGACCAGTGAGCCGTGACAGTAATTGGACATTTGTAAAATAATGAAATGTATTATGGAAATTCTAAGATCACGATAAGAATAGTGGTATTCTAATCTTTGATTTGAATCACACCACACCGTGACCTTTAATTATTAGATATTAATATTCTTGCTCCTTTTGTAAATAGAACTGACACAGTTATAAAATGTTGCCAGGTAGTAACCGTATTAGAAAGACTCTGGCACTCGGCACTGTTTGTCGAACTGCGTGTTTCTGAATCAAAATCATTTGTTTTCTACTGCCTATTCACTGATCAATTTCTGCACAGAAAGGTTGATTTAGGCTACCTATTCAAAATATGTCCACATAAACTTCTGAGTCATCGTGTATTTACTTATTTGTCTGATATTTTTCATGGATTAATATTAGGCCTAATTGAAACAAAATATGTAAAAATACGGCTAAAATCCCTTTTAGCAAGGTTTAGATCCATTAACTTATATCAGTCATACTCATAGTTTCGATCTCAGTGAATATTATGCAAAATGATGTAGATGTGTAATCTGTGTGCTGCACGATTTGAAGATAAGCACCGCTGAGCTTGCACGAAGAAACATAAACCTGGCGCCTCTAGGGTTCCAGAGAGTTGATTCGCCTACAGGCTCGCAGTGTGAGTGTCGTCATTGCGGTTTACATGCCGAGTAGGCCTATATGCCAGTGAGCGTTAGGCTAGTGACACGGTGGGTATCATATCATCTAGTATCTAGCCTAATCCAATTCAAAGAGAACCGAAAAAGGCATCGGCAGGCCAATCTCACAATGCTGCTGAAAATTTTAAAGGCTTCTTAGAGCAATTTTTTTTTTTTTTTTTTTTTTGGTGCTAGTCCTCGTGTACTGTGAGAGTGGAAGGACTTTAAAATCTACAGAACAGAACTAAACAGTGACACGTTTCATCCTTAAAACAGTCCCTAACAGTGGACACGCTGAGACGTTAATACAAAAAAGAACAAGAATGCTATGGTCGTATGGATGCCTTTCTCCTCTGGTCGTGAATGCTTAGGACGGAATAAAGAGAGAAACACCAGCTCTGCCTACCTTCTTTGGGTCTTCTTTGTCAGGCTGCCTTACCACTGCGCTCTTCTGCCTCCTGTCTTCACCGTGACTGACAGACTGACTGACCACACCATCACACAATGAAATCTTCCTTGCGGTAGTGTGCTGTAGGCTAGTCCTGTTACAGCTGACACAATGACGACCAAAGCAGTGCGCATGCCTGGCTGGACGGAAACCGGATGCTTTCAACCACAGTAAGAGTCATTGATAGTTATGGCGTAATACTGTTCGCGACGCCATTCTCTGCTAAAAAGCGCATTGTCGTGACATTTTGGTTTAAAAAATAAACCATGTCAGAAGAGTAAGAAAATTACAGCAACCTACTGAGATTTCTCTATAAGTCTCTACAGGTCTTGTACGAAGATGTTACAATATGTTTCCAATGTACCAGACCATCATTTCGATCACTAAAAGAGCTGTCTTGGATATCAACAGGACAGGACTGACTGACTGACTGGCTGGCTGGCTGGCTGGCTGGCTGGCTGGCTGACTGACTGACTTGACTGACTGACTGACTGACTGACTGACTGACTGACTTTATCGTTTTTTTATATTAAAGCCCAGTCAAATGCCTAGAGCCATACCAGGGCTATAACCATCTCAAAACGCACACAATACCTCACTGAAAAAAACAACAACGGTAAAAACAGTAAAGTAACAACAATCAATGCATTCGTGCACATAATCTAAGGATACCGGCCCCTGGCGTTGATCACTCCATCTAATTTATTACTAGCAGTTAAAAAATTGAATACAAATTTAGACTTAACTAAGGACATAAAGCATTATATATAATCAGGCCTAAATTACCTAGAAATGCTTCTGCACATCACATTTGTTTAGAGCCGAAAATGCACTTAATTACATGTACTCAATTATCAATCCCAAAAGAAAGTATGTAAGTCTTTGTAAAAAATATACAGATAAATGGACAATGAAGGCAGAAACTGATAGGAAGAGATCACAGAAAGCAAAGGAGAGGAGCAAGGCAGAAACACAGAGAGTGACAGAAAAGAGGAAATTTCTAGCACAGAAGCTCTAGAAGGTGGGAATACTATAATAATAATAATAATAATAATAATGATGATGATAATAATGATAGTGATAATAATAATAATGATAATATTAATAATGATAATGATAATAACAATAACAATGATAATAATGATGAGAATAATAATGAGAAGAAGAAGAAGAAAAAGAAAAAGAAGAAAAAGAAGAATTACGATATTTGGACAGCACCAAATCTTGACAATTCAGATCAAAGCGCACTCATGCACCAGGCATACACATAGACCACCTTACAATACTTAATACACAGACTGAGGGAAAGAACTAGTTGTAAAATTCTTTCTCTTTCTTTTTTTTTTTTCTTTTCTTTTTTTTAATATATTTTTTTTAGGGTGATTGCACTCAGGGAGTTTACCTTTGTGCTCACCATTTCTTTTGTCCCATTTTCTACGCCACCTTAATGGCCACAGAAGCTGGAACATTTTACAATGCGATGATGATGATGTCGATGAGGATGAAATTCATGATACCATGGAGTTCCATCTAGGATTGAGACTGCATGACAGGGCTTACTATCATGATATATCCTGGTGTCAATTATGCCTGAGAGACACAGACACCTGCGGTGTTGGTCAGAAGATTTGAGCAACACCCTCAATGACACATCTATGAAACCTGTCTTTGCTAAACACTTTATTGAGCACTCAGTGAAGAAAGAGAGGCAAACTGGGAAAAACCGAAGATAAAATGGACAAAATCGTAAAATCTCCATGCAGAAATCTTGGTGTGGTTCGGAAACAAGGAAACGAATGACTGCCAAGGGCTGCATTTTAACCCTTTGACTCCCGCACACCATATACCAACTGCAAAAACTTAACCCTTTGACTCCCTTACCCTATCCGCCAGCTTCTAGCATGGTTGGCAATGTAGGATGCTGGTGAACAGGATGCATGAGTCTAAGGGTTAAATAAAATATTAAACTGTTTTTTATATACTTACTCTTATTGTTGCTTAAAGCCCATCCGACTGCGTAGAGCCAAATCAGGGCTATAACAGTTTCCATACACGCACAGTACTTCAACAGGAAAAAAAAAAAGGAAGAGAAAATGAAGTACTCATGCATTGGAGCATATAATCCACGGAGATGCTCCTAGCGTTGACCACTCCGTCCATTTCATCACACAGGAGATTTAAAAAACATACCTGAATAGATTTGTTGCCTTTCAAAGTCCAACCATTTACCTCATCGTGGGAGGTGGAAACGAATCATCCACGGATCTGTTGAAACTACAACACGCCTAACGAGCCAGTAGCAGATACACAGTTGCAAAACACACACACACACACACACACACACACACACACACACACACACACACACACACACACACACACACACACACACACACACACACACACACACACACACACACACACCACAATGTGCATGGACACATCCGAGAAAATCGGAACGCTAAAGATAATAATTGTCCAATATTTGTCCGAAATATGACAACAGTGAATCTTTTACCCGTTCTTTGTTCTCCCCAAAGACGTTATAATTAGAACTGCTTTGATCGTGACATATATATAAATCATATCATCCCATCCATACCAAGGAGAACCAAATAAAGCATCGGTATCTCACAATGCTACTAAAATTTTTAAAGGCTTTGAAAATTCTTTTTGCTAGTGCTCGTATACTCTAAGAGTGGTAAGACTTTAAAATCAACAGAACAGAACGTGACAGTCAGCATGTATATTTTATGTATAATTTTTAAGCGGTTCAAAACGAACCCGTCTGCCATATCGCTTATGCGGGTGCGGACGTTAAACTCCAAACAAAACAAAACAACAACAACAATAAAAAAGTGACCGTCAGCGCTGGGACAATAATACGAAACAAGAACAAGTGATAGGCAGTCTGGCCGGTCACTTTCTTCAGTATACTTAGCGAAACGATATATGGCTTCCGTGTGGCGTTGAAAGCGGGGAAATGAGTGTTTGGTCAGGGGGAAGGCTTTTATTGTTGTTGTTGTTGTTGTTAAAAAACATTTTTTTAAATCTAGATAAAGAATGCAAGCACATACAAACTCGAAATTTTGTGATAATGTGGACAGTAGAATGGACTACTAAATGGCGAAGTTTCAATTCACTGTCTTTATCATAGACTGATTTATTACTTGTTTCAAATATGACTGAAGCAAAGGAGATAACGTAATCTTATGTGATGGGATATTTTTTAATGTGACCTTTCGTATCTATAAACACTTCCAAACTGTAGTAGACACGGAATGGGCAAATGTGCATGCATAGCGCGTAGAAGAGGTATCAATGTCATTTGGTCACATTAATTAACCCTTTGACTCCTGCACCCTGTTTACCAGCATCCTGCATTGCCAACCATGCTGGCAAAGCAAAAACTTAATCCTTTGACTCCCTCACCCTATTCACCAGCTTGTCAAAGGGTTAAGTTTTTGCAGTTGGTGCATAGGGTGCTAGAGTCAAAGTGTTAAAACTGACACTCACATTCATGCACACACTGTTTGGTCTGTTAGTATTGCTAGTCGGCTACTCATCAAACAAAGACATTCACAGGCAGCTTAAGGGCACGTTCGATGAGTGTCGAACACACTTGTATTGCATACTACTAGATTTGCACAACAAACCTTTGAACCATGCACCAAGAATTTTCTTCAGCTCGAGGTATGCGGTAGTGGTCCAGTAACAAACAGACCTGCGTACGAAGTACGCTATAGCGTAATTTGGTAAAGTCAATGTCGTGTGTTTAGTTGTTTCCGTTCATTGTACTTAGCTTGCTAACTCTCTTCTTCCTTGCGCCCTTCCCCTCACTCATCCACACATTTGTACACAGATGTGACAGTGTACGTATGTAAACACCGCACACATACACACGCATTCTCTTTCTGTATCTCTTTGTCTATCTTTAACCCCCCTTCCCTTACCCCTTTCTCCGTCCCCGAACTCTCACCCACACACATGTACACAGATATGACTGTGCACGTATGTAGGCCTACACGCTACACACATGGACACCACACACACCTCCCTCTCTCTCTCCATCTCCCCCTTTTTGTCTGCCTCTCTTTGTCTATCTCCCCCCCCCCCCACACACACACCCATCCGTTGTCTCTCTCCCCACCCCACCCCACTCCCTTTCCGACACACATCTTACGAGTTGTACCCACAGACATACAAAGATGTGTTGTACAGGGAGCAGGAAGCTGACGGGATAGGGTGAGAGAGTCAAAGGGTTAAGTTTTTGCTTTGCTAGCATGGTTGACAATGCAGGATGATGGTGGACGGGGCGCGGGAGTCAAACGGCCAAGCTGGTTGTGGATAAAGTCCACACTTGCGTTGTAAGTCGCTTATCGTGTTCGTTCATTCCATACATGGATGGTCCGTCCCTGGGCTAGCTCTCAATATTTACATAACAATGATAGACGCTGTAGCCAAGTGTATAAACATCGTATCCCCAATCAGAATGTCATTGGTTCGATCTGCCAGAAAGAGAGAGAGAGAGAGAGAAGAGAGAGAGAGGTGGGGTGGAGAAAATGAGAGACAGAGAAAAAGAGAAGAAGAGAGAGACAGAGACAGAGAGAGACAGAGACAGAGAGAGACAGACCTTGCCAATACATAAACCCATTCGTGTATGCACCTTAAAGATCCTGTTGCCATGTCAGTGTGGTTGCCTTATCGAAACACGAAAACATCCACAAGACACCTGAAGAAGACAAAGTAACCCCATTCAATTGTGCACGTTAAAGACACTGTTGTCACGTCACCGTCGCTGGCTTATAGAAAAACAAAAACATTCAGCATGAGTACACACCCAAAGAACGCAAAGTAACCCCATTCATTTGTGCACATTAAAGACCCTGTTGTCATGTTTAAGTGGCTGGCTTAAGGAAACGTGAAAACATCCAGCATGAGTACACCAAAGGAGACAAAGTAACCCCATTCGTGTGTGAACGTTAAAGATCTTGTTTTTATGTCAGTGTGGCTGGCTTATGGAAACATGAAAACATTCAGCATCAGTACACACCCAAAGAAGACAAAGTATGCGGAATGCGCAGCAACAAGCATTTACTTAGTACGGGCAAAACAACGTGCATGCATGCATCCGAGAGAGAGAGAGAGAGAGAGAGAGAGAGAGAGAGACAGAGACAGTGAGAAAGAGGGGGGGGGAGAGAGAGAAAGACAGAGAAAGACAGAGAGACAATGACAATGACAATGACAATGATGCTTTATTTTTCAACGGTAAAAGCTATTGGCTAGAAGCCATTTTTCAAACTTGCCGTTGCTATTCTATACACATGACATTTGTTTACAGTAACAAGTACAGCTTAAGGAAAATACATGTTGAATACTAAAATTAAGATACAATGAAATCAAGAAACGTACACAGTCACCACTTAGAGATAGGTAGATAGATAGATAGATAGATAGATAGATAGATAGATAGATAGATAGATAGAGAGAGAGAGAGAGAGAGAGAGAGAGAGAGAGAGGTAGATAGTATAGATAGATAGATAGACAGATGAGCAGGTAGATAATGATAAGTAAATAAAGAAAGAAAGATAATGTTGATAGTGATAATAATAAAAATAAGACGAAGAAGAGGAAGAAGAAGAAGGAAGAGGAGGAGGAGGAGGAGGAGGAGGAGAGGAAAACACAGTAAACAAAATAGTAATAAGATAAAACAAAATAAAATGAAACAGAGGGAGAAGAAACATTACATGTGACAAATTTATAGAAGATAAATCAAGCGTCAAATAGACTAATGTTCTTACAATTAAATCAAAGAAGATGAAATCAATTTTCTGATTACACACAAAAAATATTAACACTGCTACAAACAACAATTACCACTATTACCACTACTACTACTACTACTAAACCCAAAGATAATAAATGGAGGTAGAAAAAAGAGCAGTTCAGAAGGATGATTGGAGGGAAAAAAAAAAAAAAAAAAAAAAAAAAGGGGGGGGGGGTAGCAAACATTGGGTCGATTGAAGGCATAAACACATAAAATTCTACAGGAGACAGAAAATGAACAGATGATATGAAGTCAAATAGACAAATGTATAGATAGATAAATAAAGTAAATGTTACTTTCGACAATAGGAAATTACAGTAATGATAAACGCATATGTAGGCTATAATAGAAATATCATACATGTGTAAACAAATCAATAATTCATGTAATAAGACATAAATAAATCAAGAATAGTAACCATAATCAAGCGCCGTTTTTCTTGATAGGAGAAGAGAGATACAAGCATGATATGGATAACAGTTGGAGAAAAGTGACAAATACAGACAGCAGATAAGAGCCAACCAAACAAACAGACAATATGGCTCACAGATAAGATGGGCAAGCAAGCAAAGCAAAAAACAAACAAACAAACAAAATGAACAAAGGCAATGAGAAATAAAGAAGAAGCAAGACAGAATCAAACACGTCATAGAGTCATCAACAAATCATCGCATATAATACAGAAATAAATACTGGTTGGCAGTTTGAACTGTTAAAATATCAATAATGTTAAAGAGAAAAAAAAAAGAAAAAAAAAAAAAAGAACACGAATTATCATTGTGCATACAGACACACACACACACACACACACACACACACACACACACACACACACACACACACACACACACACACACACACACACACACACACACACTCACACAATCACACACACACACATTGACTAGATTAGATGTCATAGGTTGAAAGGCAGCTGACGTTATTGTTGCTAACTGAGGTAATCTACGACACTGACGTAAGGTATTTAAATAAAGTAACTTTGAAGGAAGAGAGTGATTGAGTGTTTGTGATATTTGGGGGGAGGGTGTTCCATAGTTGTGCACCAGAAAACGATAAACTATTTTTATATATGTCAATTCTTGGACGGATAATTTTGAATTGATTTTGTCTTGAGTTTGAGTATGATCGCACATTCTGATTAAACAAATTGAGAAGATATTGCGGAACATTCCTTTTTGATACTTTAAACATTGTGATACCTTTATTGAACATTAAGTGTGACTTTAGAGGGAGGATTCCTAACTGTTTAAGTTTTTCATCTGTTGTTAAGGTGGGATCTGGCATGATAAGTTTTGCTGCCCGCCTATGTAAGGTGTTCAATTTTTTTAGATGAACTTCACATGAGCTATCCCACAGTGTAGAGACATAATCTATGTGCGATTTAATATGAGCATTATAAAATAATTGGCGTGTGTTTGTATCTGTTAGATATCTTAATTTGGACAGAATAAATAAGTTCTTGGAGATAATCCTGCATAAATAATCAATGTGGTTTTGCCAGGTAAGATTATGATCAATGAGAACTCCCAGTAGACGGTGTTCAGGTATTTGTGCAATAGAATTACCTCTCAAAGACAGATTGAGTGACAGAGGGCCAAGCTGCCGTTTTTGGCGTGTGCATATAACCATACATTCAGTTTTCGTAGGGTTCAAAGCCATGGCGTTTTTAGCACACCAATCAGAAATTTCATTTAGGCTCTTTTGTAAACGTGTGTTTACAGTCGCTATGCTTGTGTCTTGTGTATGGATTGTTCCGTCATCAGCGAACATATCACAGTGAACTGTGGGATCAGATATATGAAGTGGTAAGTCATTTATGAATACAGAAAACAGAATGGGTCCTAAGATTGATCCTTGAGGAACGCCACATTTCACATGACCCTCGGATGAATATGATCCATTAAGATGTACTTTTTGTTTGCGTTCATGAAAGTAGGAATTGAAAAATGAAACTGTTGAGTCGTTGGCAAGGTACGTTCGTAATTTAGCTAGTAAGATATCATGATCAACGAGATCAAAAGCCTTTTTAAAGTCTAGAAATACTGCTCCAGTTAATTTGCAGTCATTCATGGCTAATAACCAGGTGTCAGCAAGCCGTGTTAGGGCTGTATGACAAGAGTGGTTCTGACGGAAACCAGATTGCAGTGGGTGAAGAATACTTTTGGTTTCCAGGTTGTCTGAAAGATGTTTATGGATATGTTTTTCTAAAGGCTTTGACAGGACAGAGAGAAGAGAAATTGGCCTGTAATTATTTATTTGTGAAAGATCTTTTGTTTTTGGTAAGGGTACAACTTTGGCCTGTTTTAGAGCTCTGGGGAATACGTTGTTTTTTATGCTGATGTTGTAAATATATGTAAGTGGTTCCGTGATGTAGGGCAGACACAGTTTTAGTATTTTGGGACTGATTTCATCTGGTCCTGATGATTTTTTATTATTCATTTTATTTATATACATTCCATTTTCATGGACTGCTATACTGGGAATACTAAATGAACTTGTATTATTGGTCCTCTCTTTGCAAAAGTTAATAAGATTTTCAGAGGGGACATATTGATCACAGTTAGAAATAGGACGGGTTAGTAGTTCTGATACTGACAGAAAATGATCATTGAATTTGTTTGCTGTGAAACTGAGAGGCGTGCCTGGGAGCTTTTTCCCACTTCCCTTAATAACTAAGTTCATTGCTCTCCATAGTGATGCTTCAGAGAGAGGGAAAGAGACAGAGAGACAGGGACAGAGAGAGTGAAAGTGAGAGAGTGAGAGAGAGAGAGAGAGAGAGAGAGACAGAGACAGAGAGAGAGAAACAGAAACACACACACACACAGAAAACAAGAACAGAAACACATTTTGTGGCATAAAGGTCATTAATGTTGCTTTATTTCCAAGCCCATGGAGGGTTTATAATATGTAAGTATCATAGTTATCCATAGCCTGTTGCTGTATCCAGTCTTGTAATTCATAATATAGACAATGAACACAAGTTGTATGTATGTATATGTGCAAGTACGTATACGTATGTGTGTATGTGCACATATGCAGATATGTATATTCATGTGCAATTATATATGTATGTGCAATTATATGGATGTGTGTGTATATACATATCTCTCTCTCGGCCTAGATATATATATAGGATATGCCCCTGGCGCAGACCACTCCATCCAATATCACTGGGGGGGGGGGGGGTTATAAAAAAATAAACCTGATTAGAAATTTAAATATAACTAAGGATAGTAAAACATACATAAAATGGGCATCAATAAAAAAAAAATCAAACATGATCACAAATCTAAACATACTAAGGACAATAAAACATAAATAAAACGGGCCTAAATTGCCTAAAATTGTTTTCTGCACCTCACACTTCCTTGAGCCAACAAATGCAGCTAATGCATGTACCCATTTATCAATCCTGATAGAAAGTATGTAAGAGTTTATAGAGCACATACAGGTAAATGGACCAGCAAGGCAGAAAATAACAGGAAAAGATGACGGAAAGAAAAGGGGCAAGGCAGAAACAGAAAATGTGGATAATAATCACACTGAAAGAGCCCCGGCATATGCCCATGAGGATTCAATATGACTTATTACCAAATATCATCATATGTTCACAAATATCATCACGTGCTCACAATTGTCTCACACAATCATATAACTACACACACACATACAGTCACACACAGACAGACAGACAGACAGACAGACACACACACACACACACACACACACACACACACACACACACACACACAACCACAAACACAAACACACACACACACACACACACACACACACACACACACACACACACACACACACACACACGTCAAACACTGGCATCTTATTTCTGCCTGGCTTGTGCCATGTTCAGTCTGTATAAAAGCCCTGCAGTTGCATCAGTTCACTATATGTGCCCTCTTCTGTCATCAAACCATATTGAATCATGTTTATCTTGTCAGTGTAGGCAATGGTGGATAGGCAATGGGCGATGATGATCTGTGTCCGACCTCTGTCTTGTCCAGGGCTTCCTGCACAATCTGCCGAACAACAACACAAAACAACAGTGTGCTTTCTGCTCCAGAAGCATAAATAGAGTCAGCAGCAAATCAAGATCAGATGCATGCACACATGCACGATTGCAGACCAATCATACGCCCACACATACATGCAGCAATAATAATATAGAAAAATGTCAGTTTTGCCTAGAAATGTTAGTTTACCACCACAATCAAAAAATGATCTGTACTATGGCGGGTGACCTAGAACTTGTAAGTTAGATAAAATTTCAATATCTGAGATTCTCACAAACACTTAGGAGCTTGACGTTTATTCAAAAGGCACTTATTGCACCCTAACAGTTCCATATGCACTCACCTATTCTGCCACTTATTACCTGGCAGACTCCTTAAGCCTGCACAAAACCCTATGTGCTGCCAAGGTCTTGAAATAAAGGGAGAGAGAGGGAGTAGGCGACAGTACCTACGAAACATTTAAGCTGATACCACCAAAATAATTGCAACATTAAGATGGACCAGTTTTTGTGTTGCAGGCTGGGAATAAACTCAGAACTTCAGATCTTGAGTCCATGGATCTTTTACATAAACCAGCCAGCTAGCTCAGGTTTTATGCACAGTTCTAGAGCATCTATTTTCATGATGTTTTCCATTGCGTGGCATTTGAGGTGTAGAACATATCATTCGGAATCATGCGGCAACGTGACGCCTTCAATTCCGTGAAACTGGAAAATTACAATTGGAGAACTAAAAAGATAGAAAGGATGGCAATGCAATGGGTGTGGCACAGAAAATGAGTCATTTAAAACACTCTCACAACATCTAGCCTAAATGTTAACTCACTGGAGTAACAGTCAAAGGGGCACAACAAGCTAAACCCCAGTAAAACGACACCTAAAGGACTAGTGACGCAGTCTAAGGGAAGCAATCCATGTGTAAATGACTACAGTTTTACTTTCACCAGTTATCTTCACAAAAGCTGCTAAAACTATAAAAAGGTCCAAACTTGTGACACAAGGCCAACAAATGCACAGAGTCGGCAACCTGGTGCTATCACTACTTCACTGAGTTAAATATGGAAGAACATAATTAGTGTCAACCAAATGATGAACTAGAGATCATATTCACCTTCCAAAAAAGCAAGATAATTTGAAAATCCCAAAGTTCAATACCCAACCCAACAACAGTTTTTCTCTCCCCTCCACCAGGCCTAGTTTTTGCAAGAAACACTAAACTGTGTTCCATGTGCAGCATGCACATAGGGCAATAAAATAAAAACCCTCTCTGCAACAGAGAAGTTGTCAATGGCAAAATTGTGTAGAAAATCCACTTTCATAGGCTAACAAAACTACACACAGACACAAAATGAAATATGAGTAGTGCTTCACTGTGGAAAAACTCTGTTCTCAGGGACCATAACCTGAATTTTACACAATCAATCTACTGTGACAAGAAATTGAAAAAAATTACTCTTTCACTCTCAGTGTCAAGAACAGATGTGGCCTCGTCCAACAGCATTACGTGGGGTTTTCGCGGTAAGGCATGGCCTCTTGTGACATATTGGTTTTGACTGCCACTCAGCAGCCCCTTCTGTCACCTAACATCTTGTAACCCTAAAAAATAAAAGCAAGATTTCTGTTTGTTATTATTATAAGTCATATGTGTAAGCGCTATTCTTTAGACTCAATTGGATTCACTGCGCATTACACATAATCAGACTTTCAAGTGGAGCTCAGAGAATGCAAGCTGTCAGATGAGCTGACTATATTCCTGTATCCTGTTGCACAGTCTGCATCTTTGATAGACTAAATGCTGGGTGTTTTGATGTTTCTATATGCCAGCTACTGACATAACTCACAGGATCCTTAATGTGTGCATTTGAGATTCTGCATTCATATATGCACAAAGAAGGTTTAGGCACTGGAAGGTCTGTACACATGTTGACCTGGGAGACTGGAAACATTTCCACCCTTTACCTACCAGATGGAGGTATGTGTAGGTGGATCAAAACTGTTTGACTACAGCATCCGTCAGCCATTCGTTTATCATTTGATGAAGAATATGTTACACACAGAAACTAAGCTGTCCCTGCAAAAACCTGCATTCACATCAGCCAGTTGGAAAATGGATACACACACACACACACACACACACCACACACACACACACACACACACACACACACACACACACACACACACACACACACACACACACACACACCACACACACACACACACACACATTCATTCTCGAAGACACTCAACAAGAGCACTGACTGATTTATTTCTATATTTTGGCCCTTGGCCTTCCTCAGAGTAAAATGACAATAAAACGGTATGATCTTATGTACATTGCAAATGTTATATATATATGTAGGCCCTATGTATGTATGTATATATTCTAGCTATACAGTGAGGTACTGACATCCTGGGATCACTTTTCCACTGCCAAACAAAGGGACACTATCCTTCTCATGTGATTGCAATCATGACCAAATAATCATCAATGCAACAGCTTCTTCTGCAATTGCACTTTTTAAGACAAAATCAAGCAAATATTAAACAGCAAATCTGTGGATAGCTCATATTACCCCTGCCTCTATTTCCCACACAAATCCACTTATGAACAAAATTTCTTCTTTTTTTTTTTTTTCGAATACAAAGATTTAGATGTTATGAATGTTTAAATATCCACATATTGTAGGCCTATATACAAAATCCAAAAATTATGACAACAATTAAGAAAGTCAAAAATCTTTTTAGGAAAACTAACAGATTCAAATTTCTGTTTAGTGTGCATTGCATCCTGTAAGTTGGTGCTCCATGAAAAATCAACATGATTTTGCAAGCAAACCTTTACTACCATAGTATGACTATATGCAACACACACACACATGCACATACTCTCTCTCTCTCTCTCACAAACACACAAACACAAATGTACACACACACACACACACACACACGCACACACTCTCTCTCTCTGTCTCTCTCTCTCTCTGTCTCTCTCTCTCTCTCTCTCTCTCTCTCTCTCTCTCTCTCTCTCTCTCTCTCTCTCTTTCGAACAAACGCATAAACCAGAACAACAATAATTCATTTAACATTTGGTGCTCCATGAAAAATCAACATGAATTTGTAAGCAAACCTTTAATATCATAATATGACCATATGCAAAACACACACCACACACACACACACACACACACACACACACACACACACACACACACACACACACACACACACATACACACTCTGTATTTCTCTCTTTTTCTCTCTCTCTTCTCGCTCACACACACACACACACACACACACACACACACACACACACACACACACACACACACATATATAAAATATATATACATACACAAACAAACAAACGCCTAAATCAGTACAACCATAATTTATCTGACACTTGATCATCAACACTGCAAAATCAAACAAACAAACATAACAAAAACACACCACATCAAAATTAACAACAACAAAAATATGTCACCTGTCTTACACTGGGTCAATAGGCAATGAGTTTATGGATACTGGCGGGGCATGTAGCAGCGATGATTTCATCCGTAGCCCACCACTCTTTATGATTACCATAAGCAACGCTGTCAGCCAAGCTATGGTCAAATAATACAGAGTTCTGAGACATGATGCCAGTCTGGGCTGTCTGGTGTGGCAAAGTTCAGTTCTTTCACATTCACACCGCCCACCAGATGAAACAGAAGGGACAACACAACATGTTGAAATAACCTGACAAAATTACAAACATGTTGAAAAAACATTATAAACAGACAAATAACTTTACAACACTCTGGACAAGTTGAAGTACCAGACAACATTCTGAACATGTTGAGATAACCAGACAACATTATGAACATGTTGAAATAACCTGGTAACATTATGAACATGTTGAAATAACCTGGTAACATTATGAACATGTTGAAATAACCTGACAACATTATGAACATGTTGAAATAACCTGGTAACATTATGAACATGTTGAAATAACCATAACATTATGAACATGTTGAAATAAACTGATAACATTATGAACATGTTGAAATAAACTGATAACATTATGAACATGTTGAAATAACCTGACAACATTATGAACATGTTGAAATAAACTGATAACATTATGAACATGTTGAAATAAACTGATAACATTATGAACATGTTGAAATAAACTGATAACATTATGAACATGTTGAAATAACCTGGTAACATTATGAACATGTTGAAATAAACTGATAACATTATGAACATGTTGAAATAAACTGATAACATTATGAACATGTTGAAATAACCTGACAACATTATGAACATGTTGAAATAAACTGATAACATTATGAACATGTTGAAATAAACTGATAACATTATGAACATGTTGAAATAAACTGATAACATTATGAACATGTTGAAATAACCTGACAACATTATGAACATGTTGAAATAAACTGATAACATTATGAACATGTTGAAATAAACTGACAACATTATGAACATGTTGAAATAAACTGATAACACTATGAACATGTTGAAATAACCTGGTAACATTATGAACATGTTGAAATAAACTGATAACATTATGAACATGTTGAAATAACCTGACAACATTATGAATATGTTGAAATAACCTGGTAACATTATGAACATGTTGAAATAACCTGACAACATTATGAACATGTTGAAATAACCTGGTAACATTATGAACATGTTGAAATAACCTGGTAACATTATGAACATGTTGAAATAAACTGATAACATTATGAACATGTTGAAATAACCTGGTAACATTATGAACATGTAGAAATAACCTGGTAACATTATGAACATGTTGAAATAAACTGATAACATTATGAACATGTAGAAATAACCTGGTAACATTATGAACATGTAGAAATAACCTGGTAACATTATGAACATGTTGAAATAACCTGGTAACATTATGAACATGTTGAAATAACCTGGTAACATTATGAACATGTTGAAATAAACTGATAACATTATGAACATGTTGAAATAACCTGGTAACATTATGAACATGTAGAAATAACCTGGTAACATTATGAACATGTTGAAATAACCTGACAACATTATGAACATGTTGAAATAACCTGACAACATTATGAACATGTTGAAATAACCTGACAACATTATGAACATGTTGAAATAACCTGACAACATTATGAACATGTTGAAATAACCTGGTAACATTATGAACATGTAGAAATAACCTGACAACATTATGAACATGTTGAAATAACCTGACAACATTATGAACATGTTGAAATAACCTGGTAACATTATGAACATGTTGAAATATTCTGAAGACATTACAAACATGTAGAAATAATCTGACAACATTATGAACATGTTGAAATAACCTGGTAACATTATGAACATGTTGAAATAACCTGGTAACATTATGAACATGTTGAAATAACCTGACAACATTATGAACATGTTGAAATAACCTGGTAACATTATGAACATGTTGAAATATTCTGAAGACATTACAAACATGTAGAAATAATCTGACAACATTATGAACATGTTGAAATAACCTGACAACATTATGAACATGTTGAAATAACCTGACAACATTATGAACATGTTGAAATAACCTGGTAACATTATGAACATGATGAAATAACCTGGTAACATTATGAACATGATGAAATAACCTGACAACATTATGAACATGTTGAAATAACCTGGTAACATTATGAACATGTTGAAATATTCTGAAGACATTACAAACATGTAGAAATAATCTGACAATATTATGAACATGTTGAAATAACCTGACAACATTATGAACATGTTGAAATAACCTGACAACATTATGAACATGTTGAAATATTCTGAAGACATTACAAACATGTAGAAATAATCTGACAACATTATGAACACACTGAAACATTCTGATAACATTCCGAACATGCTGAAATAACCCGACAACATTCTGAATATGCTGGAATAATCTTACAATGCTTAATACAATCATTATGTCTGGTGTAGCTTTGTTACAGCTCCAATGAGTTTAAGTCTGGTGTATACACATGGGAAATCTACTACACTAAGTTCAGTAACTGAGGCAAATGTAGACTGTTATAACTCCTTGAGTAGGAAAGAAAGGTTGTTTCCCTTGCAATATTGTGGACAAACAAATGTAGACTGTCATAACTCCTTGAGTGGGAAAGAAAGGTTGTTTCCCTTGCAATATTGTGGACAAAAAATGTAGACTGTTATAACTCCTTGAGTGGGAAAGAAAGGTTGTTTCCCTTGCAATATTGTGGACAAACAGCAAGGAGACCAAAAAAAAAAACAAAAAAAAGACCTTTCAAGTGACAGAATAAATTTGCTGGTCTAAAACACCAAATGAAAAAAATCTTTGAGGAAGGCAGTGCAAAAAAAAAGAAGAAATAAAAAAAAAAAAAAAAAAAAGAAAAAGAAGACAGACTACCAATGGCTCAGTAGCAAGTAGACCTGACTAGGTATCAGTCCAGAAGACATTGCAGCATGCTGTTTAAGTAATGTATACCAGTTCTTCAATAATATACAAACAGAAGCAAAGTATGGGTGCTATATTGACAATACTATATTTTGTCAAGCAACAATGTTTAACTAAATCTATCTTAATGTTGTTTTGAGGTACAAATAACCTGACAAAACAAGCAACACTCAATGCTGAGTGCTGGGGGGCCAGTTTGTAAATTATTGTAATTTATATAAGTTTATAGATGAAATCACCAAGAACCTTCCTCAGTACCACAGAACCTCTCAGTTAATGATACACATGACAATGGAACCAGTCTGGACTGCTGTCTGTCTCTGCTGTACTGTAATGTTCAGCTTCTGATGTATTGTCACACTGGGTAGGAATGGGTAGTGGAACTCCATGTTGTTGATGATGATGATAGACAACAATGGCCTAATGCTGATAATACTACTGATAATAGCCTAATGATAATCATCATAATAATAAAGTTAATAAACAGATAAACGAACTGGCTGTAAAGAAATACACTGTGTAATAGCATTGTGTGACCGTGAGACAAAAGAAACCAAAAACTAGAATAAAAATAGAACAGAATTTCAACAATTTATCATTTAATGGTTTTAAACTCACCCAGTTCGTTTATCAGCCGACTGGCGACTGTCTCCTGTTCTCCATCACGATTTTGCCAGTCATCAGTGCATTCTTTCAGTCTGCTGGTGGATTTCTCCTTCGATATAAGAACATTTTCTTCGCTTGCATACGAAAAGTATAAAACAACACATGCCACATGGGCGCCGCCATCTTTGTCTCAGCTAATGTTGCTTAGTGCTTTAATAAAAACACCTTTAAAAACTTTTACTTTCTGTTGGAACAGAATTTTTTTTTATTATTATTATTATTATTTTATTATTATTATTGTTATCGTTATTATTATGAATTTGTTATTGTTTGATTAATCCTTTGACTTCTGCATCCTGTTCACCAGCATCCTGCCTTGTCAACCATGCTAACAAAGCAAAAACTTAACCCTTTGATTTCCTACCCTATGCACCAGTTTCTTGCAGGAAGCTGTGGATAGGGTGAGGGAGTCAAAGGTTAAATTTTTGCAGTCAGTGCGGGGGTCAAAAGGTTAAAGTTCAGCGGACTGCGCAGAGCCATATCAGGACTATTCATAGATCTATCCATGTCGCAAACAAAATGCATAGGCCTATATCTAAATGTCCTGAAGACGCCTCTCGACTGAATCAGAAAAGACAATAGTGTTGATCCTAGCTGAATAGAACCAACTTTTACAGTGGAAAGCTTGTGTTTGGTACCAGTGAGCACTGCTTCAATCTAATCTCCAAACAAATGTAGCTTATTCTGTATCACCCTGTTCTGGAGTTCAACATAACAATCAGAAGCTTCGGAAAGAAGAGTTGAAAGATTTTCAGGAGGTGTAGGCTACTGTTATAGAGCTGGGAGTCATTATCATACAAATGATAGGCCTACTTGATGTTGAGCTGACTGATGATACTGGCAAATGGTGAAGTAAATAATACACAAAAGAATTTTTGTTCGACCCATCCTATCTTACTGTAGCTTCGTAAAGGGTATAACGAACGAGTTGGTAGAACATCTAAAGGTGGAGCAATAAATAGGACAGGCAGTACAAATTTTCTGTCTCTCTACCTCTCTGTCTGTCTCTCTCTGTCTGAATCTGTTTCTCTGTCTGTCTGTCTGTCTGTCTCTGTCTCTGTCTTTGTCTCTCTCTCTCCCTCCCTTCCTCTCGCACGCACGCTCGCACGCATGCACCCACGCCCACATGCACGCACAGCGAATGGGCATGCACACATATATATACGCACACATCCACGCACCTCTCTCTCTCTCTTCTCTCTCTGTCTCTCTCTCTCTCTCTCGTTTTCTCTCTGTCTCTGTCTCTCCTCTCTTTCTCTCTGTCTCTCTGTCTGTCTGTCTCTGTCTGTCTGTCTTCTCTCTCTCTCTTTTTTTTTTTTTTTCTCTCAGCGTTCTTTCGAGGTATAAAGGCGTTAAGTCTCACAAAACAAGTAGGAAATGATGCAAAGACTATCATAAGCAGGAAATTCACCTATGAGCCAATCTATGGTATATTATCATCTTATGTTTATGATACAACTTGATGTTTGGCCGGCAGCGGATGTAAATAGCACTTAACAAGTTTTACAGAGCGCTTCCTTGTTGCCTTAGTAACGCAAGACTCATTACAGAATATCTTTGGAGGACAGGGAGATACTATTAGCACTAAAGACTACATTCTTTGTCCCGTTTGAAGCTGTAAAGGTATAGTAGTTAACCCTTTGACTCCTGCACCCTGTCCACCATCATCTTGCTTTGTCAACCATGCTAGCAAAGCAAAAACTTAACCCTTTGACTCCCTCATCCTATCCACCAGCTTCCTGCAGGAAGCTGGTGAATAGGGTGAGGAGGTCAAAGGGTTAAGTTTTTGCAGTTGATTGATAGGGTGCGTGCGGGAGTCAACGGGTTAAAATAGTTATTGTGGTAGTTGGGTAGAAAAAAAAAAAGAACTATCTAAAGAAGGACAGTGGTTGGCTATCAAAATGGTTTCGTAATAATCTTTTATCCTCGGTATCGGTTCTTTTTATGGGGATAAAGCGATATACAGTCAAAGCTAGGAGACTGATACTCAGCTCATCAAAGCTGTACCTGCTGAGGCCATTCTCCACGCGGCAGTGACTAAACCTGTGGAACTACAAGCACCAGTAGGCTAGAGAGTGGGAAGAGGATTGTACGCCGCCTCCACACTTTGAAAATTCCTGTCCTGTTCACATTTTGAAAATTCCCTGTCTTGTTCACATTTTGAAAATTCCCTGTGCTGTCTGTCTGTCTATCTGTCTGTCTGTCTGTCTCTCTCCCCCCCCTCTCTCTCTCTCTCTCTCTCTCTCTCTCACACACACACAACGATGCTTAGCTAGGGTACGCTAAAGCCTGTTTGACGAATGACCTTTGACCAAAGTTGTCATCTTGTCTGTCACACACATATATTCTCTCTTCTTCTCTTCCTCCTTTTATTTTTAAACCAAGAATTCAGAAAGGCAAAAAGGCTAATTAGGCTTCAAGGGGAGGGACCTGAGAAGTGAACCTATCTCTCCAACAGTATCCCAGAACGGTGCACAGCCTTGATCTCCAGGGTGATGAATCACTACAAGAATGACATTGCAATTACCTGAATGAGACCAGACTTTGTTAGGTGTGCTTTTGACCCCACTTTGCTCCACGAAAGAAACCTGTGCTGGTAGAAGTTGAAGAATCCATACTACAAACTCCTTCTTTTCATTTTCCACTCTGCTGCAATAATATTCCATGCAAAAACAAATGGACATGCACTGTAATTACGCAGAGAAACGATTAGCGCTGATGGCAAGCACCTGTGTCCCTTTTGGTGCCGTGATAGTAAGCTATATATCATGGGGTTCTTGTCTTCAGCCGGCATTTGAAAAATACCATGGAATTCTTTTATTTGTGTTTTATAGGAAAAGCTGATTTAGAGCATTTCCTGGAGACTCTTGCTCACCTTTCCTACTCTCTCTCTCTCTCCTCTTCGTTCTGGCGGACATTTTAAAACACAGTGTTAAAATATGTGTGCTAGTGCGTGTGCTTTGAAGAGAGAGAAGCGTCAGACAGACAGACGGTCAGACAGACAGAGACAGAGACAGACTTCAGACTTTAGACTTTATTACTGAAGGATAGAAGCATTAGGCCACATTGGACCTGTCATACAATTAGTCTTAAAGAGAGAGAGAGAGAGAGAGAGAGAGAGAGAGAGAGAGAGAGAAAGAAAGAGAGAGAGAGAGAAAGAGAGAGAGAAGAGAGAAGAGAAAGAGAAAGAGAGAGAGAGAGAGAGAGAGAGAAAGAGAGAGAGAAAGAGAGAGAGAGAGAGAATGGATAATGAATGATTTGATGACACAATACAGTAAAACTTCCTCAATATACCAGTCACTGTGGTGAAGTGATTAAGCTACAGACTACTGGGAGATTGAATTCGAACCCCCATCGATCCTAAAAATACTGAGATTTTTCTGCCCTGACTGGGTCCTATGACAAAGCGTTGAGCGTGTATCGGCTCGTTGGTTGGACTGGAACCACACAGTCGAGACTCATCCATTTTCACTGACGCGCTAGTGACAGTGCTACTAAAATTTCACGACCAATACTGTATGAGGTATCTCTACCTTTTGTGCCAAGCTGACGCATGAGTTATGACTCTAAGCGTAGAGTACATCCCTGTCACGCGGTCTCCATCCACGATGAAGCTCTCTAGCATCATGATCTCATACCCAGTATCATTATCATAATACCCAGTATCATGATTCATAAATAATATAGGATCGTGTAAATTGTCTAGGTTTCATGGCCCTTCATGTCCTGATCTCGTGGAACCTCAGTTTCAGTATTCTCTATAGCTTCCATACCTGAGATAAATTTAACCTTTTGGCTCCCACACCCTGTCCACCAGCATCCTGCTTGCCAACCATGCTAGCAAAGTAAAAAACAAAAAAAACCCTTTGACTCCCTCACCCTAACCACCAGCTTCCTGAGGGAAGATGGTGGATAGGGTGAGGGAGTCAAAGGGTTAAGTTTTTGCAGTTGGTAGATAGGGTACGGGAGTCAAAGGTTAAGTTAGTGTCAGTGGTTCATGGGGCTGTCGTTGGTGGTCACCTTACCGGAGATCCCTTAGTATACTACGGCTGAGCGATAACTGTCGTTAATAGCGGGCTTAGTAGTCACTCCAGATAACCTTGAAAGAGCCAAACGCAAAAAACAACGTTATTGAAGGAAATTTAGGGAAAGACCAGCAAACTTAATAGGACTTTTTATGAGGCAAGACAAATTTCAGCACCTAGTCACACGAGACGGTCTTGAAATAGGCAAACACGAAAAAGAACATGATGACGAAGATTAGGAAAAGACAAGCAACCTTTATAGGACACTTTATGAGGCAAGAGAAATTTGAACACCTACTGACAACAGAAAAGCTGGAAAGGAAAAGACCCAAGGAGAAAATACTGGACGGATTTGAGAAGTGGATGAAGACAGAAACGGTGGGAACGTACTTACACGACAAAAGACAGAATCATTATTATTCTTATTGTTATTGTTTTTTTAAAGAGCCCAAGCCATATCAGGGCTAAGATAAAATCATATGAAGGGTCATGATCGCCAACGTCATGCAGCAGGGCACATGATGATGATGATGATGATGATGATGATGATGATGATGATGATGATGATGATGATGATGAGTAGTAGTCATTCAGTCTGGTTCTACGACTAAGTAATTACTGTCTTTAATACAGGGCTTAATATGCAGTGTCCTTAGTGAGTGGATCTGATTCGGCACAGTCGAACTCCTGTCCATCTATCCACCAAAGTGACCCAGCATCAGTGCATGGTCTTCTTTGTGAGTGGCCCTATGTCAGCTTGGCATCTCTGGCTCCCATGGGCTTCCTGCCACAGGGATTTCGACTGAATGAACTTGGCTTTGGAGGTGTGTTGTTGAGCCGAAATGAGTGGCGTGCAATCATCGACACTGAGGTGGCACGGAAGTCGGAACAGAAAGAAAACCCTTCCTCATTTCTCCATGCCTGCAGTCACTAACAGACAAACAGACAGAGAGACGAGAGACACAGAGAGAGACACAAAGACAGAGAGACAGAGACAAAGAGAGAGATAGAGACAGAGACAGAGACAGAGACAGAGACAGAAAGAGAGACAGAGAGACAGAGAGACAGAGAGAGAAGAGAGAGACAGAGGGAGAGGACAGAAAGGACAGACAGATAGAGAGAGACAGAGAGACACAGAGAGAGAGATAGAAAGACAGAAAGACAGAGAGACAGAGAGACATAGACAGAGAGACAGAGAGACAGGGACAGAGACAGACAGACAGAGAGACAGGAACAGAGACAGACAGACAGAGAGACAGAGACAGCGAGAGAGAGAGACAAAGAGAGATAGAGACAGAGAGGGAGAGACAGACAGACAGAGACAGAGGGAGAGACAGAGAGAGATTGAGACAGACAAACAGCGAGAGACAGACAGAAGGAGAGACAGACAGACAGATAAACAGACAGACAGGCAGGCAGGCAGACAGACAGACAGATAGAGAGGCAGGCAGACAGACAGACAAACAGATTGAAGCACACACAGAGAGACAGTGTGTGTGTGTTGTGTGTGTGTGTGTGTGTGTGTGTGTGTGTGTGTGTGTGTGTGTGTGTGTGTGTGCGTGTGGGGTGTTGTGTGTGGTAGAGAGAGAGAGAGACAGACAGACAGACAGACAGAGACAGAGACAGACAGACGGACAGAGAGACATACAGAAAGGAGACAATTAGTACCAATAGCAGCTTAATTTGTCCCTTTTGAGGCTGTGAGAGTAATCTATATCTTATGAGGCTATTGTCCTCAGCAAGGTTGTATTATTGACTGGCTCGGTCCGGGGGTACGTCCGCCACATTATTTTGCCGTGTTGTTTTACCTGAATCCGTCTAAACCAGCACTCCTAAGGCAATGACCCGACGCTATCTGAAATGTATCTTTGTTAAACCTTCGCATCTGAAGTTGTTCCCCTGTGGTGAAGCCAGGAGCTCTTTCAATATAAACACATGTACTATCCCCGCTTTCTGGAAATTCTGTGCTAGAAATGTCCTCTTTTCTGTCACTGTCTTTGTTTCTGCCTCGTTCCTTTGCTTTCTGTCATTGCTTCCTGTCATTTTCTGTCTTGCTGGTCCATTCACCTGTATATGTTCGATGAACTTACGTACTTCTTCTTAGGATTGATAATTGCGTACCTGTACTAAGTGCATTTTTTGCCCTAGGGAAATGAGATATGCGGAAGCAATTTTTTGTTAACTTATGCCCGTTTTTATTTGTTTTAGTGTCCTTAGTTATGTTTAAATTTGTATTCGGGTTTGTTTTTAAAATCCCCTGTGTGATAAATTGGATGGAGTAGTCAACACCAGGGCATCTCCTTAGATCATGTGCGTGAATGCATTGATATGTGTAACGAATTTTCTTTTTCTTTTTTACCTCTTGAAGTATTGTGTATGTTTTGAAACAATTATAGCCTGATGTGGCTCTACGCAGTCGGTAGGGCTTTAAACAAAGATAACAATAGCAATCTGAAGTTATAAATCGTCTTTCCTTCATCACAATTTTCTGATCTAGAATTAAGTCTTTCACCAGCTTCTATATGAGCATGCACCCTTCGACTACCTGCGTTCTGCCTGACAGCCAATCTGCACCCTTGCCAAATTCACAAATAAATGAAATAAAGGGAGCTAAACAAGCTCCTAGAAGTGCTGAACGCCTGTGGCAGTTCTCTGACCTTGTAGTTCATTCTCAGATTTATCGAGAACACTTGAAAAGAATTACGAAGAAAATGATATCGAAAGCTATAACTAGACATTTTTCTATCCCAGCTCCTCGAATGCCTTTGATAACTAAGAAAAGGCGATTTAGAGCGATTCGTGGAATCTAGTTCTCTGCCTCTGTTTTCTGTCTTTTTGTCTCTGTCTCTCTCTCACTGTGTGTGCGTGCGTGCGTGTGTGTGTGTGGTGTGTGTGTGTGTGTGTGTGTGTGCGTGCGTGCGTGTGTGTGTGTGTGTGTGTGTATGTGTGTGTATGTATGAGTGTGTGTGTTAATGTGCGTGGAGAGAGAGAGAGAGAGAGAGAGAGAGGGTGGGTGAGAAGGAGGGGAGAGAGAGGGAGTGGGAGAGAGACAGACAGACAGAGAGCGAGAGCGAGAGAGAGAGAGAGAGAAGCAGACAAACACCAACGACAGACCGACAGACGGACGGATGGACAGACAGACAATTAGTTCCAATGGCAACTTCATTTGTCTCTATTCATGCTGTGAGAGCAATCTGTATCTTACGGGGTTATTGTCGTCAACAGACCATAATTTTATGACTGACTGGCTGATCTTCCTGCGGCTCTGATGAACATGTTACATCAGTCTTAGTTCTGGGCCAACTTCAGTCAAATCATTTTACCGTGTTGTTTTCTCCCAGACTGTCCAAACAGGTACTCCAGAAGCGAACCGTGGTCTGTCGCAATGTGAAATTTATCAACGCTAAAATTTTCTCATCTGAAGTTGTAAATCGTCTTTCCTTTTAGTCACGTTCATCTGATCTTGCTGGTCACTACAATTCATTCATGGACAAGTATCTATGTGAGCATGGACCCTAAACCAACCTTGAACACAAATGAAACAAGGGTGACTAAATAAGCTTGCGGTCAATATGCCTAAACAAATTCATAGCATTTTGAAAGGATGGATGCTTGAGTGCGAGGGAATGACGGGTGTGTAATGAATTTGTACAAAATGTTTAAAATAAGAAATATTGTTACTACGAAGTTAATGTTTATGTGATCGTGACATTTCGTTATTATGTACATCTTCCTTCTAAGGGTCTTTGTCCTATATGAATAAACCATCTGAAATTTGAACTTTGTCTTCTCTTTGTCTCTCTGTCTCTGTCTCTGCCTTTGCTTCTGTCTCTGTCTTTCTCTGCCTCTGTTTCTGTCTGTCTGTCGGTCTGTCTCTCTCTGTCTCTCTGTCCCTGTCTCTCTCTCTCTCTCTCTGTCTCTCTCTCTCTCTCTCTCTCTCTCTCTCTCTCTCTCTCTCCATCCATCCCTTCCTCCCAGAGACAGATAATGTCCAGATCTGCTCAGGTGACTGATATTCTTTCTCGTTCCTCTCTATCTTCATATCTCTCTCTCTCTCTCTCTCTCTCTTTCTCTCTCTCTCTTTCTCTCTCTCTCTCTCTCTCTCTCTCTCTCTCTCTCTTTCTCTGTCTTTCTCGTTGTTTCCCCGTACTCCCCCCCCACCTCCACCTTTTGTGTGTGTGTGTGTGCATGCTCTGCTTCTCTTCTCCAGTCATGCTGGCCTTTCTTCCTCCCCCTCCCTCCCTGTCAAAGACCGCTTTAAAATCAAGACACGACCACAGACACGAAGAGAGTTTTTGTATTGCGTGCCCTATCTTAGTAACGATAATGATAACAATGACAATTATAGGGTGCTGAATCTTGGTACAAGAACCAAACCAAAGCGTGCACTCTCATCATTTACCAAAGCAATCACCCAAAAATGACCAAAACTCCAGGGCACGAAGCTCACGGAGACTCGAGGGAGAGGACAGGAGGGCAGGAGACTCGAATGGGGGGAGAGGACAGGAGGGCAGGAGACTCGAGGGGGGAGAGGACAGGAGGGCAGGAGACTCGAGGGGGGGGGAGAGGACAGGAGGGCAGAAGACTCGAGGGGAGGAGAGGACAGGAGGGCAGGAGACTCGAGGGGGGGGGGGCGAGAGGACAGGAGGGCAGGAGACTCGAGGGGGGGAGGACAGGAGGGCAGGAGACTCGACGGGGGGGGGGGTGGAGGACAGGAGGGCAGGAGACTTGAGGGGGGGGGAGAGGACAGGAGGGCAGTGGGCAAAAGAGAGAACACGTAGAGGGGAAATCACTGCTGGGCAAACACATATATCTTCAAGACAGACTTGATGGAAGACAGTTTGTAACTGTTGAATAGAGGGGGGGGGGGGGATCGTTCCAGTGAATTTATAGACATGTAGTAATCAGAAACAAAACAGAGAGGTCAGACAGGAGTATACATTCGGAGGTGGTCACGAAGATAAATAGGCACAGTACCATTGATACACTTGTAACATAATGTGTTGATTTAGTATGAAATGTTTTGAAAAACGGACAGTCAATGGAGAAAGTGAAGCAAGGGAGTGACACGATCATGTTTCGTTCTACGAAGAGTAAGACGGGCCGCAGAATTCTGAATACGTTGGAGGCATGCAACACAAGAAGCAGGCAAGCCAGAGAGCAAGGAGTTATAATAATTAATGCCAGACACGATCAGAGCAGTCGCAAGTTTAGTTGCTGCTGAAGTTGACAGGTAACGACGAACGTCGCAGGTGACAGTAACAAGACTGACAGATTTGGGTGATGAATTTCTGCATAGACAGTTGAGGATCAAGAACAACACCAAGGTTCTTGACTGATTCAAAGAGTAAAACAGTGCTGTCGCCTAGCTGGATAGAACAAACTTTTACGGAGGAAAGTTTGTGCTTTGTGCCGGCGTTTTGGTCATTGTGAGTAGATGTGTTAGTAAATGATAAGAGAGCGCGTTTAGATTTGATTTCCATATCAAGATTTGGTGCCGTATAACGTCGTTTTTATCATTATCATCATCATCATTATCATCATCATCATTAGTAGTAATAGTAGTAGCAGCAGCAGCAGCAGCAGTAGTAGTAGTAGTAGTATCCTTATCTTTAAACCCATTAAAATGAGGCCATCGTGCACGTGTCAGCGAGAATAGAACATGAAGAGCTATAGACACCAGGACTATTGTAACAGTTCTTCTTCTTCTTCTTCTTCTTCCTCTTCTTCTTTTCTCTCTCTCTCTCTCTCTCTCTCTCTCTCTCTCTCTCTCTCTCTCTCTCTCTCTCTCTCTCTCTCTCTTCCTGACAGTGATTCGAATCCACCGACTCCAAATCAATAGATCCTAACGCTAACCACTTTGCCACACTGACGTGAATGAAGATATAAATTCGTAACTAAACGACTTCGCTAGCGATTACTGTCCGACTTGATGTCGCCAACGGCCCATCCACGTGTATGCAATATATCCCAAAGCCACTAAAGAATATCAGGCTTGTGCGATACCGAGCCTTCTGCAGCGTTGTTCACTCCGCTAAAGTGAGACAGCGTGCCGTGACACTCGGATGAACAGCGGCAGTGTAACGGAGAAGAAGAAGGAGATCGGTCAGAACAGCCTGGAGACACCAGGATCAGGACTTCCCGGGCAACACTATCTGTGATGACCTCAGTAACCATAGCGGTCTCCTGTGCTGTCCATCTGTCCTTTCTTGTCTTCCTGTCCATTAAGCTGAATTGATCAGGGACCCGTGCTGATAACGCCACAGTGGGTTTCAACCTTTTAGGCGTGTCAGTTCTTTTTTTTTTTTTTTTTTTTTTTTTTTTTTGCAAGGGGGTGGTGTTTGTGGCGGCGGGCGCCAAAGCACGAAAGTTAAGCAGGCTCAAGAATTCTGCCATTTAAGTTCTGGCACATTTGGATAGAGCGCGTAAGGAATTGTCCGATTGCGATGAATTCTTTCAGTGTCTCACTTTTCTGCCCTTTCCTTTTTTTTGTTTTTTGTTGTTGTTTTTTTGTTTGTCCCATCTGTCCAGCTTTTCTCTTTCTCCGCCCGCGTCCTCTCTCTTTCTGTCTGTCTGTCTGTTGTTGTCTATCTGTCCATCTATCTGTCTGTCTGCCTCTCTCTCTCTCTCTCTCTCTCTCTCTCTCTCTTCTCTCTCGTCTCTCTCGTTCTCTCTCTCGTTCTCTCTCTCACACTCTCTTTCCACCCTTCTCTTTCTCTCTTGCGCCCCCCCCCCTCTCTCTCTCTCTCTCTCATCTCTTTCTTTTGATAAAGTTTGATATCTTCATTTCAATCAAAACCCGCAACACTGAATAAAAACCGCCTGTCACTCTGCCCACCTTGATGTTTCCATTATTTTGGTGATGTCAATTAGTGTTACATAGATTCCTTCTGCCTTCCCCCCCCTACAACCCATTTCAACACTTTGCTAGCACTAGGGTTTTGCATGTGAAAATCGGGCTGTTCTCCCCTTTGAAATTGCGTCGCCGCAGTGCAGCGCCACCCATTTTTTCCGATTCAGAAAGGCTTCTCTGCCAGTTGTTGCTGGAGTATAGAGAAGACAGGCCCGGGCCAAGTGGAGATATTCATATTCATATTCATATTCATATTCATATTCATATTCATATTCGTATTCATATTCGTATTCATATTCATATTCATATTCATATTCATATTCGTATTCATTTTCATATTCATATTCATATTCGTATTCATTTTCATATTCATATTCGTATATATTTCTGTTGTCACAGTGGAATACCATGTGACACTCGAGCTGCTTTCGCCTTTGAGAGAGCGTCGCCGCACTGCAACGCCACCTTTTTTTTTGCGCTTCAGAAAGGCAAGAAGACTGCTTGGCCTTCAAGGGGAGGTACTTGGGAATTCAAACTCTCTCCAGTGTTTCATACCAGGCAGCCTAGCCAATGCCTTGCTCTTCACGATTTTCAACTGCCGTGGGATCTTTAGCGTGTGCAGGCCAGAAGGCACAGGTGTCCGACTCGGTTTTCATCTTCTTCCGAAGGACTCAACGTTCCGTTCGATTTTCCGGTCCGACTGAGGAGAAAAGCTAAGGCCTCAATTCGAAACGAACCCTGGAACCGCGAGTATAGCTATCGGCAGGCAAACGTGTGAACCATTCTGCCACTCTCACAGCATCCCGACCAGGATCCTGGCAACACTCACTATCAGCAAAGATGTTGGGAGAGTCTCTTTGCTATTCGTCATCTCAGCAACTAATACAGTTCTCCCTGTTTAGCCTGATGACCAGCGAGATATCAGACCTCAGGTGGCGAAAGATGGATTTTTCCGCTAAGAAACATGACAGCCAGTTGTCGCACGTGCAGTAACTAACTTGTGGTCCAGTCGGTCAGCAAGTTCGAGACGCGACATTTTCTTCTTGCACTTTTGGAAAAATTGGGGGTGGGAGGGGTGGAGTGTTCACGTTCTTTTGGAAAAAGAGGGGATGGAGAGGGGTGAGTGTTCAAGTTCATATTGCTTATAGCCCAGCCGACTACTAGAGCCATATCAGGGCTAACACCACGCCAAAAACAACAACCCGGTTAAGATAAAAGACAACACGTAAAAACTATGCTCACCGTTAACCTTGCAAGTAAAAAAAGGGGGGTGGGAGTATAAAAATTTGAAGCAATAAGCTGTTGCATCAAATTTCTACAACCCCCCCCCCTCTCCTCCCCTCTCTCCTCCTCCTCTCTCTCTCTCTCTCTCGCTCCTTCTGGTCTTCCTTCTTCTCTCGTATCCCCCAAGAATCGAAACTCCTATTACTGCTTATTTACGCTTGACAAAGGCAAGTTGGCCGAAAATTTTTGTCCTGTTTCGTTTGGTTGTATTAAATACGCGTTCTGATTCTATGTTCATGCGTTTCTGTTTCCAATAAACTGCTTAGTTACACAGCTAATTGGTCAACTTGTTATTTACTTACTCGGCCGAATACATAATTCTTTGGTTGGCTGGATAGCTAGTTGTTTGGTTTGTAACCAAGTTAGTTGGTTGCTTACTTTGTTGATTGGTTACGGTTAAGCGCTTGGTTAACTAGTTGGTTATTTATTTAACTGGTTGGTTGGTTAATTGGCTAGTTGATTTTATTTATGCAGGCTGGTCGCTTCTTTTGATAGAGTCGTGGAGTCAAGTTCTGATATCTCGAGTTCAAATTCCAGCTTGCAACATTGAAGGGTTGTTGGCCCGTTCGTTGTCCAGTTTAATGCTTCCATCATTTTGGTGATGTCAGCGAAGTGCTTCATAAGCCCCCCGCCCACTCCCCACGCTCTTTCTCCACTCCAAGACCTTGTCACCGCATAGAGATTTACGCAGTTTCATGGAGTTTGCCAGATAATTAATTGCTGGCAGGTTTGGGTGGTGCGCATATAGAAGGTCTAGGTGCGGTGAAACTCTCTTGAACAAAGCCCAGATTCCAAACTGCTATTAATGCCAATTAGTATTCTTGTTTTCGCTAAATACAGGTAAGAAGCCGAGGAAGTGAACAAGCCAAAGAGAGAGACAGAGAGAAGGAGGGAGGGAGGGAGAGAGAGAAACAAACAGACAGAGAGGAGAGAGAGAGAGAGAGAAAGAGAGAGAGAGAGGCAGCAGAGAGAAGAGACAGGACAAGAGCCCGAAGGGCAAGGCAGAGAAGAGGAGAGAGAGACAGACAGCAGAGACACAAGTCAAAAGGCAGAGAGAGAGAAAGAAAGAGAGAAGAGAGAGAATAGAAGACCAGAGAGAAAGAGAGATGCAGACAGAGACAGGACAGACACAGAGACAGACAGACAGACAGAGAGACACGATCACAGAACGGCAGAGAGAGAGTAAGAAGAAGAGAAAAGAGAGAGAAAAGAGAGATCAGAGAGAAAGAAGCAGAAGAGAGAAAGACAGACAGACAGAACAGAGAGGACACAGAAAGACAGATAGACAGAGACACAGAAAAGAGTCAGAGAGAATGAGAGGAGTAATGTGATGTGGGTGAGAGAGAGAAAGAGAGAGAGAGAAAGAGAGAGAGAGTGAGGCGAGTAGAGAGGAAGATAATATTATTCAAAGAGAGAAGATGAATGGGCAACTACATAGAAAAAAATAGAGAAGAGAAAAACAGCTGACAACAAAACAATCCATAGATGACAGAGCATCTCATTAGAATGTATTGTGTTGTTAGGTCGATGATCGTGATCTGTGATGTAGGTCCATGAGTAGAGATATAGAAACATATAGGAGAGTATGTCGATGTAATACGAGCATCATCAGATTCCATATATCTGATTCAATGAATCCGATAACCGATGCATTGCATTCAAATCCATTACATACAGAATTAAATCAATTACAGAGAGAACAAACCCACATACAACAAAATAAAATCCACATACCAGAGCATCACAATTAGAATCCATATACAGAGCATCGCAATTAGAATCCACATATCAGCAGCATCTCAATTAGATCCACATATCAGAGCATCCAATCAGAATCCACATATCAGACATCCAATTAGAATCCACATAACAGAGCATCGCAATTAGAATCCACATACAGAGCATCGCAATTAGAATCCACATAACAGAGCATCGCAATTAGAATCCATATATCACAGCATCGCAATTAGAATCCACATATCAGAGCATTGCAATTAGAATCCATATATCAGAACATCACAATCAGAATCCACATATCAGAGCATTGCAATCAGAATCCACATATCAGAACATCGCAATTAGAATCCACATATCAGAGCATCGCAATTAGAATCCACATATCAGAGCATCGCAATTAGAATCCAATATCAGAAGCATCGCAATTAGAATCCAATATCAGAGCATCACAATCAGAATCCATATATCAGAGCATCAGCAATTAGAATCCACATATCACAGCATCGCAATTCAGAATCCAATATCAGAGCATCGCAATTAGAATCCACATATCAGAACATCGCAATTAGAATCCACATATAGACATCACAATCAGAATCCACATATGAGACATCGCAATCAGAATCCATATATCAGAGCATCACAATCAGAATCCACATATCAGAGCATCGACAATCAGAATCCACATATGAGAACATCGCAATTAGAATCCACATATCAGAGCATCGCAATTAGAATCCACATATCAGAGCATCGCAATTAGAATCCACATATCACAGCATCGCAATTAGAATCCACGTATCAGAGCATCGCAATTAGAATCCACTATATCACAGCATCGCAATTAGAATCCACATATCACGAGCATCGCAATTAGAATCCACATATCAGAGCATCGCAATTAGAATCCACACATCAGACATCGCAATTAGGATTCACATATCAGAGCATCGCAATTAGAATCCACACATCAGAGCATCGCAATTTCCTTATTGTGTGTGCTTTAAGCAGACACAAACCAAACATCTTGACAGTGTCATAACAAGTTGAGGCTAATAGTAAATACACCTTAGACATGTTTGGATGTCTATAATATTTTGTGGGACAAATTTTCATCGAAGACTATCGAAAGCTGGACAGCAGAGGCTAAAGTGTATGGATCTCGTCTCCTTTCGAAAGTAGGAATAATAGACACAGTAAATAAATTACATTCTTTATGCTTTTTTGTATCCCTACTGATGAACTTTTAAAGTTGATGCACCAAGTCTAAATTTCACTCATTCTTACCAAACGAATATAACAGATCGAAAGACTAATGTAAGGTCTTACACCGTGGGAAGAGTGAGGGAGAGAGAGAGAGAGAGAGAGAGAGAGAGAGACAGACAGACAGACAGACAGACAGACAGACAGAGACAGACAGACAGACAGACAGAGACAGACACAAACAGACACAAAGAGAGAGATAGACAAAGACACAGTCAGAGAAGAGAGAGAGTGAGAAAGAAAAAGAGACAGAGAGACAGAGAGAGAAAGAGAGAGAGAGGGAGAGAGAGAGAGAAGAGAGAGAGAGAGAATTCATCGAGTTACCAGAGAAAAAAAGAGGGAGGGAGGGAGGGAGGGAGGACAGGAGGAAGGGAGTTTACTTTCCTATTACAACAGAAATGTTAAGGTCAAGGACCAACGTAACCGTCACTCCCAGTTGTAGAATTATTACTGCAATAAGCTGACGCCACCCAGCACGTCTACACATCAACAGTGTAAAGTCGCAGTGCCATGTTTTCAGTGAAAGTGCAGAACAGTCAACTTGCTTATCTCCCTTATCTTCGCCCCTCGACGATAAAAAACACCAAACACCACTCCCTTCCGCTTAACGATCATTATTGTGGTCGTGTTGGTCGGTCCGCCCAGGAAACTATGACATCGTTTACGATAGTGATGTTCGTGTTTGTAAAGTTTCCATACACCCACAGCCACACACACACACACACACACACACACACTCTCTCTCTCTCTCTCTCTCTCTCTCTCTCTCTCTCCCCCCCCCCCCCTATTGTAACCAAAAAAAAGACATACAAATATATGATCAGGCCATTCTAACTATTTTCTTTTTATGCATGACGTTTTGGCTTCCCGCAGAAAAAATTTTTTAGTCATTCTGAAAGTCTCTGTGACCTTGAAGAAGCACAAAATGAAATAAAACTTGACATGAAACGAAAAAAACAGTGGTAGATTGTCACAACAACGAAAACAGAATATAAATATTGTCTGAATTTCCTGACAAAGCAGCCTCCTCAAAGAGGTTGGGTTTTTTTCGCCCTCATTTAACAAGAAA
>CM060307.1:33868695-33871195 GCA_030674185.1 Monoplex corrugatus | reverse complement strand
TCAAAGGGTTAAATCCACTCGCGACAAAAGAAATGAATATGAGCATGAATATCAATAAGAATACAATATTCACGGAATCGAGCTAGAGTTGTATTTGTCCACAAATTTTGGAGTTCAGAGTTTGCTCAAGAAGGATTCATCACACTCAGACAATTCCATATGCGCTCCACCCAAATCTGTCAACACAACAGTCATCTGATAGACTCCCTGAGTAAGTCTGCGCAAAATCCTATGTGCTGGCATGATCTTGAAATGAAGAGGGGGAAGGGGAAGAAGGGACTTATGGAACAGCAAGCTGACACCACCAGACACACACAGGCACGCACGCACGCATGCCCCACACACACACACACACACACACACACACACACATACACATACTCACACATACATGCATGTACACACACACACACACACACACACACCCACACACACACACCACACACGCACACATACGCATACACAGACATACACATACACACACATACACTCACGTATACACACACACACACACACACACACACACACACACACACACACACCACACACACACACACAAAATATACACACACACACGCACACGACACATACACACGACATACACTCACGTACACACACACACACCGCACACACACCACACACACACACACACACACACACACACACACACACACACACACACACACACACCACACACACACACACAAAAACGATGATGACGACGACGACGACGATGATGACGACGACGACGACGAGACGACGACGACGACGACGACGACGATGATGATGATGATGATCATGATGATGACATGATGATGATCATCATCGTCGTCGTCATCACCATTGTCATCATCATCATCATTGTTATTATAATTGCTATTGTTATTATTATCAATGTTATCATTGCCATCATCAACACGATCATCATCATCATTATCATTATTGTGTCGGTATGTACTGCAGTTTATGTTTTGTTAAACATAATGCTCAGTGAGTCACTATACATTTTGGTAATAGCCCTATACAAGTACAATTTATTATAATTAAGACACACACAGACACACCACTCTCTGGCCAACGTAAAACAATTTCCTTCTTTTTTCTTTTTCAATTTTTCCTCCCTACAGAGCGAAATTGGGGGGGAAAAAAATAAAACTATCCTCACACACTCACACGCACACTGGTTGTTTTCCTATAAAACTATATGGCGAAAAGAACTATTCTACAATCGCTGGTTACATTTGTACCCTCTTAAACGGCTTTTTCTGGAGTTCCAAACGCTGTAATCGTGCATACGGTTTCTTAAGCAAACGCCACAAAAGTCACTGAAAGCCACATCGTGCTGCAGTTTTACAATTTTACATAAGCACCAGAATAAATACCACGAGACTATTGACGTAAATAAAGACGTCACATCATCTTTTGTGAGTCAGGGGTGGGCTACATTTTTTAGCGTAGGTGATCACGTAATTATTGACACTATAAATGGGAAGTCTTTTCCTAATCTTCTTCATTAATGTTGCTTTTGTGTCTGCCTCCTTGCGCAGTAGGATGAAGACAGACAGGGTGGGAGAAGTACTTGCAGCGACAAAGGATAGGTCATATTGAGGGCCATGATCACTAACGCCATGCGGCAGGGCACATGATGATGACGAAATCGGAATTAGCCATTAGCTTTGTAATGACGTCAGTAGGGATAGTCACGATACCTCTCGTAACAGTCAATACAGGAAATGCTCATTTGTCAGTAATGGCATAAGTTGTTCCATAACTTGAAGTCGTTGATGAGTTAGGTGTAAAAATTGTTACTTTCTTCGTGGCCAGCGTTACGGAGGCAGTGCACATCTCTTCTCTTCTCCTTTACTGCTTAATCTCCTGCAAAAAAAAAAACTTAACCAAAGCAGGTATTCATTTTTGAAAGACTGGATTTAAGGTTTTAAGAGGAAACATCACAGAAATCTGTTGCTGTTTTCCCTAAGGTTTTGTAACTCTCTCGTGTGTGTGTGTGTGTGTGTGTGTGTGTGTGTGTGTGTGTGTGTGTGTGTGTGTGTGTGTGTGTGTGTGTGTTGTGTGTGTGTGTGTGTGTGTGTGTGTGTGTGTTTGTTTATTAGCAGAGTTTCCTCAGCTGTCGGTGAATAGAATTTACAAAATTTCAGTAAAACGTTGAAAATCTGAATCTGAATCTGAATCTGAATCTACTCTCTCTCTCTTTTTTTTCTCTCTCTCTCTCTTCCTCTCTCTCTCGCTCCTCTCTCTCTCTCTTCTCTCTCTCTCTCTCTCTCCTCTCTCTCTCTCTCTCTCTCTCTCTCTCTCTCTCTCTCTCGCTCTGTATGTGTAAGTGTTTAAGGATTTTCTCAACTGTTTGTGGATGGAACTTTTTATCTAATTTTAGTCAAATGTTGAGGAGTCATGAATCTTATAACTTTTGAGGTCAAGGAGTCAAAGCCAAGATCATACAAATCGAAAGATGCCGCAAATGAACACGTTTTAAGGATGGGCG
>CM060307.1:33863695-33866195 GCA_030674185.1 Monoplex corrugatus | reverse complement strand
GTGTATGAATGTGTACGTATATGTACACATACACACACACCACACACACACACACAAACAATATATATATATATATATATATACAAATATATATATATATGTTTATACATATGTATATATACATGTAAACATACATATGTACATATATATGTGTGTACACGGAGAGAGAGACAGACAGAAAGAGAGAGAGAGAGAGAAAGAGAGAGGAGGGAGAGAAAGAGAAGGAGGGAGAGAGACAGAGAGGGAGGGAGAGAGAGACAGAGAGGGAGGGAGAGAGAGAGAGAAGGCAAAAACATAACACAGGACAACAACAAAAAACAAAACAGCTTTAAAGATTTATACAAAGCGTATATTCTGGTCGTCCTATCTTCTTCACAGATCATTTTATACTAAACACCACCACCATCATCTTCAATGATGATGCAATGGAAAGCTGAATTGTGGTCAGTGACAAAATCTTCAACAGACATAAACACCACACACACACACACACACACACACACACAACACACACACACACACACACACACACACACACACACACACACACACACAAATACACACAAACACACACACATACATACACACACATACATACACACTCACATACACACACATACACTCACACTCACACACACATACACATACACACAAACACACACACATACTTACTTACAAAAACGTACCTATCCACCTGAGTCTTTGTATCTTCTATCTATGTATCTATGTATCTATCTATCTATGTATCTATGTCTATCTATCTATGTATCTATGTATCTTCTATTATGTATCTATGTATCTTCTATCTATGTATCTATGTATCTTCTATCTATGTATCTTCTATTGTATCTATCTATTTATCTATGTATCTATGTATCTTCTATCTATGTATCTATTATCTATCTATCTATATTATGTATCTCTATCTATGTATCTTCTATCTATGTATCTTATTATTATCTATTATCTTATATGATCTATGTATCTTCTATTCTATGTATCTATGTATCTTCTATCTATGTATCTTCTTATGACTATCGTATCTCTATTATGTATCTATGTATCTTCTATCTATGTATCTATGTATCTTCTATCTATGTATCTTATCTATCTATGTATTTCTATGTATCTTCTATATCTATGTATCTTTCTATCTATGTATCTTCTATCTTATGTACTTTTATCTGTATCTTGTATCTTATCTATCTATGTTATCTTCTATCTATGTATCTATGTATCTATCATCTATTATCTATGTATCTTCTATCTATGTATTTTATCTTTATCTATGTATTTATCTATGTATCTTCTATCTATGTACTCTATCTATGTATCTATGTACTTTTCTATACTAGTATTTCTGATGTATCTTCTATTATGTATCTATGTACTTCTATCTATGTACTCTATCGTATCTATTATCTATGTATCTTCTATCTATGTATCTTATCTTCTATCTATGTATCTTCTATCTATGTATCTATGTATCTTCTATCTATGTATTCTTCTATGATCTATGTATCTATCTATGACTATCTTCTATCTATGTATCTTCTATCTATGTATCTTCTATCTATTATCTATGTATCTTCTATCTATGTACTCTATCGTATCTATGTAATCTTCTATCTATGTATCTCTATCTATTTCTTCATTATCTATGTATTTCTTCTATCTATGTATCTTCTATCTATGTTTTATCTATGTATCTTCTATCTATGTATCTTCTATCTATGTATCTTCTATCTATGTATCTTCTATCTATGTATCTTCTATCTATGTATCTTCTATCTATGTATCTTCTTATCTATGTATCTTCTATCTATGTATCTTCTATCTATGTATCTTCTATCTATCTATCTATCTATCTATTCTTCATCTATGTATCAGATAACAAACAGAAAACAAACTGTTCTCATCAATGGCACTTACTCTCAACCTGCATACCTGACCTGTGGTGTTCCACAAGGATCTGTCCTTGGCCCTGTTCTTTTCACTCTTTACACCTCCCCCCTGTCCACCATCATCAACTCCCACTCTATAAAACACCACTTCTATGCTGATGACACCCAACTTCAAGACAGTGACTCACCTGACAATATACAGCGCCTCCTGACTCGCACCACTGAGTGTTACTCGGACATCAAAAATTGGATATCATACAACAAACTTCAGCTAAATGATAAGACAGAAGCTATCCTCATTGGCACCGTCAGAAACTTTCTCAGCTGCCTCCTCTTTCTCTCCCATTATGTAACACACAGTCCCAATTTCTGATTCAGCTAAAAACCTTGGTGTCTGCATTGACTCTACCCTCTCCATGAACAACTTTGTTTCTCAAACTGCCAGATCTTGCTACTATCACCTCCATCGTATAAGCCTGATCAGGAAGTATCTCTCTGTCGAAACAACTGCAAAACTCGTTCTCTCCTTCATAATGTCTCGCATTGACTATTGCAATTCACTCCTGTCCGGTCTTCCTGCCTCCACCACTCACATC
>CM060307.1:33856195-33858695 GCA_030674185.1 Monoplex corrugatus | reverse complement strand
CAAGTATATATTTGGTCGTTTCACAGTCACCACAAGTATTTAGGTCGTTTCACAGTCACCACAAGTATTTAGGTCGTTTCACAGTCACCACAAGTATTTGGTCGTTTCACAGTCACCACAAGTATTTGGTCGTTTCACAGTCGTGAAGTAGTTCATGTAGTCCCACTGGGATGTTGATTTGGTTTTTGTTCTGTACATACCTGCTGGTTTTATGCTTGAAATACAACATACGAGACAGTGTCCTCAGGCACTGGGCTTCAAAGGTCTTGTGATTCTCGCCTTTTTGTCAGTCAGCAGTGTTCAAATTCTGCATCCGTTGAAACGGGTATTATGAACTGCTGTTTGGAGCTTGTTCAAGATGGAATTATGGCGCTTGGACAATTCCATATGCGTCTGTTTTCTGCCCATCATTTTGGTAGTGTTGGTTTAGTGTTTCATATGTCCCTCACCCTCCCTGTCCATTTTATGACCTTGCCCGCGCTTACGGTTTTGCGCAGGCTCAGATAATTGCTGGAAGATTTGGGTGTAGCTCATGTGGAATTGTCTGAGTGCAATGAATCCCTCTTGAACGAACCTCAAACTGCAAACTTCATACGGTGAAACCAGTAACCACACTCATTTACCAGAACCAAAGCACACTGGCAAGAAGCAAGAATAAACTCGGGACTCAGAAAGAAATTGACAACATACAGTTATACATTCAGTACCAGGATAAGTCATTGTAAAGAGTATAATAGACACATCGTCATCATCATCACCATCGTCGTCGTCGTCGTCATCATCATCATCATCATCATCAACACATTACCCACCATACCACCACCACCACCACCACCACCACCACCACCATCATCATCATCATCATCATCTTCATCATATAGTATTTATCGAAAGGTTAACATACAAGTTGTACTGACACATTCAAAAGACATATTCAAAATGTGTATAACTCACCGTGGAAATGATTAAAAGAAACAGATCAAGAACGAAATTCGACAAACATGATTAAACTTGTTAAAATGGAAGAATCGATTCAGAAATCGCAAAATGATTAGAAATCTTAACAATGATTGTAATTTAAAACTTGAACTGAAACTTAATACAATACACCGAGAAATGCACGTGCGCGCGCACGCACACACACACACACGCGCGCGCGCACACACACACACACACACGCTTACACTACCGTGCGCGCGCACACACACACACACACACAATACACACACACATACACACACACACTTACACACACACACACACATGCACACACACACACACACACTCTCTCTCTCACACACACACACACAACTACACACACCACACACACACACTTACACAACCACACACACATACACACACTCACACACACACATATACACACGCACACACATACTTACGAAATAATCTGACAGCAAACTCAAAATATACATATACGTGATGAACTTTTGAAAGACACAAACAAACAAACAAACAAACAAAGAAACAAGCAATCAAACAAACAAACAAACATACATACTTACAAACAATATTCATGTACACACACACACATACATATATATAATACACTCTTAAAAACAGCATCATTCAACAATGAAAAGAAAAAAGATGTAGTGAACAAAGAGATGTAGAATTCTGAAATTAATTTTCACCAAACATAGGTTTGTAATGATGCCTCGTGGCGAACAATTCTGTCTGGTACAAACAGACTTATTTGTATAGGTTGTATATCTTCACGGGGGGGGGGGGGGGGGGGGGGGGATCAGCATTTCATTTTCCAAGGACTAGTTGTCCTCTGTCGATCTATTTCTTTTTTTTTTTCAACACGTGTCCCACCCACACAGATAGGAAGAAAAAACAAGTCAGTGGGTCAGTTACGAAAGTGAAGTTTTATCCAATTTCTATTTATTTATTTATTTCTGAAATGCGAAGTTGAAAATGTTGGCGACTGACCTTTTCAGTTACGAAAGTGATGTATTTGAAGTTGGCGTATTATTTTTTTTAACCGAGTGACCTACATATGTCGTGTAAAGTGCTCTTTTTGCAGCTGTTAGCTGTTGTGTTGAGTATCTTATTAGAGAGGGTGAAGGTGACAGTGTATGTGTGGTTTTGTGTGTGCGTGGTTGTGCATCTGTGTGTTTACATTTGTGTGTGTGTGTGTGTGTGTGTGTGTGCGTGTGTGTTAGAGAGAGAGAGAGGAGAGAGAGAGAGAGAGAGAGAGAGAGAGAATATGTTTTCCAATAGTGTTGATATTAACACAAAAGCCAACCTACATATCTGCCGTAGTTAATGATCTATATACACTAAAATAAAAGAAAGAAAGATACTGCAAAAAGAATTGACGCATTTGAAGAAAACAAGACAAAAACAACAATACGAAAAATGAGTAAAAAAAAAAAAATTATTAAGTAAGAGACACCAAAAGAAATATGTACGAAAGTCTATACATACATATTTAAGTGTGTGTGCGTGTGTATCATGCGCGCGTGCGCACCTTGTG
>CM060307.1:33833695-33851195 GCA_030674185.1 Monoplex corrugatus | reverse complement strand
TTTGTTTCTTCCACCAATTTGTACAGTAGATCTGCTTTGCTCGTTCTTTGTTTCTCCCACCAATCTTTACAGTAGATCTGTTTGCTTTGTTCCTTCTTTGTTTCTTCCACCAATTTGTACAGTAGATCTGCTTTGCTCGTTCTTTGTTTCTCCCACCAATCTTTACAGTAGATCTGTTTGCTTTGTTCCTTCTTTGTTTCTTCCACCAATTTGTACAGTAGATCTGCTTTGCTCGTTCTTTGTTTCTCCCACCAATCTTTACAGTAGATCTGTTTGCTTTGTTCCTTCTTTGTTTCTTCCACCAATTTGTACAGTACATCTGTTTGCTTGTTCATTCTTCCACCAGTTTGTACTATAGATCTGTTTGCTTTGTTCCTTCTTTGTTTCTGTACAGTAGATCTGATTGCTTTGTTCCTTCTTTGTTTCTGTACAGTAGATCTGTTTACTTAGTTCGTTCTTTGTTTCTCCCACCAGTCTATACAGTAGATCTGTTTGCTTTGTTCGTTATTTGTTTCTGTACAGTAGATCTGTTTGCTTTGTTCGTTATTTGTTTCTGTACAGTAGATCTGTTTGCTTTGTAGTTATTTGTTTCTGTACAGTAGATCTGTTTGCTTTGTTCGTTATTTGTTTCTGTACAGTAGATCTGTTTGCTTTGTTCGTTATTTGTTTCTGTACAGTAGATCTGTTTGCTTTGTTCGTTATTTGTTTCTGTACAGTAGATCTGTTTGCTTTGTACGTTATTTGTTTCTGTACAATAGATCTGTTTGCTTTGTTCGTTATTTGTTTCTGTACAGTAGATCTGTTTGCTTTGTTCGTTATTTGTTTCTGTACAGTAGATCTGTTTGCTTTGTTCGTTATTTGTTTCTGTACAGTAGATCTGTTTGCTTTGTTCGTTATTTGTTTCTGTACAGTAGATCTGTTTGCTTTGTTCGTTATTTGTTTCTGTACAGTAGATCTGTTTGCTTTGTTCGTTATTTGTTTCTGTACAGTAGATCTGTTTGCTTTGTTCGTTATTTGTTTCTGTACAGTAGATCTGTTTGCTTTGTTCGTTATTTGTTTCTGTACAGTAGATCTGTTTGCTTTGTTCGTTATTTGTTTCTTCCACTGATTTGTACAGTACATCTGTTTGCTTGTTCATTCTTCCACCATTGTACAGTAGATCTGTTTTGCTGTGTTCGTTCTTTGTACAGTAGATCTGTTTTGCTGTGTTCGTTCTTTGTACAGTAGATCTGTTTTGCTGTGTTCGTTCTTTGTACAGTAGATCTGTTTTGCTGTGTTCGTTCTTTGTTTCTTCCACCAATTTGTGCAATAGATCTGTTTGTTCTGTCTTTGTTTATTCCATCGATTTGTACAGTAGATCTATTTGCTTTGTTCGTTCTTTGTTTCTTGCTGCTTGCTTCGGTCTGAGGCTTGTTTACACGTGGTGATAACCGGTGCCAAGTATTTACGCTTGTCTTATCGTTGATCCATATCGTGTGTACCGGTCTTGGAGAGGAGAGAACTTTTTACATGAACAACGGGCGTGGTAATCAAGTGGTTAAACACTCGGTTTTCCAGTAGAAAGTTCTAAGTTCAATCCGCCTTGACATTTGTTGAGTTTTTTTTTCCCTTTCTCCCAGGTCAAGATGTTTGTAGATCTGCTAGTGCTTAAAACCCCATCGTGTGTACCCGCATGCACTATATTCAATATGCACGGTAAAGATCTTTTAAATCATGTCAGTCCCCCCTGTGAGGATATCAGGGGCTCTTTCAGTGTAAATAGTAGCCCTTCCTTCTGGAAATTCTGTGCTAGAAATTTCCTAATTTCTGTCACTCCCTCTGTTTCTACCTGTTCCTTTGCTTTCTGTCATTTTCTGTCTTGCTGGTCCATTCACCTGTATGTGTTCAATAAAGTCTTACGTACTTTCTCTTAGGATTGATAATTAGCTACATGTATTGAATGCATTTTCGGCTCAAGGGAAATGTGATATGCGGAAGCAATATTAAGTAATTTAGGCACGTTTTTATACGTGTTTTAGTGTCCTTAATTATGTTTACATTTATATTCGGGTATGTTTTTTTTAAATCCCTTGTGTGATAAATTGGATGGAGTGTCCTACGCCAGGGGCATCTCCTTGGATTATGTGCGCGAATGCATCGATATGTGTACTTACTTTTCTTTTCCTGTTTTCCTGTTGAAGTATTGTGTATGTTTTGAAACAGTTATAACCCTGGTACAGGTCTATGCTGTCAGCTGGGTTTTAAACAAAAACAACAATAAAAGTCATGTCAGTGACTGGCTTATGAATCATAAAAAATCGCAGCATGCACGTCCACCAATGACGCAGACCGTGAATGACATTTGTGGAGCGTGGTAAGTTTGAGTATTCCAGGTGGAGTATAGTGCTATAGAAAAAAAGATTCGTAAAATGTTTTGCGTATCAGTGTGCACTGGAGAAATATATTTTTGTATATATATATTTATTGCAGCCTGCTTTGGAGAAGTGTATTTTTGTATTTGTTGATTGCTGCCTGCTTTGGAAAAGTGTATTTTTGTATATATATACTTATTTATTGCTGCCTGCTTTGGAGAAGTGTATTGTTGTATATATATATATATTTGTTTGTGGCTGCCTGCTTTGGAGACGTGTATTTTTGTATAAATGGGTCATTCTTCTGAAGACTGGTCAGTTGGGACCACTGCTTTTTGTATTTCGTTTGTAAAATGTTCCAGTAATTGAAGAAATATAAAAAAAAGTGTGTGTTTCGTATTTTTTACTCCACAGCACTTTTTGTTGGAAAAATTAGCGATTTCTGTAGCTAGATTTGTGACATGAGTTCAGACTGGTAGATCGATCACAATTATTTCCAACATACATGACCGAAATCAGTACAACCTGTTTCGACAGTGAAGAAAGAATGTAAATGTGTCTCTGACATCAATTTTTACTGCGTAGCATCCATGGATGATCGATATATGCTCGGAGATCAATCAGTGTCCCGAACGTTTCATACGGTGTCTTCACTGTAGCGATAAGTCGTGCCTTTAAAATAGGCATTGGGAATTTCCGATGTGATTCATTAAAAACACAAACATTTTTCATAATGGTTCACGTCAATAAGTGATATGAGAGAGAAGAGGAGACTGAGAAATAATCACTTGATTACGAATTGTGGGCACGGTGTTTTCAAAACCATGAAACGCTCGAGACAAACAGAGGATCTATTTCGTCAACTTCCCTGAACTTTGACCGACCTTGGCGTATGAATCTCACTTTCCCGCCCTCGCGGCGGGATTTTGCGCTACTTCACAAAGGATAATGTCATTATTCAGTATATTTTGAAAAATGTGACTTCGTTGACCATTTTAACAAGCATATAGATGCCTTTTCGGTGTCTCATGTAACACATGAGACACTGCAGGATATACAACATTTTATTATTATTCACCAAGTTCCAAATATTGTGTCAATTTATGCATTACAGTTCTGTATACTACAGATATCAAGCTTTCGTTTTCAGTCAACATTTGAAATTTAAAAAAAAAATTTTTTGCTTGTCATGTCACAATATTGACCAGTCTTCAGGAGAATGACCCAAATATTTATTGCTGCCAGCTATGGAGAAGTGTATTTTTGTATAAAATATTTGTTGCTGCCCCATTTTCTGCTCCGCTCTTGTATCACTATTCCCACACCGTTCATTTTGGCTCTCCAACACACCTCCAAACCCACACACGCTGAGGTCAACCCGTACCTTGGAGAAGTTTCTGCACTTTCATCCGAGTAGAGGGATAGGATAGCCACACCCAAAGCGACCCGCTCTTTGAAGTGCTGATGAGAAAGAGGATAGCTTCATGCAAACGTGACTCTGATATCATCAACACAGGCCACCTCGGGGAAAACAATAACAACAACAACAACAAAACCCAAACAAAAGAAAAAGAAAAAAAAAACAAAAAAACGCTGCAGGCAAATGCACTACAGAGACGGAAATTGAAGAGGAGTCTATATGTTTGAGAAGAACCTGACGTTACGTACAGATGGATTGACGGGTGGGAGTTGAGGGCGTGTGCAGTGCAGTACCAAGGCGTTGCTCTGAGATGACAGATTTAGCCAGTCTACGCAGACGATGTGATGGGATTGCCACTCCCTTGTGGGACTCTACAGCAACAGCGGACACTGTCTGCAAGGCTGATAACTATTATGATCTGTCGAGCGTCACAAATCTCTGGTCCTCCGGGACGCACAGACAGACGTCAGAACAGGTCTCATTCCCTTCCCTCTCGATCCAAACCCTAGAAATTTGGCACTTGTTACTTGCACAGTTTTGTCTACAGACACAGAAACACACGAACATAGAATAGACATACGGACGTCGTTTGATCGTATCTTCCAAAGGGAGATACATAAATAATAAATAGATGGATGAAAGAGAGAGAGAGAGAGAGAGAGAGAGAGAGAGAGAGAGAGAGAGAATAGACCCCTGGCAGTGTGAGTGTACACTAGCTGTTCATCCTGTCTGTGTGTGTATGTGTGTGTGTGTGAGTCAGTGAGAGAGAGGAGAGAGAGAGAGAGAGAGAGAGAGAGAGAGAGAGAGAACATTTGCGTATTTGTGTGTGTGTGTGGTGTGTGTGCGCGCGCGCGTGTGTGTGTGTATGTGTGTCAGTGGTGCAGATCCTTCTAAAAGTCAAGGGTTTTCATACCCCCACTAAAAAAACTTGAGGGTTTTCATACCCCCAATAATTTTTTTAGGGGGTTTTCATACCCTTTGCCAAAATTTCTGGGGGTATGAGCCACCGATGCAAAGACTCGGTATTTTGTTTTCCCAAGTGATTTTTTGGCCTAATGGTTTAAATAAATTAAATTATAAAAAAGCAAGCAGCATGGCCTTCTACTAAATTAGAATAAAGATCAACTCTTTACAGTGACACATGCCAGTTTCCACACTGACACAGACAACACAGGAGGAATGTTTCCATATTACAAAATTTAATGTGAACTGATTCTGATTCAAGTAACTGTATTTACCGCTAATGTAATGCCCGACCCCAATGCTGCATGGGCCGCGGCGGGCAAGCTAAGCGATGTCGGTCGCATCGTTAGCTTGCCCGCCGCGGCTAGGCGAGCGAACGGAGCGATAGGTCTATACCCCCACGGCTCAAAACCTTTACGTGATGAGACCGGCAGAGGAAAAATGCTTACGTGACCATACCTCAAGACGACAAAGTCTTACGTGTTCATACCCTTTTGACATAATTTTTGTACGTGATTTCCATCTTCCTTACGTGATTTACCCCCATCTCTACGTGATCTGCACCCCTGGGTGTGTGTGTGTGTGTGTGTGTGTGTGTGTGTGTGTGTGTGTGTGTGTGTGTGTGTGTGTGTGTGTGAGAGAGAGAGAGAGAGGAGAGAGAGAGAGAGAGAGAGAGAGTCACACATGTAGACGCCATAGTGTCTCCTTTAAGTGCTGCGAATGACCCAAATCCTTGACAGAAGTGAGAAATCGATATTGACGGTTCCAAACATAGGAGCTGTCAGCTGCTAATTTACGTTTACCTGTTACCCACTCTCGTTTGAAACGATTATAACCCCACAGGTGATATTCTTGTTTGCAAGCAGACAGTGTGATGGGAGGATAGGAAGGAGAAGAGAGAGAGATTGATGGAGTATGAGAGAGAGAGAGGAGAGAGAAAGAGAGAGAGAGAGGAGAGAGAGAGAGAGAGAGAGAGAGAGAGAGAGAGAGAGAGAGAGAGAGAGAGAGAGAGAGAGAGAGATGTGTTGTGTGTACAGGTGAAACCGAGAGGATAAGAATAGGTTCCTAGCAGTTTGAGTGTACACTAGCTCTTCATCCTTTCTGTGTGATTGTGTATGTGTGTGTGAATGTGTGTGTGTATATATGTGTGCGTGTGTGTATGTGTGTGTGTATGTGTGTGTGTGTGTGAGAAAGAGAGAGAGAGAGAGAAAGAGAGAGAGAAAGAGATTGTGTGTGTGTATTTGTGTGTGTGCTGTGTGTGTGTGTGTATGTATGTGTGTGAGAGAGAGAGAGAGAGAGAGGGAGACAGAGACAGAGACAGACAGACAGAGAAAGAGAGACGGCGTTTGTGGATGTGTTTGTGTATGTATGTATGTATGTATGTATGTATGTATGTATGTATGTATGTATGTATGTATGTGTGTGTGTGTGTGTGTGTGTGTGTGAGAGAGAGAGAGAGAAGAGAGAGAGAGAGTGTGGGTGTGTGTGGGTGTCACACATATGCAGACGCCATATTGTCTCCTTTAAGTGCTGCGAATGACCCAAATCCTTGACAGAAGTGAGAAATCGATATTGACGGTTCCAAACATAGGAGCTGTCAGCTGCTAATTTACGTTTACCTGTTACCCACTCTCGTTTGAAACGATTATAACCCCACAGGTGATATTCTTGTTTGCAAGCAGACAGTGTGATGGGAGGATAAGAGGGAGAAGAGAGAGAGATTGATGGAGTAAGAGAGAGAGAGAGAGAGAGAGAGAGAGAGAGAGAGAGAGAACACACACACACACACAGAGAAAGAGACACAGAGAGAGACACAGAGAGATGGGGGAAGGAGGGAGGGAGGGAAAGAGAGAGAGGGAGGGAGGGAAAGAAAGAGAGGGGGAGGGAGGGAGGGGAAGAGAGAGAGAGGTGGAGGAGGGAGGGAGGGAGGGAAAGAGAGAGAGGGGGAGGGAGGGGAAGAGAGAGAGCGAGTAAAAGATGGAGAGAGAGAGAGTAAGAGAAAGAGAGAGAGAGGGGGGAGCAAAGGGGAAAGAGAGAGAGAGAGAGAGAGAGATTTATTACTCAAGGATAGTTGCATTAAGCTTTGATTAGGTCTCACTGGACTTGTTTTACCTGTCCATGCTACTCTGTACAAACAAGGTTATTAAAAAAAAAACCCGGATGAATCAAGACACACGCCATGTCAAAAGAGTTAAAAAAATATAATAGAATATATTTGAGTTTTATTTGTCAGTTGGTCAAATGCTTTACGAAAGAATGAGAGATATAACCGGACACATGTAAAGCAAACACAGATCATTCCTTAACAATAACAACGTAACAACAAAGATTACATAACAGTAGTAGTAGTAATAGCAGTAATAGTTACGTTAAAAACAAACACGACCCCACAAACAAACCAAAAACACAGTCTGTTTAAAAGGAAGAAACCAAACCAAACCAAACCAAACCAAACCAAACAACAAACCAAACCAAACCAAACCAAACCAAACCAACCCAACCACCAAACCAAACCCAACCCAAACCAACCAAACCAAACCCAACAACCAAACCCAACCAACCAACCAACCAACCAACCAACCAACCAACCAACCACCATCCATCCAACCAGCCAACCAACCAACCAAAAATATAGACAAAGAATCTAAAGCGAAAGAAGACCGTAAAGGAAGCACGAAGAATAGACAGGGGCGGGGGAGTGTGTGTATGTGTGGGGGTGGGGGGTGGGGATGGAGGATGAGGAGAAATGTCAACTAACGCTATGATGAAAATAGATGAAACATAACGCGCACAATGTCAAAAAAATGTGTTGTGTTAGAATATCAGCTTCCATACTTCAATCGATCAAGAGCATAACGGAAGCATGAGAGATGAAGGCAGATACACGTAAAGCAAATAATACATGTCAACCCCTTGCAACAACAACAACAACAACAACAGAAAAGGCAGATACACGTAAAGCAAATTAATACATGTCAACCCTTGCAACAACAACAACAACAACAACAACAGAAAAGGCAGATATGCGTAAAACAAATGATACATGTCAACCCCTAACAACAACAACAAACCAACAAAAACAACAACAACAAAGAAAGGCGGATATACGTAAAGCAAATGATACATGTCAACCTCTAACAACAAAAACAGCAACGACGACGACGACGACGCAATAGTAGTAGTAGTAGTACCAGTACCAAGTAGGTAGTAGTAGTATTAGTAATAGTAGTAGTAGTAACAGCAGCAACAGCAGCTGTAGTAGTAGTACGAGTACTAGTTGTGGTAGTATTAGTAGTAGTATTAGTAGTGGTGGTGGTCGGTGGTGATAGTAGTAGTTAGTAGAAGTAGTTAGTAGCAGTAGTGGCAGTTTTTTTTTCCCAAGAATCATGAGGATAATAATGAAAATAGCAGTTGTGTATAAATGCAGAGAAAGGTCAAAACTCAAGACCTCAAAAGAGTTCTCTGATGTAGGCTAACAGCTCATGTCACAAGAACAGAAAGGACACCGATACTGCAGACAAAAGGTCATTTTATATCACATCAAAATGAAAACCGTTTCACTCACTGAAACACTTACACCACCAACACACACACACACACACACACACACACACACACAACCACACACAACACACCAAAATGCACGCACGCACACACACACACACGCACACACCACACACCACACACACACACACACACACACACACACACTGACGCGCACACACCACACACCACACACACAACACACACACACACACACACTCACACACACACACACACACACACACCACTCTCCATCTCTCTCTCACTCCACTCACTCACTCATTCACACACATGCACTTATACACACAGATACTCATACACGATTACATTGATTTACATTGTATCTGTTTGAAGTATCATGGTGTGTGGAGTGTGTGTGTGGGTGTGTGAGAGAGAGAGAGAGAGAGAGAGAGAGAGAGAAGAGAGAGAGAGAGAGAGAGAGAGAGAGAGAGCCCACCAATGACCAAACAACGAAACAAACGTAACATTCACGACAACAAGAGAGGGAGTGTGTGTGTGTGTGTGTGTGTGTGTGTGTGTGTGTTGTGTGTGTGTTGTGTGTGTGTGTGTGTGTGTGTGTGTGTGAGAGAGAGAGAGAGAGAAGAGAGAGAGAGAGAGAGAGCGAGAATGCTGTTCTAATTCACTGAACTTGACATATGAGACATTGGTGGGGATTGTGTTAGAAACAAACTGTTTTTACACAGTGCTATTCTAACTCATGTCCACTGTAGGAAACCATAATAATTACGTTAATTATGGACATTTTGCTTGCATTTTGTTGGTAACTATTAACGATAATCAGGGAACCCGTCACGTGACACAAAGGGTGGAGGTCAATGGTCAGGATCAACGCGTAGAAATTATCCCAGGTGGAATCCTGTCAGTTTGGTGAGGGAAATTTGTGTGTGTGTGTGTGTGTGTGTTTGTGTTTGTGTTGTGTGTGTGTGTGTGTGTGTGTGTGTGTGTGTGTGTGTGTGTGTGTGTGTGTGTGTTATGTGTGTGTGGTGTGGTGTGTGTGTGCGTGTGTGTGTGTGTATTGTGTTCTCTAGCCTTCTGCCCAGCAAGCAGAAGGTCAAGGGTTCGAATCCCCCTGGGGACTCTAGGACTTTTCAAGCGGGCTGGTTGGTTCGTTTTATAGAACCTTGGACCAAGGTCATCAGACCTCGAGTAAACCCCACCCGCACCATTAAAAACTGGCTTGTTTATTGGCCTTGTTAATGTTTCAATCATTCTGGTGGTGTCAGCTTAGTGCTTCATAAGTCCCCTCTCCCCCCTCTCACTTCAAGCGCGTAGGGTTTAGCGCAGGCTTAGGGAGTCTGCCAGATAACTGCGGATAGATTTGGGTGGAGCGCATATGGAATTGTTCGAGTGCATTGAATTCTTTTGAACAAACCACAAACTCCAAACTCCTTTCCCAGGTGTTACCCAAGAAGAGCGGCTGCGTAGTTAGGGTCTGTGGACATAACTCTTTGAGAATTATCTCCCAAGTTGTACTTCTCAAATCTTACACAGTTTGCGCTACCCATTCAGCTAGCATATAAGCAGATACAAAGTACAAAAACAGTAAGCTCAGAACACTCCTCAAAAAAGGAGCGCCCAAGCCTACCTGTATGTGTTAGATTTGAGAAATACAACATGGGAGATAATTCTCAGAGTTATGTCCTTTGATTAATATTATAAAAATTCTCCCTGCTTCCCTCTTATTTCTTTGGTATTAGGGTCTGTGGTTTTTGTCCATCCTAAGAAAGTGGCCCAGTCACCTCTTACACATTCGATCAGTTTCATTGCGTTGAAACGTCCTTCGATATTTCTGGAACATATGGTCAACATAAAGGATTGATGTACTGCGCGCAGATGAGTACGCATGTGTATGTGAGGAAATGGAAATGCTTTTTGGCACGACCTAAGCATTATGGGCAGAGCAGGATGACGCAGTCTGTAAGCGCCTGCTCACCGTATTCGTGGTGGTTCGGATAAGTTCCGACCCAGACTAATGCAGTCGTGAGCCGTCTCGCACATAAGCTGGACGCGTTAAGTGAATTACCTAAATGGGAAATAACATTTAAAAATTCCTCCAGTTATGTGTATCTATGCTAGCGTTCTTTCGTGTGTGTTTGAAAGAGTGTATTTATCAGGTGATTTCTACACGTTTTTCCTCACATGTTTTGGTGGACCAGTATCATTGCCGCCCTTTGTTAATTTAATGCTTCGATCTGTTGTTATGTTTGGTGAACTACGTTTATGCTGCAATGATGTATTGGTGTGTGTACCTATGTTTATATTGCATAATGCATCAACATGGCAACTCTCCCCCACCTTCCGGTCGTTTTTATGTGTAGTGCAGCGAGCATTCTTTGACTAGGACTGTGTAATAATAATGGTATCATTATTATTATTACTTTTATTATCATTATTATTATCATTATCATTATTATTGTTGTTGTTGTTGTTATCATCATTATCATCGTCGTCGTTGTCGTCTCCTTCTTCTTCGTTCTTCTACAACAACTACTACTACTACTGTTGCTGCTGCTGCCGCTACTACTACTTTTACTACTGCTGCTGCAACTACTGCCAGTACTGCTGCTGCTAGCACTATGACTACTACTACTACTACTACTACGCTGCTACTACTACCAGTACTGCTGCTGCTACTACATGTACTATGACTACTACTACTACTGCTGCTGCTACTGTAACGACTACTACTACTGCTGCTGCTGCTGCTGCTGCTGCTGCTGCTGCTGCTACTGCTACTGCTACTACTACTACTACTACTACTACTACTATTACTACTACTACTTCATTATTTGTGACTGATTTGAGTCTTTAGGGAGCTAGTGGTTAGGTATGTTCATGTCCTTATAACCGGACACATTCAAGAGATGAGAAGAGCACTGTATACATGTATGGCGTTTAAATAATTGCTTCCTGATTCTGTTCGGTTGAATGACTTGTAGGTGAGGGATGGGAAACTTGAAATTTGAAAACACTGTATTACTCTAGGATAACGTTCCCCTGTGGGGATGCCGGGGGCTCTTTCTGTATAAATAGTATCCCCACCTTCTGGAAATTCTGTGATGGAAATTTCCGCTTTTCTGTCACTCTCTTTGATTCTGCCTTGTTCCTTTACTTTCTGTCATTTCTTCCCATCATTTTCTGCCTTGCTGGTCCATTCACCTGTACGTGTTCGATAAATTCTCGCGTACTTTCTCTTAGGAGTGACAGTTGGGTACTTGTATTAAGTGCATTTTTGGCTCTAGGGAAATGAGATATGCGGAAGCAATTCTAGGTACTTAGGCCCGTTTTATATGTTTTAGCGTCCTTAGTTATGTTTAAATTTGTATTCAGGTATGTTTTTTAAATCCCCTGGGTGATGAATTGTACGGAGTGGTCAACGCCTTGAGCATCTTCTTAGATTATGTGCGCGAATGCATTGATATGTGTACTTAATTTTTTTTCCCTTTTTTTCTCTCCTGATGAAGTATTGTGTATGTTTTGAAACGGTTATAGCCCTTATATGGTTCTACACAGTCGGCTGGGCTTTAAATAAAAATAACAATAACAACAATAAGATCAGACTGGGTGAGTCTTACAGCTCTCTTTTGTAATTCTATCTATACATGATTGGGAAAAAGGTTGTTTCAGTAACAAAACACAACAGCAACAACGACAGTAAAAACAATGATCATGTGTTAATAATAATCATAATATCAGTCACAATCACTAAGAACACGCGAGGTGGAGTAAACATTTATTAATGGTCATAAGTCGAATAGGCTCTCTGTCTGTATGTGGTATGTGTGGTGTGTGTGTTTGTGTTTGTGTGTGTGTGTGTTTATGCGTGTATGTGTGTGTGTTTGTGGTGTTGTGTGTGTGTGTGTGTGCGTGCGTACGCGCGTGTTTTTCTTATGTGGTGTGTGTGTGTGTTGTGTGTGTGTGTGTGTGTGTTGTGTGTGTTGTGTGTGTGAGCGCGTATTGGTGTGTGCGTATTTGTGTATGTGTGTGTGTGTATGCGTGAATGCGCTCGTGCGCGTGTTTGTGTGTGTGTTGTGTGTTGTGTGTGTGTGTGTGTGTGTGTGTGTGGTGTGTGTGTTTTGTGTGTGTGTGTGTGTGTGGTGTGTGTTTATTTCTAAGCCACCTTCCCTCCCGTCGAATACAGCATACTCCAATTAATGTCTAAGGGTCTTAGTTCACATGTCTCACAAAGAAATTAAAAACACGGCACTTGGAAACTGAAAGTTGTACGCCTGCTCCTTCCCTCTTATTCCTTATATCTCTGTGTTTGATCGATCCAGTCATTTCACGCCCGAATGAGTACTGGTGAAATTGTCAGTTCTTGTTCGACACTCTTGAGCAAACACATGTCAGTCGATACAGTTTTGAAGTTCCCCACAGCTGTTTCAAGTGAAATAGCTCGTATGATGAATGCTCCCAGACCATGAACACTTTTATTTAAAGCTGTCATTGTGTTCGGCAAGTTTTAAGTGTTCTGATATGAAAATAATACCGACAGTTGCAAAAACGAAAACGAAAAAAAAACAAAAACATACAAAAAACAAAAACAAAAACAAAAAAAAAAAACAAACAAAACAAAAAACAAAACAACAACAAAAACAAAAAACAAAACAACAAAAACAAACAAACAGAACAGAAAAAACGACAAAACAAAAAAACAACAACAACAAAAGAAAAAAACCCTTGACATGCTAAAATTCATTTTACCGCACACCCACTCGCCTTTTACCATAATGCACTAAATCAAATGTAATGCTTATGAAATGTGCCGGCAACGTTTATTCATTCCTTTTTTTCCCCCGTAACTTCGTTGCAGACGCCGAAAGTGAAATAAATGAACTACATGAACTACAAAGTTACGTTAAACTGGTCACAATCTTTGTTTATTGCTTTGCCGAAGGAAAGTGAGAAGACGAAAGTTTTAATTCTTGTGAAATAATTATATCCATTTCAATGTTGTTTTGTCTTGCTCTGTTAGGATCTAATGAAAATAATGCTATAAAAAGTGCACATTTTAATCCTATTCCCTCCGACTAGAAGAATTGGTGAAATTAATACCATTTTCCTTTCAAAGTTTTAATTTTATCTTATCTTTAAACGATAGTGAAATTAAAGTTTTGTTTTTGGAAATCGTTACCTTCTCCAGTCATTTATGTAAGGCACGCACAATAGGGCTGTTTTTGTGTGTGTTCTTTTGATGGAGCCATGGACTCAACATCTGATATCTCGAGCTCAATCCTAGCCAGCAACATCAGAGACTCTCCTCTTCGCTGCCCATTTTAATATTTCTATCATTGTGGTCATGCCAGCTCAGTGTTTATCTCCCCTCCCCACCCCTTCCCCTTTACAAGGCCTCGCCAACGCTTAGGGCTTTGCGTAGGCCAGATAAATGCTGGCAGATTTGTGTGGGGGTGCATGTGGAATTGTCTTGGTGCGATGAATTTCGTCTTGAACAAACCCCAAAGTGTATATAGTTAGTGACGGCACTGACCTCAGACGATCTCCCCTCGCTCCACGTTTATCATCACCGACTGGGCCTGTACCTTTATCATACTTATCCTCGTCTTTGTCACTGTAAATAATGTAAGCCTTTTTGGCTTATGGAAAACAGAAAGACCGTAACTCTGACTCCCGCACTCAGTCCAACAGCATCCTGCATTGTCAGCCATGCTAGCAAAGCGAAAACTTCATCCTTTGACTCCCTCACCCTGTCCACCAGCTTCCTGCAACTTAACCCTTTGACTCCCTCACCCTGTCCACCAGCTTCCTTCAGGAAGCTACTGGATAGAGTGAGGGAGTCGAAGGGTTAAGTTTTTGCAGTTGGTGGATAGGGTGCTGGAGTGAAGGGGTAAACTGTCCACTTATCGAATTGGCTGGCTCTGTTTATAGATTTGTGGACTCCAGAACTGTTTGTCTTGAGTTCATTTCCAGCTGGCACCATAAAAACTGACCTGTTCACTGCCTATCTTCATACTAACTCTAGTCATTATGGTCGTGTCAGCTGAGTGTTTTCCTCCTTGATTGCTAGGACTTGTAGGATGTGAGACAAAAGCACTACACGGCGGACTTCTTAAAGAACCTCTTCCGTGATGTCCCCTCTTGATGCAATTTTCCAGTTTTTACAAGAGATCAATAGATTTCACCTGATATGATTTTACGGCTATTTTTCTTGATTTGCATTTTAGATTTGCAAGGTTAACAGTGAGCATGGTTTTAACCTGTTGTCTTTTATCTTAACCGGGTTGTCGTTTTTGACGTGGTGTTAACCCTGATATGGCTCTAGTGGTCGACTAGGCTCTAAGCAATATGAACTCGAGCTGAGTATTTTCACTCCAGTCACTCTGGTGGTGTCATAAGTCCTTCCTCTTCCTCCACCCCCTCGTCAGGTTGACCCCAACTATCATTTCAAGACTATGCCAACGCATAGGATTTTGTGCCGGCTCAAGGATGGCAGATTTGGGTTGAGAGCGCATACGGAATTGCCCGAGTGCGATGAATTCCTCTTGAACAAACTCCAGTGTCTTACGTTGCGGTTTCAGCAACAAGGCTTTTTACGCCCGAGACTGATGTTTGTGTGTATATGTGCATGCGTGCGTGTGTACGTGTGTGTGTGTATTTGTGTGTGTGTGTGTGTGTGTGTGTGTGTGTGTGTGTGTGTGTGTGTGTGTGTGTGTGTGTGTGTGTGTGTGTGTGTCGTGTGTGTGTGTATGTGTGTGTGACGACTTTTCCTTTTCTCATAACATTTTACAGACTGGGTCAGAAATATACTACATATTTTGTCACTTTAGCAACGTTCTCATGGATATTGCCAAGCTCGGCAGTCTATATAATCATGCCTACCTACCATCGCCCCGCTCTCGAAATAATATAATCAACCTACGTGTAATTGGTACAGTCTCACCCCGGACAGCTGGCAGACCCTGTTATTAGACGGCCGTAAAGGTGGTTCGAGTGCACTGTTTGGCTGTCTCATTATGGCTATAGACCTGTTCTTGCTGTACAAAAAAGAAAGAATACCTTGCATGTACGTGGCGCATTTTTTTTTTTAAAAAGCGTTCTTCTGGCTTTATTGATTACAACTTTCAAGGGTTCACGAAAGTGCGTATCACATGGGAAAGTTGTGAGGGTTAAGGGGGAAAAAATGGTAGGTGTTACGTTTATGTCTGTGATTGGTACAGCCCTCTGACGGTCTCATTTCTGTACACGGGGTGGTGTTTTTTTTTCTATTTTTCTTTCTTTTTTTGTTGTTGTTGATAGACATTGATAGAGACATGGAGTCAGTATTTAATATTTCGAATATAGTCCCGCTCGCAACATTAAAAATCGGTCTGTTCGCTGCCCGTCTTAATGTTTCCATCATTCTGGTGGTGTCAGCTTACTGTTTCGTTGGTCCTTCCCCTTCCCATTTCAAGGCCTTGCCAGCGTGTAGGTTTTGCGCAGGCTCAGAGAGTCTGCCAGATAATTGTGGACGATTTGGATGGAGCGTATATGGAATTTTCCGAATACAATGAATCCCACTTGAGCAAACTAAACTCCTAAATGTGGTATACAAGTTTTAGCAATTTTAAAAAGTTTCGAAAAATTGAAAAAAATGTCGATATATCTTTTTGAAATTTTTGTTAAAAAAAATGTGTTCTTGCATGCATCTGAAAGTATTTGAAGATGTGCATACTTAAGTATCTTTAAAGACTTATACGCTTGAGATGAGACACATTTTTCAGGTCAGAATATTAGACACGGATATTTGACTGAGAGTTTTCTCCCCAAAAGTGTGTATGCTTAATTAACCCTTTCACTCCCACATCAGGAAGCTGGTGGATAGGGTGACGGAATCAAAGGGTTAGGTTTTTGCTTTGCTAGCATGGTTGACAATGCAGGATGCTGGTGGACAAGGTGCGGGAGTCAAAGGGTTAAGAATGACATTTCAAAATCTGTGCGAGATGCTTGATACATGTTTCAAGATGTGTTGTTTGGTATCAGAGACATTAACTAATTGCCAGTGCTGGAAATTTTATAGACATTCTGTCCAGACTTCCAAATTGTGTGTTGCTGATAATATTCAACGTTTTTTTGTTTTTTTTTAAGTTTTATCAGTGATGTGTACTTAACGCTTTTATCGTGTCAGTGTGTTACCTATTTGTTTGCATTAAACAAATGTTTACTTTCCACTTCCGTATGTTAAGATTATTAGAGACGAACACATTTTGATCTGCCTCCCCGCCCCCCCCCCCCCCCTCCTTCCTTTTTTTCTTCGGCGATAGTTAAGACGGAACAGAAGGCGGCAACCTTCACGCTCACGTCGTGGACAGATTTTACGTACCAATACACACACACACACCTACACACACACACACACACACACACACACACACACACACACACACACACACACACACACACACACACACACACACACACACACACACACACAAACCCACACAAACACATACACACACACACACACACACACACACACAACACACACACACAAACAAACACACACCCACACCACACCACACACACGACACCACACGCACCACCACACACACACACACACACACACACACACACACACACACACACACACACCACACACACACACATTAACGATGCGCATAACCGCACAGTTTTAAAGAACAGCTCTAATTACTGAATGAAATTGGAATCCTTGCATTTTGATAGTTTGACTGAAATTGTCCCCAGGCAGAGATATATTTGCGTTGACACTGTTACCCAAGTAGATATGTTTTAGTTGACTTTGACTAGCACCTAGGTAGATGTATTTTGGTTGACTCTGTAACCCAGGTAGATGTATTTTGGTTGACTCTGTAACCCAGGTAGATGTTATTTTAGTTGACTGTGTTGCCCAGGTAGATACGTGTAATAAACTTTAACTGTTCCCACGTTGAAACGGTAAAAAGGAGGAAGGAGGAGGAGGGAGGGGAGGGGCGAAGAGAGAAAACCAAAATACTCAGAGGAAATAAGTATGACGTGTCAACCAAACTAGTGCCATTCACGGAAAACAAAACAAAACAAAAAAAAAAGAAAAAAATAACCCCAGGTCCCAAAGGGACTCGAACCCGACACCTTCGACACGAATGACAGCGGTCAGTGTCCAGCGGTCAATAAATAGCTCAGTTTTGAGCACGCGCTGGCGTGTGGTTGGTTTTGTCTCCATTAATGCTATCAATTAGTGATAAAGATC
>CM060307.1:33801195-33828695 GCA_030674185.1 Monoplex corrugatus | reverse complement strand
CCAGTTTGTTTAGAGACAGACGTGCACCAACAGCACAGACAGGCACACATACGCACAGCTTTACTTTGGTCGATGTAGAATAAATCTTTCTTCTTATTAAATTGATACACATACGCTCAGCTTTACTTTGGTCGATGTAAAACAAATTAATTTTTTTAAATTAATGGCTATATTTTGATTTCTATTCGAACATTAACGGAAGTCGAGTCTTTTTTCAAGTTGAGAGATTTCCTAGATGTTTTAATGAGCTTGATGGAAAATAAGAGATGTATTTCACTACAGTATAGGCTGATTTTGTTCTAGTGATAGTAGAAGGATAGAAAAATTAGCATGAAATACTGATTCATAAGCTAGGTAGAACCTCAATACCTTGTAAGTGTGTAGAGTCTATGCGCATGCTTACGGCTTATGGATTATGGATTATTTTTGATGTTTTTCATCATTTGCAGAGTTAGTACATCCGGAAGTAAGCTTATTCAGAATGCTGAGACGCTGTCGAGTTAAAAACTGAAATTGGAATTAAAACTAAAAGTTATTTTTGAAATATTCTTTATTTATCGAGGTAGGTTAAAAAACAGAATTTCACCAAGAAATGTTGAGTTGCCCCTATTTAGAATATCACCGAGAAATGTTAAATCGTCCCTGGCTAGAAATTTTCATAGAAATGTTGAGTTAGCCCTGTTCGGACTTTTGCCTGAAAAAAATTGAGTTGTCTTTGTTTCGAATTTCCCTTCCTCCTGTGATGATGCCGGGGGCTCTTTCAGTCTAAATAGTATCCCCATCCTTCTGGAAATTCTGTGGTAGTAATTTCCTCTTTTCTGTCACTCTGTTTGTTTCTGCCTTGTTCCTGTACTTTCTGTTGTTTCTTCCTGTCGATTTCTGCCTTGCTGGTCTATTCACCTGTATATGTTCAATAAAGTCTTACGTGCTTTCACTTAGGCTATTCACCTGTATGTGTTCAATGAAGTTTTACGTGAACGTAGGATTGATAACTGGGTACATTTATTATGTTCAATTTTGGCTCTGGGAAATGAGATAAGCGGAAGCAATTTTAGATAATTTATGCCCGTTTTGGTATGTGTTTTAATGTCCTTAGTTATGTTTAAATGTGTCTTCAGGTAGGCTACGTTTTTAAATCCCCTGTGTGATAAATCGGGGCATCTCCTTAGATTATGTACGCGAATGCAGTGAATGTGTGCTTTATTTTCTTTTCCCTTTTGAAATATTTTGTATGTTTTGAAACGGTTATTGCCCTGGTATGGATGACTCTACGCGTCGGCTGGACTTTAAACAGACATGACAATGACAAAGTCTCTGTTCAGAATTTTTCATTGGAAAAGTAGTAGAGTTGTCCTTCAGTCACCAGTCGTCTCCCATAAAGAAGGGACTCATCGTTACTGGGGAGGGAGCGACGGGAACGAGGAAACGTCTTCATTACCTTTATCGGGTAAATTGGGTGGGGGTGGGGGTGGGGTGAGCGATAGGCGGATGGGGGATTCTCGATTCCATCTCTCCGCCTCCACGCCGCTCAGCAGACGGATGCTAAGCAGACGTAAAACTTTGGGTTTGTGGGTTGAATGCACTATTATCATTTTCCTCGTTTTTTTTGTATAGGTAGGTCAGTCGGTCGGTCGGTCTCCCTGTCAGAATGACACTCTCATGTACAGAGAGAGAGAGAGAGAGAGAGAGAGAGAGAGAGAGAGAGAGAGAGACAGACGCACACACACGCACACACACGCACACACACGCACACACATACACATACATACAACACAAACACGCAGACAGACAGACAGACAGACACACACCACACACACACACACACACACACACTACAACACACACACACACACACACACACACACACACACACACACGCAGCCAAAGTGTATGTGTGTATATATGTGTGCGTGCGCTTACCGGTTTATTCGCTGCCTTCGCTCAGACAGTAGTTATAAATGGTTTTATTTAGTGTACGTGTGTTTTTCCTCAATATTCTCTCTCTCTCTCTCTCTTTCTCTCTCTCTCTCTCTCTTTCTCTCTCTTCTCTCTCTCTCTCTCTCTCTCTCTCTCTCTCTCTTTACTTCCTAGTTGAACAAGGTTAGGTACCCACCCGCAAGTGCTGTGGTAGCATAGTGGTTAGATCGTCATGCCGACAAAGTCTGGAGTCGTAGGTTTGACTCAGATTGACCACTAATTTTCATTCTTATGTTAGCTTTGTTTGTTTGTTTGTTTTGGGGAGGATATTTCTTTATGATAGACTGTAGGCTGGGGATTGTATTAGTGGAACCATAACATTCTTCTTCTTCTTCCTCCTCCTCCTCTTCTTCTTCTTCTTCTCCTCCTCCTCCTCCTTTTTCTCTTTTCTTCTTCTTCTTCTTCTTCTTCTTCTTCTTTCTTCTTCTTCTTCTTCTTCTTCTTCTTCTTCTCCTCCTCCTCCTCCTCTCTCCTCCTTTTTCTCTTTCTTCTTCTTCTTCTTTTCTGCAAAGAGTCATTGGGGGGCCGCACCAATGAACCATTCCCCAGATTCCCCCAGATCTGCCGGCTGTGTGCCAAAACTTGGGTCTGTGCAAATGTTTTCTCTGTCCATTCGGCAATGATGTCATTCCATCAGGGTTTTTTTTTTCTGTCTGGCAATGATGTCATTCCATCAGGGTTTTTTTCTGTCTTCTCCTCTGTCTCCCTCCTTAAACTGTTCCCTGGAGGGTTGATTTAGTCACTGGATTTTGTTACATGTTGTTCGATCCAGATTTCCTTTGCATTTTTCATTTCTTTCCCAATCCTCTTGTTGATAGCGCTGTATTTCTCTTTTCCTCTCTCAGTTTTTATTTTGCTGCTTTAAGCTCCTAGTCAACTATAATAACGTTGCTATTAACAAAAGATTTCTAGACTCTTCAGAACATTTTGCTGTGTGCTTGACGTAACTTTGTATTTATGATTGAATTTAGACTTGATAGAGAGGGACCTGGATATCATCAAGCAAGAGCGCTCACCTTCGAGTCTGCTCGTATGGGTTTGTACGGGTGCCACCTTCGCCTAAGAACAACTGTGCGCTTGCGGCTTTCAGTCTATCTACGTGTGGAGTTCGTGGTTTGGTTTGTTCAAGGATTCATCGCATTGGGACAATTCCATATACGCTCTATCCAAATCTACCAGCAGTTTCTTTTTTGCAGGCACCCTAAGCATGCGCAAAGTCTTAGGCACTGGCAAGGTTTTGAAATGAAGAGGGGGGAGAGGGACCTATGAAACTCCAAGTTGACATCACCAGAATGATGGAAACATTAAGATGGGCAGCAAACAGGCCAGTTTTTAATGTTGCGGGCTGGGATTGAAGTCAAAATGTCAGATCATGAGCCATCGGCTATATTGAAAGAATTATCCTCCCCAAAACAAACAAACAAACAAAGCTAAACATAAGAATGAAAATTAGTGGTCAATCTGAGGTTCAAACCTACGACTCCAGACTTTGTCGGCATGACGATCTAACCATCTATGCTACCACAGCACTTGCGGGTGGGTACCTAACCTTGTTCAGAACATGGAGGAAGAGAGGAGAGAGAGAGAGAGAGAGAGAGAGAGGAGAGAGAGAGAGAAGGAAGAGAAGAGAGAGAGAGAGAGAGAATATCTGCACCTCTTTCATAGTACTGGCCCGAGAGAGAGAAAAAATATCTTTCTCTGCTCTGTCTGTCCTCACTCTGTCTGCCTGTCTCTCTGTGTCTTTCTCTATCTCTCTCTCTGTCTCTGTCATTCTGTCTCTGTCTCTCTCTGACTCCGTCTGCCTGTCTGTCTCTGTCTGTCTGTCTGTCTGTCTCTCTTTCTCTCTCTCTCTGTCCCTTTCGAGCAATGGCATTTAATCGGGAAGAGACGAACACATTATTCATGTCTCCAAGTCCATCGCAGATAGCTTAGAACTAAGAACAAAATAATCCTCAAGAATTAAGAGAGAGACATTCTTAGAATTTCAGAGGAGAGAGTGCTCAGCAGCCAAGTAAATCGATATTATATAATTATATTCATTTCATACTTTTCTTTGTTTGCTGTTATTGCCTGCGTCTATCTAACTTTTTGGGGTTTTCATTCTTTCTCAATTCCTTCGACGTTTTTTTAAACTTCAGTTTTGTAGCGTGATCACCCAGGGACACACACAACACACACACACACACCACACACACACACACACACACACACACACACACACACACACACACACACACACCCCACACACACACACACACACACACACACACACACACACACACCACACACATACACCATACACACATGTACACACGCGCAGAAACGCATACACACACGCGCGCGCGCGCTCACGCGTGCACACACACCACATGGACGCACGCACCCCTTTCGAGCACACACACACAACACACACACACACACACACACACACACACACACACACACACACACACACACACACACACACACACACCTCTCTCTCTCTTCTCTCGTCTCTCTCCACACCACACAAACACACACACACCACACACTCATTCACACACACACACACACACACAATCACACACCACACACACACAACACACACACACACACACACACACACACACACACACACACACACACACACACACACACACACACACTGGCACATTTGCACACTCTTAAATGGAATAAATCCACTTGTTGGAAACCGCATGATCTGTTTAATTTCAATTTCCCAGTTTAACCCTTTGAATCTTGCACTAACCCTTTGACTCCTTCACCCTATCCACCAGCATCCTGCAGGAAGCTGGTGAATAGGGTGAGGGAGTCAACGGGTTCAGTTTTTACTTTGCTAGCCCAGTTAGCAGTGCAGGATGCCGGTGGACATGGTGCAGGAGTTAAAATAGTTAATGGCTAGTGACAGTGGGCCTGTAGCATTCAAGGTGATCAGAACCGGTCAATGATTAATTGAACACTTTCTGTCTTCCATGTCAACACGCGTTCGTGTATGTTTGTACCTGAACCCCTCTGCCTGTGTACATATACAGGACATGAAATACTCATTTAGAACGCCAGATACGCTCGTTAAGTATGCGTGTACCTCGTGTCAGTGGTCTGCGGCTTATAGAAACACGAAAACACTCAACATACATAACGACGTTTTCAAGATAATCTCTAATGGTGATCACGCTGGGACGCTAATATAGAACGAGAACAAAATCAAATACAAGAACAAGGACAAGAACAAGAACAAGAACAAGATCAAATACAAGAACAAGGACAAGAACAAGAACAAGAACAAGATCAAATACAAGAACAAGAACAAGAACAAGAACAAGAACAAGATCAAATACAAGAACAAGGACAAGAACAAGAACAAGATCAAATACAAGAACAAGGACAAGAACAAGGACAAGAACAAGATCAAATACAAGAACAAGGACAAGAACAAGGACAAGAACAAGAAAGACAAGAACAAGATCAAATACAAGAACAAGGACAAGAACAAGGACAAGAACAAGGACAAGAACAAGAACAAGAAAAAGATCAAATACAAGAACAAGAACAAGGACAAGAACAAGGACAAGAATAAGATCAAATACAGGAACAAGGACAAGGACAAGAACAAGAACGAGAATAAGGACAAGAACAAGATCAAATACAAGAACAAGGACAAGAACAAGGACAAGAACAAGGACAAGAACAAGAAAGGACAAAAAGGACAAGACAAGGACAAGAACAAGGACAAGACAAGAACAAGGACAAGAACAAGAACAAGGACAAGAACAAGGACAAGAACAAGACAAGGACAAGAACAAGAACAAGGACAAGAACAAGGACAAGACAAGAACAAGAACAAGAACAAGACAAGAACAGAGAACAAGAGACAAGGACAAGGACAAGAACAAGGACAAGAACAAGAACAAGAACAAGGACAAGACAAGGACAAGAACAAGAACAAGGACAAGAACAAGGACAAGAACAAGGACAAGAACAAGAACAAGACAAGGACAAGAACAAGAACAAGGACAAGGGACAAGACAAGGACAAGAACAAGAACAAGGACAAGGACAAGAACAAGACAAGGACAAGGACAAGAACAAGGACAAGGACAAGAACAAGAACAAGAACGAGCGACCAAAGACAGAGTATGTAGCTATGCCCTCACATCGTGAGCCAGACAACATGGAGAAATGTGTACGACAAATGAAAGGAATAAAGACTGATCCAAACAAGTCTATTTCCTTGGAGTATTTCCATAATTAATTAATTAGTAATAATAATAATTACAGTATATATACGGCGCCAAATCTTGACAGTTCAAATCAAAGCGCACTCACGCACCAGGCATACGCATACAGTCGACAAAGACCAGCTTACAGTATTTAATACACAGACTTATGGAGAGAAGTTGTACAATTCATTATTGGGAAAAGAGGTGGGTTTTTAAACTGGATTTAAAAGCAGGAAGGGTAGGTGTTAGGCGAAGACAGAGCGGAAGTCTATTCCAGGCTGACGGTCCTGATACAGCAAAAGAACGCTGACCAACATTTGATAGTTTTAAACCTAAGGACCTGAAGGGAAAGAGTGTCTGAAGCTGAGCTCGAGGTGCGAGTTGGCGTATAAATATTGATGTTGTTGCAAAGATATGATGGAGCAGAGTAGTGAATAGTTTTGTAACACAAGGTATCCAGCTTATATTCAATTCTTTTTAAAACAGGCAACCAGTGAAGAGAGCGAAGGAGAGGACTGATATGATCAACCTTTTTCTTTCTTAGGACAAGCCGAGCAGCTGTGTTTTTGTGTACGTTGCAGACTCAGGAGAGAAGAAGCTGGTAATCCAGTGAGGATCGGAGAGCATTACAGTAATCTAGAGGAGACATAATGAGAGATCTCACAAGCTTAGATGCAGCCTCAGATGAAAAATATCTTCGAATGTAACCAATGCGCCGAATCTGATGTCGAACTGACTAGACTGAATTGTTCGGGAATTTTTGGGCTTAAACGAAACCGTAAAATATTTACACTTTATGAATATCAATTGACACATCGACACTTTCAGCATTATTGTTAGAATAAACTAAATGTTACAAAGAGCATTTGATGGTTCAGAATTTAACTATCAAAAGTCTTCCGCTCAAAGGATAGAAACAGTGGTAGACCCGGTGACTAAGATGCCCGCGCCCGTGTGTGTGTGTGTGTGTGTGTGTGTGTGTGTGTGTGTGTGTGTGTGTGTGTGTGTGTGTGTGTGTGTGTGTGTTGTTTGTTTGTTTGTTTTTCTGCCTGCCTTTAGCTCACACCCAAACCAGAATAACACAATACGACAAATTGAAGATCGACTTCATTCGCCAGCAAAACAGCACATTCAGTCAGACAAGCATCAGAATGCTCTCAGACATACTCACAAAGCCTCAGCAATGTACACTGACAAGATAGGATCAGCCCACTAATCCTTGTTCTAATGCTTTCCTCGCCTCCTCTCTCCCTGGGCCCTAAGCTGGCCACTTTTGTATGAAAAGGGAGATGACAGTAATGTTTCACTGTATTCTTCCCTGCAGGATAAATGAGAACACCTTTTATCTGCTTCTTTGCAGAGTGGAAAGGAATCTTTGCTCTTGTTTTACGATGGATAAAGATGCATGCATTCTTCTTCTTCTTTTTCTTCTTCCTCCTCCTCTTCATCTTCTTCTTCTTCTTCTGTCTCTCTCACTCTCTCTTTGTCTCTCGCTCTCTGTCTCTGTCTCTGTCTCTGTGCTTCATTCTCTGTGTGTGTTTTCATTCTCTCTCATCTCTCTCTATCTCTGTCTCTCTTTTTCACTTGTTGTTCTCTCTCTCTTTCATCTCTCTCTCTTTCTTTCTCTCTCTCTCTTTCTTCTGCCGTGTTGTATCTGCTGTTATTGCTTCACCTTGTTTCTTTTGAGAGAGAGAGAGAGAGAGAGAGAGAGAGAGAGAGAGAAGAAGAGAGAGAGAGAGAGAGGAGAGAGAGAAAGAGAGAGAGAGAGAGAGAGAGAGAGAACAAGTGAAAGAGAGAGAGAGAGAGAGATGAGAGAGAGAGAGATATGAAGATGATGATGATGATGATGAGGAGGAGGAGGAGGATGGCGCTGATCCAAAGAACAAATAAACAATTCAAACGGACAGCTGCAAATCGAAACCAGGCACTGATTTGACGAGCAAAGCATTTGTGTATTAATAAAAACCAGCGTAGATGTACTCATTCTTCACATTAATTTTGGTCAAATTTTTATCTCTAGCGTACCAGCTGCCGATGATTAAGGTCTATTTTTGTCTGTCGTGTGCTGGCTTAGGTTTTAGTTTTAACATGCCCTCGGTGACAGGAAAAGAGAGGTTGTCTTAAATGTCATTTTTTTTTCTTGTTTCAAAGTGATAGGTTTTTCTTTTAGTAATCTTTGACAGGTGATAATGTAAGAGAGGATTACTTGTCTTCCACGTGTTGTGTCTCCTTGTGTTACGCGGGCATTTTTGTATTGTTTCGTGCACAGATTTTGTTGGCTTTTTCTTCTTTAAATGCTGAGCTGGTAGCAGGAAATTCCGGGAAGAGCCGGACAGCGGAAAATCCTCAGAGGAGAAGCCCTCGTTAAGGAAGTGTTTCGGCCCTTAACTCTTTACACTCAGAGAGGCCGGGCTACATCTAGGTCCTGGATGCTGCTGTGCTGTCGCCTTTTCTCTTGTGAATGACATTTGTCGTCCGTCTGGAGGACAAATGTTGAACTACAAACGAATAGTTGAAAATCTAGTGCAATATGTTGTTGATTGTGGAATGTGTGATGTGTAATGGGTTGTGAGGTAAATTCCATAGTTACGTTTTCTATGGATACGTTTGGTTATTGATTATTATGGTGGAAGTACTGGCTGTTGATGTTGTTATTGTTCACTTCTTTGACATTATTAGTTACCGTCTTTGTACTTTTTTTATTCATCGTCATCACCACTGTCGTCATCATCATGGTCGTCTTTGTCATAATGATCATCGTTGGCGTCATCGTGATTGTCCTTTGAGATCACAGGTGTCATTGTCATCATCGTCATCATCATCAGCATCGACATCATCACCATTGTCATTAACATCCTCCACCTGCTCCTCCTCATTGGCATTATCACCACGACCACTACCACCATCACCATCACCACCACACCACCACCACCACCACCACCACCACCATCATCATCATCATCATCACTTCGCCATTACCAGCATTACCATCAGCTTCGTCATAATGATTTTGGGGGGGGGGGACTTCTCTATCCTCTTACACACCCCCCACCCCCACGCCTTTCGTCGTCTCTGTCCTCACCAGTCTCTCTATGTCAATTTTGTAGCAAAACAGAGCGTCCCCAAACTTCAGATTGTGTGCTCTGTGACACAGACTGATGGCGTTGTTGATGAGAGGTCAGTGGTCAGTTCGCGTCAACACGACTGTGTGGACATCGATTGTGTTGTAACAGGGAGAGGAGCGAGTTTATTGAGGGAGGAAGAGAGATTTGGGGTGGGGGGGAGGAGGAGGAGGTTTATGGAAGGAGGAAGAGACAGATGGGGGAGGGAGGAGGAGGAGGTTTATGGAGGGAGGAAGAGACAGATTGGGGGGGGGGGGAGGAGGAGGAGGTTTATGGAGGGAGGAAGAGACAGATGGGGGAGGGAGGAGGAGGAGGTTATGGAGGGAGGAAGAGACAGATGGGGAAGGAGGGAGGAGGAGGTATTTATGGAGGGTAGGAAGAGACAGATTGAGGGGTGGAGGAGGTTTATGGAGGAGGAAAGAGGCAAAGAGTGCGGAGGGAGAGGAGGTTTATGGAGGAGGAAGAGAGATTGAGGGGTAGGAGGAGGTTATGGAGGGAGGAAGAGACAGATGGGAAGAGGAGGGTTTATAGAGGGAGGAAGAGCAGATGGTGGGGGGGGGGGGGAGGAGGAGAAGCAGATTTATGGAGGGAGGAAGAGACAGATTGGGGGGGAGGAGGGAGGTTTATGGAGGGAGGAAGAGACAGATTGGGGGGGGGGAGAGGAGGAGGTTTATGGAGGGAGGAAGAGACAGATGGGGGAGGGAGGAGGAGGAGGGTTATGGAGGGAGGAAGAGACAGATGGGGGAGGGAGATGGGGGAGGTTTATGGAGGGAGGAAGAGACAGATTGAGGGGAGGAGGAGGAGGTTTATGGAGGGAGGAAGAGACAGATTGAGGGAGGGAGGAGGAGGTTTATGGAGGGAGGAAGAGAGATTGGGGGGGTAGAGGGAGGGTAGGAGGAGGTTTATGAGGGAGGAAGAGACAGATGGGGAAGAGGAGGTTTATAGAGGGAGGAAGAGACAGATGGGGGGAGGGGGGAGGAGGAGAAGCAGATTTATGGAGGGAGGAAGAGACAGATGGGGGAAGGGAGGAGGAGGAGGTTTATGGAGGGAGGAAGACAGATGGGGGGGGGAGGGAGGAGAAGGTTTATGGAGGAAGGAAGAGAGATTGAGGGGGTAGGAGGAGGTTTATCAAGTTGTATCACGCATTACTCACCATACAGTTCTTTAGTTGGATACATGAAAAGTACTCGTTGAGATGAGAATGTGTGTTTATACGCGCGGTTCGAGCGCGTGGTATCTATTTATAACGTTACAATTCTTTATTTTCATCGGTAAAAAGCTGTTCATGGACACGAAATAATGTATAAAGGCGTGCCTTGGGCACATGTTTTTTTTTTAAATAAACTTTTTTATTATTCATCTTTTGTTTCACAACAAACGGACATCAAACATTATTTGAGAACGAAAATGACAAAAAAATTATATACATGAAAAGACATTGTTAAAGTTATTCTTTTATGCATCTTATAAACCTTTGGATGGATCTATGAAAACCTACATCTGAACATGAAAACGTATGTAAACGCGCTTTCGGCGTGCATGGCCGTTGTATACACCGTGCTATTCTTCATTTGGATCTATAAAAACCTAGGTCTGAGTGTGAGGATGTACATCGACAAGCCATGGTGGGCAGGCATTTTCCGCCTGTACGCCTTGCAAATCTCATTTGGGTCTATAAATCTACATCTGAACTTGTATGGGTGCTAGGGGCACCATAATCCTTTTATACACTGTACAATTCTTGATTTGGATCTTTTATACGTACATACGCCTGACTATTTTTCATTTTGATCCATAAAACCGTTCATTTGAATATAGAGACATAGGCCTGTAGGTCCAAAAGACGTGCCTGAGTTAGGCATTAGCGTTTTATACACATTACAATTCTTCATTTGGACCCGGATTTGAATATGGGGATATAGTCCTATAGGCGCGTCTTGGTTGGCATTATCCTTTTATACGTACATATGCCTTACACTTTTTCATTTGGATCTGTAAGAATTACATCTGAATATGAGGATGTAGACCCTTAGGCCGTAAAGGTGCGCCTTGGACAGGCATTATTAGTTTGTATGTAAACCTTACAATTCCTCATTTGGATCTATATAAACCTACATCGGAACACGAAAATATGTATATATAGGCGAACCTTGGGCATGCGCTATCCTTTTACACACCTTACAGATCTTCATTTGGATTTATAAAACGTACACCTGAACATGGACATGTATGTAGGCGAGCCTGGAGCACGCGTTATCTTTTTATACACCTTACTAACTTTCATTTGGATCTATAAAAACCAACGTGTGATCGTGATGATGTATATAGACGCGACTTGACCACGCATTATCCTTTTATACGTACATCATTATCATGATGTGCCCTACCGCATGGCGTTGGCGATCAAGGCCCTCTATACGAATCTATTCCTTGTTGCTGCATTTTCCACCTTCTCTTTTCACAGCCACTCTGCAAGTCCGTCCAATATTTTCTCCCTGGGTCTACCTGGTGCTCTTTTTCACTCCAGTTTTCCTGTTGTGACTAGTTGCTCCGAGTTCTCTTGCCTCATAAAATGTCCTATACTTGTTGCTTGTCTTTTCCCAATCTTCTTCATAAATGTTCTTCTTCTGTATACATACATACACCTTACAGTTCCTCGTTTGGATCTGTAATAACCTACATCAGCATATGACAATATAGGCACACACGCCTCAGGTCGATCGGACTTATCCTGTCCATCGCAGTTTAGTTGTCTCTCTCGTTTTGTTTTGTCTAAGTATAGAGGGCAGCAGATGCACATTAGAAATATCCAGCAGAATTCGCCAAGCTAAAACAGCATTCAAATAAAATGGAAAGCGTTCTTACCAACAAATGCCTATCAGTTAACATCAGGAAGAAAGTTCTTCAGTGTTATATAGAACCATTACTACGGTACGGACACGAAGCCTGGACAATCAACCAACAAATTCAGAACAAGATTGAGGCTGCTGAACGTAGTTTCTGAGAATATTGAAAGTGCTATAGACAGCAAAGAAAACAAACGAGTCGGTCGTGAAAGAAGCAAGCACACACAAAAAAAAACCATTCATGAAGATTTGGAAAAGACGAGCAACATTTTTAAGACACTATGAGGAAAGAATTTTGAGCACCTAGTCACAACAGGAAAGCTTGAGGGAAAAAGAGCACCGGGTGAACCCAGGGAGAAAATGTTAGTTTTGCAGAGTGGGTGAAGACAAGAAGGGTAGGAGATATGCTTGCATCAACAAAAGATGGATTCATATAGATGGCCATGATCGTCAGTGCCATGCGGCATGGCACATGATGGTAATGAGTAAAAAGGGAAGGGAAACCGAGGCACTGGGCTCTCAAGTGAACGAAACAAGGCAGGGAGGGGGTGAGGATGGGGGTGAATGGAAAGGAGGGGGGGGGGGGGGGAGACCTTCCGAGCTTGTCGTCAGCGCCCTGTGCAAACATGCGGAGTGTTGAGCGACGGCAACACTGCTCAAACAGAAACCAGTGTGGACACACACAAACTAGTTACACCCTCTCTGCTGGGCATGCACGCACACACGCATACACGCACGCAGACAGACAGACAGACACGCACGCACGCACGCACGCACGCACGCACGCACACACACACACACACACACACACACACTCATTCGCACACATACACATACTCATAGAAATGCTACTCACTTGAGTGCACACGAACACAACATGCACGCATAGGCATATACACGCTTGCACGTGCAACAACACACCACACACACACACACACACACACACACACACATATGCACGTACGTACACTACACTACACGCACACACTCACGCATGCAAAACACAAAACACTTCACGCTTTTCTCTCAAGAACACACACGAACGCTACGAGCATGCGCACGCACAAACAGTAATCAGGAACAACAGTTAACTCCGGGGAGAAAAAAAAAAGGAAAAAAAAGAAAAAAGAAAAAAAAAAAAGACAACAAAAAAGAAAAAAAAAAGTCCAGGAATACACACAAAGGCAAGGTCGGTGTTAACTCATCGCAGTATGGTGGAAATCAAATAATTGTCTAGGACCACTTTGCATGCCTTGCAAACAACAGCTATTATTTTCAGTCCCTCGTCGGTTGTTAAACACGAAGACTGTTTAAAAGTTTGTTTTTATTGTTCTCGCTTTCGGGGCAAAACAACAAAAGATTACTCAAGCAGTATATTCCCCCGTTGACAACAAAACAGCCCAAAAATTTTAAAACATATTTCAAAACTATTCCCTCGCTGGTAGAAAAACAGCGTCGACTTTTGATGTATGTTTTTTATCGTTCCCTTATCGACAGTGTAAAACGAGTGAAGTTTTGTCGTTTTTATTGCTCGCTTTTGTGGTTTTATGTTGGTGGGTTGAAAGGAGAGGAGATGCAGGACTCGCCTTCTGCTCTGTCTGATCATTTCGACGACGACGACGACGACGATGATGGAGATGGAGGTTAGAGCAGACAGGGTGGGGGTGGGAACATGGGGGTTGGCTTGTTTGGCTGGAGAGGAGGATCATCATCAGCTGCAACTACATATAAGTTAGTCTTCTGCCTGACCCATTCTCTCTCCAGTGAAAAGCACGCGCGCACTGAGAGCGAGGTCGCGAGCGGTGCAGTCCTTTTCGGGCTTGACCCCAAGCTGAATCCAGTGTGTGTGTGTGTGTGTGTGTGTGTGTGTGTGTGTGTGTGTGTGTGTGTGTGTGTGTGTGTGTGTTGTGTATGTATTTGTGTTTGTGTGTGTGTTTATATGTGTGTGTATATGTGTGTGTGTGTTATATGTGTGTATGTGTGTGCGCGGTTGGTGGTGTGTGTTATGTGTGTGTGCATGTATGTTTGTGTATGTATTGTGTGTGTGTGCGTGGTGTGTTTGTGTGTGTGTGTGCTGTTATGTTGTGTGTTTAGTGTGTTGTGTGTGGTACCGTGTGTGTGTGTGTGTAGTGCGTGCGGCGTGTGTGTGTGTCTGGTGTAACGGTGTGTCGTGTGTGTGTGTGTGTTGTGTGTGTGTTGCGTGTGTTGTGTGTGCTTGAGCGTGTATGTGTATGTGGTGTGTGTGCGTGTGCGTGTGCGTGTGGTGTGTGTGATGGTGTATATCTCAAGTCTATGAAAAACAGAACTTTGCTAGAATGGCTTGATCGCCTTCTTTTTTCTTTGTCTCTCTCTCTCTCTCACTCACTCACTCACTCTCTTCTTCTTCTTCTCTTCTTCTTCTTGTTTTTTTAAATTATTTTTATGTGTTTTCCTTTATTTTTGTAACTTCTTCATCTTCTGTAAACTTGAAGGAAAGAGGTCTTCCTGGAGCAAGTATTCCGTGGTGGAAAGTTTGTCAGAGGCAATCGTTTCCATGTTCACACGTTGTATCGATTAAAATGTCAACCGACCGCTTGTAAAGTGGTGCATCAAGCGTTGTTGGATCAGTGTGTTGTGTTCGTCTGTTTGTCTGCCTGCCCCCTCCCTCTTCCGATCCACTGTCCGTCATCTGTCTGTCTGTCTTTGTCTGTTGTCTCTGTCTGTGTGTCTGTCTTTGTCATCTGTCTGTCTGTCTGTATCAAGGTTGTTGGATCAGAGTCTTCGTCTGTTTGTCTACTGCCCCTCCTCTTCCGATCACGCTCCGTCATCTGTCTGTCTGTCTTCTGTCTTTCCTGTTGTCTGTCTGTCTTTGTCTTGTCTGTCTGTCTGTATCAGAATTGTTGATCTGTTTGTCTGTTTGTCTGCCTCCCTCCTTTCGATCCACGCTCCGTCTCTGTCTGTCTGTCTGTTGTCTTTGTCTTGTCTCTCTGTCTCTGTCTGTCTGTACCTCTTGTCTTTGTCTTTGTTCTCCTCTGTCTTTGTCTGTCTGTATCTCTTTGTCTTTGTCTTCTGTCTCTGTCTGTCTGTATCTCTTTCTTGTCTCTGTCTCTATCTGTCTGTCTGTATCAAACGCTGTTGGATCAGTCTGTTGTTGTTTGTCTGCCTGCCCCCCTTTTCCGCCCCACGCTTCGTCATCTGTCTGTCCTGTATGTCTGTCTTTGTCTCTGACTCTTTGTCTCTGTCTCTGTCTGTCTCTCTCTTCTCTGTCTCTCTGTCTCTCTGTCTGTTTGTCTCTCTGTCTGTTCTGTCTGTCTGTCTCTCTCTCCATCAAGTGTTGTTGGATTCAGTGTGTTCGTCTGTCTGCCTGCCCCCATTTTAACGCTCCACGCTCCATCATCTGTATGTTTCTCTGTCTGTCTGTCTGTCGCCCTCTGTCTGTCTGTCTGTTTCTGTCTGTGTCTCTCTTTGCGTGTGTTCAGGCCTTCCTTTTTTCTTTTTGTTTCTCGGTGTGTCTAACATCAACACGTTGTGTGTGTGTTTCTGCCCCTTTGTATTGACGTGCTCTCTCTCTCTCTCTGTGTCTCTCTGTCTCTTCCCTCTCTCTTTCTCTCTCTCTCTTATCTCTCTCTCTCTCTCTTGTGCTGTCTCTGTCTCCTCTCTCTTCTCTCTCTTTCTCTCTCTCTGTGTCTGTCTCTGTCTCCCTCTTCTCCTCTGTCTCTTATCTCTCTCTCCGTGTCTCGTCTCTGTCTCCCTCTCTCTCTCTCTCTCTTTATCTCTCTCTCTCTGTCTCTGTCTCCTCTCTCTCTCTCTCTCACTTCATCCTTTCTTCTTTCTCTCCGTTCGTTTCTCGGTGTGTCTAGCAGCAACATTATGTGTGTGTGTCATTCTCAGTTTCTGTTTACGCAGTTTGTCCGGCTGTGTTGACAAAACTGTGGAGTCAAGATCTGATGTCTGGAGTTCAATCCCAACCGCCTGCATAAAGAATGGCTTGTTTGCTACCTGTCGCAATGCTGCATTCATTCTGGTGATGTCAGTCTAGTCTTTCATCGGGATCCTGCAAGCGCCCCCCCCCCCCCCCACCTGTCTTCTTCCATTTTAAGACTTTACCACCGCTTAAGGTTTCGCGCAGGCTCAAGGAGTCTGCTGCATTATTTTTGGTGGATTTGAGTGTAGCGTATATGAAATTGTTGAGCTTGCCAGCGCGTAATTTGTTGCGCAGGCTCAGAAAATCTTGTTGATTATCTCTGGTAGTTTCAGGTGGAGAGTTATGGAATTGTTCGAATTTGCCAGCACTTAGGTTTTTGCATAGGCTGAAGGAGTCTGCTAGATTATAGCTGGTAGATTCATATGAGTTCGCTGGACAGCAAAAACAAAAAAAAAAAAAACAAAAAAACAACAACAAAAACAAACAAAAAACAAACAAGCAAACAAACGAACAAACAAACAAAAACAACAAACGAGACAGTCTTGAAACAGGTAAGCATAAAAAGAACATTAACGAAGAAGATTAGGAAAATACAAGCAACATTTATAAGACTTTTTATGAGGCAAGAGAAATTAGAGCATCTGGTCACAACAGGAAGGCTGGAGGGAACCAGAGCACCAGGTAGACTCAGGGAGAAAATATAGGACGGATTTGCGGAGTGGATGAAGACAGAGGGGGTGGGAGACTGTACTTGCAGCGTGAAAAGATAGATTCGTTTGAAGGGCAAATGGTGATGATGATGAGATTCAGATGGTGCGTAGACAATTGTTCCAACTTGTCAGCGCTCAAGTTTTTGACCATGCTCAGATTATTTCATTTAGGTTTGAGTTGAGCGCATATGGAATTGTTCTAGCTTGTCACGTTTTAATTTCTGTACAGGCTTAATGGGTCTGCTGGATTATCTCTAGTAGATTTGTGGTGGAGCGCATATAGCGTTGTTCGAGCTTTATGAAGCCCTTTTGAACAAACTCAAACAAGCTGAAATTCAACCTTTTTGTTGTTGTTGTTGTTGTGTTGTCTGTTTGCTAGTCTGTCTTTCTGTGGGTTGTTCGGTGGATCTGTCCGTCTCCATCCCTCTCGCTTGCTTCCCATCCCCCACCCCCTGCTCCCCCACTCTCTCTTCCTCACCCTCGGCCTGTCGATCTTCGTCGTCCTGAGTGTGTCTGCCTGTTTCCACCTTTATTTATCCTGCGTATTGTTTCTTGTTCTTTTCTTCTAGTTTCTTTTTTTGTTGTTGTTGTGGAAAAGTTTTTGTCTTTGTATTAATTTTTCATGCCCTGGGGATGAAGGTGTTTTTATTTTTTATTTTTATATTTTTTTTTTTGATAAAGCATATTACAGAAACACATTTGTAAATGAAGAGCAGATTTAGTGCATATGGGAAACAGTGCAATATTGATTCAGTATTGAAATGTCAGAATCCCATATGATTTTGTATTACCTCATTTCCGTACCTGTCTCTCATGCCACTGCACACATTGTTTTATACCCCACCTTTAAACATACGCACACGCTCACACAGACACTCACTCACACACACACACTACGCCCGTGACACACACACACTACACACACACACACACACACACACACACACACACACACGCACGCACGCACGCACGCACGCACGCACGCACGACACACACACACACACACACACACTCTCTCTCTCACACAACACACACATACACACACGTCAACATATCCTTAATAGTCAGGGTATAATGGTCAAGACATATAAACACACACACACACAACACACACACACACACACACACACACACACACACAACACACAACAACAACACACAAACACACACAACACACACACACAAACACACACACACACACACACACACACACACACACAATATATATATAAATATACATGTGTGTGTGTGTGTGTGTGTGTGTGTGTGTGTGTGTGTGTGTGTGTGTGTGTGTGTGCGTGCGTGTGTGTGGTCATTGATTTAATCTATTCACTTACGTGATTTCAGACAAAAAAAAGTGTTGAAATAATACACACACACACACACACACACACACACACACACACACACACACACACACACACACACACACACACACACACACACACACCACACACACACACACACAAAGAGAAAACATGTGGGGAAGGGAATGTAGATGCAAGAGGGGCAGAGGTAGGGGCGAGCGTAACGATAACATGAAGCAGTATACTACAACATCGATGTAAACAATAAACTGTGTGTGTGTGTGTGTGTGTGTGTGTGTGTGTGTGTGTGTGTGTGTGTGTGTGTGTGTGTGTGTGTGTGTGTGTGTTGTGTTGTGTGTGTGTGTGTGTGTTTGTGTGTGTGTTGTGTCATCATCATCATCATCATCATGTGCCATGTGAGGGAGTCCAGGGGTTAATTATCCAACACGCTCACTGACACGGGTAGACATCATTCATATCTGGTTATTTTGATTAGGGCGTAGACTGTGAAGTAAACCCCACTGAGTCGGACGATCTTCGTGTCCCGCTTGAATGTAAACAATAAGTGTGGATGAAGTTTAATAAGTTTTTGAATATACCGTAAATGTTGACATCATCCAACACGCACACTTCCGTGGATAGACTTAACACCTTGAGTGTCGTGAGACGCATGCAGTGAGGCAACGAAAGCGTTCCAACAGACTGGGTCAGTAGAGAGTTTGAGAGGATCACTTTATTCGTCTTCATTCATATTCGTTTCTTTTTTTCTCAATGGAGTTACCATGTAAAACTTGGGCTGTTCTCCTCGTTGAGAGTGCGTAGCCGCAGTGTAGCGCCACCCATTTATTTCTTTAACCAAGACTTCAAAAAGATAAGAATGCTAATTGGCTTTGAAAGGTAGGGACCTGGGAAATTAGGTACCTATCTCTCCAATATCTTTATGTCAGGGTAGCCAGCGAATGCCCTGCTCTTCACGATTTTCATCTGCCGTGGGACTTTTTACCGTGCGCAGGCTGGAAGGCGTAGCGATCCGATTCGTTTTTCGTCCCCTTCCGAAAGACTAGACGTTCGGTTCGATTTTCCTGTCAAACTGACGAGAAAAGTCGAGACCTCAACGGGAAACGAACCTTGACACCTCGAGTTATTGGCATGTGCACGTTTGAATCATTCCACCACTCTTCTCCCAGCGTCTGTCCACCTGTTGTATTCTCTGTATGTGGACAAGTCTCGTCTGATTGTTTTGATTTTGGCCTGGGCATGAACTTCATTGAGATGGACGGAATCAGTGGTCAGATGGGCTGTAAATAACCAATCAACCAACCAACCAACCAACCAACCAACCAACCAACCAACCAACCAACCAACCAACCGACCGACCGACCGACCGACCAACCACCAACCAACCAACCAACCAACCAACCAGCCAACCAACCAACCAACCAACCAACCAGCCAACCAACCAACCAACCAAACCAACCAACCAGCCAACCAGCCAACCAAACAAACAAATACTCAGTGTATCAAATAGTTGTTTGAAGTATGTTCTAAATGTTAACCGCATCCATCACGTACACTTCCGTGGGGTTCACATCATGCAGAATATCAAATACGCGCGTTAAAGATACTGTATGTCATGTCAATGGCTGACCCAGGGAAACATGAAAAGACCTAACATGCACGTCCACCAAAGATGCAGACTGTACAACAACATATTGAAATGTGGTCAGCTCGCCTAACGTTAAGCTGGAGTTCTCTGTGGTCCTCGAAAAGTCTGACCATGTGTTATTTCTAAATCTGATTGAGTTTGGACAAGGGCTATAGAAAAACGATTTATTTCGATTTTTTTTTTTTCTGTGGTCTGTGTTGATCGAGCTTGGGTGTGCTCCCCCGTGTGGTGAGTAAAAGGTGGAGATATTTGCGATCGCCCAGGTGAGCATTTTTGCAGACCCGTGAGGACCTAACCTCCTTCGTGTGGGTAAAGAGTGGAAATAGTTCCGATTGACCATGTCAACATGTATGCAGACCTGTTAGGGTCTAACGCACCATTTTCATGTGTATTCGCACGCAGAACGTCAACTATGCCCGCCAGTGATCTTGTAAGTCATACCAGTGGCCGGTGGTTTATTTTATTGATTCAGCATGCCCGCCCACCGAAGACGGAGTATGCAGACTGTGCAGCAACATACCGCCTGCGCAGCGTGGGCAAAAGTCAAGTGTGCGTACTTGGAGCCGTTGAAAATCAAAACGCGAAAAAAAGAGAAAAAAAAAGAAAAAAAGAAAAGAAACCTCACCACCACCACCACCACCACCACCACCAGCAACAACAACAACAGTAACAACAACGACGACAACAACAGCAACAGAAGCAGCAACAAAACAACAACAACAACAACGAAGTTAAGAACAACAACAACAACAACAAGTTAAGAAGAGAAGAAGAACAACAACAAAAATAAGAGGACACTGGAAGGGGCGGTCCTGGTGGTCGGTTGGGCTGTAGAAACCGTGTGAAAATGAGAAGTAAGCATTGGGCATTAACCTAATTCAACACCCACATTTACCTCGCACCTATAGTTGTTTTGTGTTTGGCCGTGTGCGTGCGAACCTCACGGAGATAGACCTTCATGGCCGGCTGGGTTGTTACATGTTAAAGAAGATGGTCAAGCCATTCTAACAATCTCCCCGTTTAAAGCAAACATTGTTGTAGATAAACCAGATTTCGTACTTCTGATTTGTACATATCTACAGTAAAGCAATGACTAACTGGAAGATAGATCAAGTGGGACCTAATGTTACTACTATTCTTGAGAGATAAAGTGCTTTGAAGTTTGTGACTTTGAAGAAGCATCAGACGAAATCAACTCTGACATAAAGCGAGAACTATTGTAGATTGTCACTACAGTGAAAACAGAATTTGAATATTGTCAGACAATCCTGAGAAAATATGTTTTTTTTGTCCTTGTGACTTTGATCCAGGCGTCATAATTTCTGAATTTTCGCGTTGGAGACTCCGCAACGAGTCAACACCTTTGATCTAAATATTTTTTGAAGATTTCATCTTGAGTCAGCTAAGAAAAATCTTGCTAACACATCTGTGTCACAGACAGATCGACAGGCAAACAGACAGACAGACAGACAGACAGACATACAGACAGACAAACACACCACACACGCCTCTAGTCGATAAAAAATAATCTCCCCTTTTCTTGGAGGGGAGGGGGGTGGAGGGAGAAGGTTATTTATAAATTAGCAAAAGCAGTTTTAATTCGGTGTCTGAGCAGTCGCTTGGGAGACCACGAGTCTTCTCAGGCCAAGCGTTATTAAGATGATATTCCTCTCCTCTCTGTCGCTGCTTTACTTTTCTCGGCCTTAAAAAGAGGGCCAGGTATCCAGTAACAGCTGGGTGAACCGGTACGGTGTTTTAAAGCCGGGTATGATTAATCCTGTCACCCATCCGTTTGGCAACCACACTCGATCGTTCTTTAAGTTAGCTTTTGGAAATGACTGCTCTAAACGGAAAGAGTTATTTCTCCTTGCTACTTTCACCTTTAAATCTGGTAAAGCAAATTAAACAGATCGTGCAAAAGATTTCTAATACTTGCATTTATATAATTTAAATGTGTGTGTGTGTATGTAATGTCCAGTTTCAGTGCTGTTTAATTCTAAAGTGATTCGTTTTTGGCGTAGCCTTTTTTCATGTGATAACGCAGAGAAATGCTCCATTAAATCATGCAGAATTTTCTGATTTGTATGTAAAAAACATATATTGTTCAGACGGGTTAGGCCATATTCTGAAAACATTGATTGAGACAAGTTATGATTTTGCTTGAGAATCTCAGGGCTATGGAAACAAATACACATTTTGTGAAAACAAATGTTGCTTACTCATTCTAAGATAATTACCAGCAAGTCTGGTAGAGGGCTTTGGAAACCAGTAACCAGTAGTAAATGCACATTATATCGAAATTTTAAAGCCGAATTTGGAATAGAGAAACGTATAACACAGTTGCCAGATATTTATGTTTTTCCTTTGATTGAATTTTGATGCGCTTGTCATAAGCATGAAATTGAATTATACAGACTCAAAGGAGTAAACAGACAAAACAGAATGTGTAAGTTTTGTGATGACAACGCCTTAGGCGATGAGTTTCACTGTATTTTCGAATGTTGTAAATTCCGTTATGACTGTCAGAATTCTATACCACAAAAATATCTGTCAGTCAAATCTGTGTTCTCGTAATACAACTTCATTTCTGGAAGGAAAAAGTTAAACTGAAATTAGCACAATTTATCAAACTTTCTACAATCGTGTAATCTTTTGAACACTTGAGCATTCCACCGTAAGATAATTTCAGACGAATTCTTTCAGTTTTATGGAATATGATAATTCCGTCTGATTTTCATTTATTTGCTGTCACCGTCCGTGCCCCAGTTGGAGTTAAAGGACCTATTAAAGAATAATGTTCTGATGAGTTTTGATGTTTGGAATCCATTTGAGTAAACTCTTTCCCGTGACATATTAAAGTTGTCTTGATTATGGTCTAGATGTTAACTCACATCTATAGCTATAACTTTGACATTCTGGTTATTTTGATTTTGGCCTGGATTTGAACTCCTATCCCTGCCAGTGTGGCCCCGCTGTCAGATTATTCTTGTTCATGGGTAGTTACCCAACCGTGTAGATTTAATTTTCTTCCTTGCTGGTTCGCTTCGTTCGTTAATCTATGGAGATTGCTTTCCGTGTTTGTTTTGCGTCGCTTCCAGGGTTGTTGTTTGTTTGATGTCCTCTGTGTGTGTGTGTGTGTGTGTGTGTGTGTGTGTGTGTGTGTGTGTGTGTGTTGTGTGTGTGTGTGTGTGGTGTGTGTGTATGAGTGTGTGTGTGTATGTGTGTGTGTGAAGGGGAAGGGATGGTGTGTGGTGTGTGTGTGTGTGTGTGTGTGTGTGTGTGTACGACTGTATGTGTCTGTGTGTGTGGAGGGGGGAAGGGATGGTGTGTGTGTGTGTATGTGTGTGTGTGTGTGTGTATGTGTCTGTGTGTGTGGAAGGGGAAGGGATGGTGTGTGTGTGTGTGTGTGTGTGTGTGTGTGTATGTGTCTGTGTGTGTGGAGGGGGGAAGGGATGGTGTGTGTGTGTGTGTGTGTGTGTGTGTGTGTGTGTGTATGTGTCTGTGTGTGTGGAAGGGGGAAGGGATGGTGTTGTGTGTGTGTATGTATGTGTCTGTGTGTGTGGAGGGGGGAAGGGATGTGTGTGTGTGTGTGTGTGTGTGTGAGGGGGATGGTGTGGTGTGTGTGTGTGTGTGTGTGTGTGTGTGTGCGCTCGCGTGAGTACTAATCTGTGCTTAAAGAGGTTGTGTGAGTATGTTTGTGTGTGTTTGTGTGTGTGTTTTGTGTGTGTGTGTGTGTGTGTGTGTGTGTGTGTGTGTGTTGTGTGTGTGTGTGTGTGTGTGTGTGTGGAAGGGAAGGATGGTGTGTGTATGTGTGTGTATGTGTGTGTGTGTGTGTGTGTGTATGTATGTGTATGTGCGCGCGCTGCCTGTTTGTGTGAGTGTGTGCGTGCGTGAGCATGAATCTGTGTCATTAAAGAAGGTTGTGTGAGTATGTGTGTGTGTGTGTATGTGGTGTGTGTGTTGTGTGTGTGTGTGTGTTTGTGTGTGTGTGTGTGTGTTGTGTGTGTGTGTGTGTGTGTGTGTGTGTGTGTGTGTGTGTGTGTGTGTGTGTGTGTGTAAGAGTGGCGTATGGTATGTTTATTTGTGTGTGGGGGATGGAGGGGGTGCGGGAAGGGATGTTTTATGGTATGTGTATATGTGTAGTACAATGTGTGTGTTTGTATGTATTACAATGTGTGTGTGTATGCGCGCGCGTGTGTGCATGCGTGCGTGCGCACGCGTGTGTGTGTTGTAAACAAATATCAAAAATAAGTATAGGCATGGAGAAAGAAAAAAATTGAAAACATTGTTACTCAAGGATAGTGGTAAAAGGTTCGACTGGACCTGTCTTACAGATACGCACGTGAGCAGATATTACATACACACACACACACACACACACACACACACACACACACACACACACACAACACCACACACACACACACACACACACACACACACACACACACACACACAACACACACACACACACACACACACACACACACACACAACACACCACACACCACACACACACACACACACACACACACACACACACACACACACACACACACAACACACACACACAGAGGGTAATTACATGAAGTGTATAACGACCCCCGTGGGAATGCCGGGGGGGCTCTTTCAGTATAAATAATATTCCCACCTTCTGGAAATGTCCTCTTTTCTGTCACTCTCTTTGTTAATGTTTCTTTCTTCCTCCTTTGCTTTCTTTTCTTTCTTCCTATTAATTTCTGTCTTGCTGGTCCATTTACCTGTATGTGTTCGATAAAGCCTTTCTTACGTTCTCCGAGGATTGATAATTGGGTGCATGTATTAAGTGCATTTTTGGCCTCTGTGGAAATGAGATATGCAAAAGCAATTTTAAATAACTAATTCTTTTAAGCCCGTTTTTATATATGCTATAGAGTCCTTAGTTATGTTTGAAATTGTATGCAGCTGTTTTTTAAAACCCTTAGCGATAAATTGGACAGAGTGGTCAACGCCAGGGACATGTGCTTAGATCACGTGCGCGAATGCATTGATATGTTTTCTTATATGTTCTTTTCCTTTCTTTTTTCGTTTTGAAGTATTGTGTATGTTTTGAAGTGGTTATAGCCCTGATATGGCTGTACGCAGTCGGCTGGGCTTTAAACATAAACAACAGGAACAGTAATAACAGTAAGTGGATAACGCATTACCTTCTACGCACACACGCACACATGCACGCGCCCCACACGCATGCACATACACACACATACAGAGATAGATAGATAGATAGATAGATAAGAGGGAGAGAGAGAGAGAGAGAGAGAGAGAGAGAGAGAGAGAGAGAGAGAGAGGAGTGAGGAGTGAGAGAGAGAGGCATAAACTCAGTAATGCTTCTTTACATCCACATCTTGTCCATATAGGGTCTACACCGATACAAGTACGCCGTATTACCCATGCAGTGTGTATGCCTACAAGGGAACTGATGATGGACGCATCCGTCAATCCGACGGCTGATTATGCATACTGGTCCGTATCGCCTGGTGTGGGTATTCATGTGAGATACAAAACTGATCTTGGGGACTCATGGTCTGCAGGCATTGCGAAGGAAAAAGTTGCGGCTTTGGGATCTGCTTTTACTGGTCCTTCTTCTGTTGAATAGTAGTTGTTTTGAACTTTTTAAATTCGATTGTACCCTTGCTGCACTGCTGTCGCCAGCTTTTACTCCGTTACAGGTAATGTCTTCACAGAGGTGGTTTTGGTGCCACAGGTGATGACATTGGCCTTCAGAATATTCTTGTATTGCTTTAGGCTCTGCAGGTCGATCAGCTGGATGGTATAACACTTCCTGTTGTGTTATAGGTTATATGTTGAAGGGTACTACAGGCTGTATGTTGAAAGTATTGTGGTGAAAGGCACGAAGAATGCGATAAACATATTCAACTTCTGAGAGGCAGTAAAACACGGTGTTGACATGATGAAGATAGAATCTCCTCTTGATTGAATAAATCGGCAGTTCTACTGGTCTGTGGCGCATGGTGTGAATGGATAGATTGGCAATCTTACTGGTCTTGGCGCCTGGTGTGGACGTTCGTATGGAATACAAGATCCTGGAAGCATATGTTCTTCCTCAGGCACAGCCCTGGGTTCTGCTTGTGCCAGTCCTTCTTTTGTTAAATAAGTAGCTGTTCTACACTTTTAAAATCTGATTGTGTCTGCTTCGCTACTGTCACTAGCATTCTGTTGCAGGTCATTTTCCAGTTTGTGTTGTTGATGCCGCAGCAGATGAGGTTAGCCTTGGAGTATCCTGTTACTGCTTTAGTGGTCCTCCATGTCACTGTGTCCGTGAACACATGTACAATACAAGGGAGGTAACTTTCTGTTACTGAAACATGAATACAAACATAAAGAGTATTTTAAGGCTTACTCAGTTCTCTTCTGTAAAGGATTAAGACACAAATATGATAAATGTCGATAATGCAAAGGCTTTCGACCATCTAAATGGAACCAAACTTTTGGAAGTCTTAAGTCATGTGGAATTAAGGGCCAGCTTCTCGACATAATGAAAGCTTCATGCAAACAACCAGAATGCTGTAGTGACCCCAGGTGGACTGTTCAGCAGGGTCCAACAAGGATATATTCTGTCAAAACTTCTTTTCATCATCTACGTGGACAAGATTACCCAAAACGCAAACTCTGATCTGGAAGAGTTCAATAAAACATTTTCAATATTTACCAAGAGTTCATGAGCTACGAGACACAGATGCAAACAAACAAGCAAGCAAGCAAGCAACAAACAAACAAACAAACAAACAAACAACAAACAAACAAATTAAAACAGCAACTGTGAATACTGTGGCTTAAAAGTCAGCACCAGCAAGACAGAGATTATGTCAGTAGGACCAACAGCTGCTAAACTGGACACTACGATCAAGAGGCCACGACTTCATTCAGTTTCACTATTTAGATACTTCAGAAGTTTCTTTACTGAAGAGAAACTGAGTACAAACATTCGTTTAAACGATAAAGGCTAATATTGTGACTGCCAACCTTCATTCGTTGTAAAACACTCGACATCATTTGATCAGTACACACTTCGTACTCACACTGACTTGCCAGTGCCAGACCTACACTGAAAATCGTTGAAAGAAAGATCATCACATGCGGGGTGAGATGTCTCAGGAGAGCAGTAGACAGGAATAGAAGACATATAATTAGAAACACTGAGATTGGAGAAATAACTGGAACAACGCCTGTCAGCCATGCCATTACACAACAGCGGATCAAGTGGTTTGGCCACCTGAGCAGGAAGCCAGTCAATCAGCCAGTCCTTCGAGTCTTCAAAACCAGATACGCGGTTTCAGAAAACCATGGCGGCGTTGGATAGATGGAGTGGCAGTGATACTCCACATCTGCAACACGACTATACACAAGGATTCCCGTCTAGGTAGAGATCGTCAGCTTCATCTCTCTGCGATGCTTCCCAGTACAAGCAGGTGGAATGAAAAAAAAAAAGTAAATAAATTATGAATAGCATGTTCGTGAAAATAATACAATTATTGTTTGTTGTTGGTTGGTTGGTTATTTCTTTTAATGTTAATTCACATATGTTCTTTAGACAATTTTGTTGTTGTTGTTGTTGATATTGACTATTAAGAGACTAAAAATATCCGTGCGAGTGCAAATTTAGTTGCTTCGCCTGATTTATGTAGGGCCAGTCTCAATCGCCGTAACTAATTTCAGTAGTTGTATTTGGAGCAGATTTTGGATTCAAGA